>CAJQUN010000477.1:0-417831 GCA_907163345.1 Haberlea rhodopensis | reverse complement strand
TTTGATACGTTTACCTCTTTTCTTTGCGGTTGTCCATGGTGTTGGGATATGCCCTAAGACAAGTCATTAGATGATTGTTTGTGACATATTCTGTAATATGGTTTTATGAATGGCAATTCATTATTATATATTATTCTTTTAACTGTGCATTGTGAATTAATATATATGTTAATGTCCTTAGAATAATATTGTATTATCTTAAAGATGTTCCTAGTCAAGTATTATCATGAAGGGATATAGCTAATACGTAGAGACTAGTATGTGTTGATCGATGAATTGTTCATTGATATGAGATATCAAATCAACATATGGGTACATGTTAGAGAACGATGTACTGAACAGACCCACCATGAGAATGCAACATGGATAGTTATATGATCGTCATATGCAATTCTCATAGTGATAATAATGTATGTAATCCTTACGACTTGTGATCATCAGAGATCCCAACATAAGGAGTTATGTATCTTGATATCGTCAAACGTTACCCGTAACAGGGTAATCTATAAAGGCGACTATTGGATACACTACGAATTATGTAGAGGGATGTTGACTGATCGAGATAGGATTTGTCCCTCCTATATAACAGGAGATGTGTTTGGCCCTTGATCAAGTGAGAACTAAAAATGCATGGTCATGCTCGAATGAGTCGATATGAGATATCGAGCTTATTCGTTTATTCTAGTTCTACTTGGGGATCAAGAAAATAAAGATTGGATATACGAGTATGACTATTCCATGACTCGTGTTCAATCTAAACACAAAGGACAAAGGGATTAAGTTACATGATTAATATTATCACAAGTTCTAAAGGTTATGTCGAGTCATTGACATTCTTGTAATTTGGGTAGCATTGATGTGTTGCTAGATACCGCTCAATGCTTGAGACGTAAAATGAGATTTTATGTCACTGCCAACATTACAAGATCCTATCGGGTCGCACAAAAGATTAAATCGAGAAGGGAAATTAAATTCATGGGATGAATTAAATAATAAGAGGAGTCTTAATTAATAATCATAATGATTAATTAAATCATGGGCTTAAGCCCATGAGGCTTTATGAAAGCCTTTAATTAATTAAATAAAAGATGATTACAAGTTGTTTAATTGCAAGACAACTTCATAACACAAAAACCCTACACAAGCAAAGAGGTGATTCGGCCGTAGCCTCTTTCTCTCTCGGTTTGCTTGATAGCCGTAGGGAGCTTGGTGGTTTTCGAGCCATCATTCGATTGTGAATCGAGCTTGCTTCAATGTATTGGTTTAATAACTTGTCTAGCAACTTGTTATTAAACCATCCCTTCACCCGATTTGATCGTGTGGATACCGTTGAGGCAAAACTCATTGAGTTTTGCTATTGACTCGGAGAAGGCGTAGGACGTGGTGCTGCTCCGTGGATTCTGCTTCAAACACGCTACAAAGGGTGAGACACTTGTAATTCCTTAATCCGATATGATAACCTATGTATAGATCCGGTGTTAGTAATCCTAAAAATTTTATTCCGCTGCGTTGTTTGCTCATGGGATTACTTACAGTGGTATCAGAGCCGTGTACAAGGCTCATATCGGATCTATGTGATTAAATTGTGTTAATCATATTAGAATTAATATTGCATGCTATTAAAACTGTTTAAGTTCATATATGATATGAAATTAATTTTAGTTTATGAAAATCATCGTATAATTGTATTTGATATAATTGGCAAATAATTGTATACGATACACAAAAGCGTAAAATCGATGTGTTAGCCCATGCATGGCTCACGGCAGCAACCACCGGATGGCTAGGGTTTCGAACCCTAGTCACCTTGGCTCACGGCCGCCGCATGAGCTAGGGTTTCGAACCCATAAGCTCGTGCATGGCCATGCAGCCGCCGAATAAGGGCTAGGGGTCTGACCCTGGCTCGTGCATGGGTCAAGCCGTCACACAATCTAGGGTTTTGAACTCTATTGTCTCGATAAAAAATAAAGATGGTGCGAGGCGGCTAGGGTTTGGAACCCTAGCGCCGCCGCCGCTCGAGCTTGGCTCGGCCATGGGCTAGGGTTTCGAACCCTAGGCCCATCAATGGTCCAGCCGAGTGGTTGTGGTTCGAACCATGGTGGTTCGAGCCTTAGTCGCTTTAGTTCGTGGCATGTGATGTCCCGAGCGTACGATAATTTTTCAACAATTATTTTACAGTTTTAATTAGAATTAAATTTAAAATGTTTAGAATTAATTAATTAAATGTTAATGCATGCTTTATGTGTTGTTTGAGCATGGTGCGTGGTTATAGCCCTTTGACCTATTAGATAGGATTTGTGGATGTTTGTAATTTATAATACGACCTGCGTGTCGTGCCTTTCTCTATTTCATTCTAAATGTAATCCCTCCCCTATGTTCCCCTCGAATGTGAATCGAGGAATTCTATATCTTGTAAATAGTGTAGTTTATTTTATTGATGGTGATCAATGAAGATGGAGCATCGTGCCGGGATGAGGAGGTCATTCACAAATTGGAGCCAAGGAAGGTGCTTGTGAAGTTACCTTAGGTTGACTCATAGGATTTTCTCATTGGCTTGAGAAAATCATTAGTAGGGGCTATAACCATGCCACGTTTAATTATGTATGTTGATGCATGATTTATCTTATGTTTTAGTTTGATAATAGTATTACACATATATGTAGATATGTATACAACTATATGTAGTGGACATATTTTAAATTATCAAATTAATCATGAGATCAATAAATCCCTCTAAAATATTAAGTTTTAGATGCCTTCCAAAATAAAAGTACTCGTCAATAACTTCGATTGTACATGTGTGGGTTTGCCAAAGCAAAGCACCGTGGCAATCTTAGTAAGGCGCGAAAGGATAAAAGTGATATCCGTTATACTTTAATTGGGTACGACTTAACTAGGTTATCTCAATAGGATTGGGAACCTAGAGGCATGGGTTGGATTATAATTCATTTGATGAATTGAACAAAGTGTTGTTCGTCCAACTATCCAAGAATTATATGTGATGTAATTGACAAAGTGTTGTCTACCTAAATAACCGAGTCTTGGGCGATTAGCCAAAGCTAACTCAAGATTAAGTGAAATATGGATCTTGGCCCACTAAAGGTTTCGAGGGTTGATATTTTTCAAACAAAATAGTGGGAGTATCATTTAATATAAGACCATGTTAAATGATTTAAATCATAAACTTATTTTGCATATTTATATTGTAGATATCCATGGCAACTAACAACGTTACTAGCACTTTATCACTGCGATCGGTCCTTGAGAAGGACAAATTAAATGGGACGAATTTCCTAGACTGGCATAGGAACTTGAGGATAGTCCTCAAACAAGAAAAGAAACAATATGTCCTAGAGGAACCCTTACCCGCTGAGGAACCTCCCCTAACGGCTACAAGAACCGAAAAGGATGCTTACAAGAAGCATCAGAGTGACGCACTTGATGTTGGGTGCCTCATGCTTGCCACCATGAACTCTAAGCTTCAGAAGCAACATGAGGAAATGGAGGCGTTCGATATGATCGAACACTTAAAGCAGTTGTACCAACAGCAAGCTAGACAAGAGAGGTATGACGTCTCTAAAGCGTTATTCCAGTGCAGGATGGTAGAAGGAAGCTTAGTTGGAACTCATGTGCTCAAGATGATTGGGTACATTGAGAATCTGGACAAGCTAGGTTTTCCATTGGACCAAGAGTTGGCCACCAATGTGATCTTGCAATCGTTTCCTGAAAGCTTCAGTCAATTTGTAGTAAATTACAATATGACTGACATGGAAAAGACTCTACCACAGTTGCTTGGTATGTTGAGAACATATGAAGCAAATACTAAGAAGACTAAGGCCACAAATGTCCTTATTGTGAATAAGGGCAAATGAAGGGCCAAAGCTAAAGGCAACAAGAAAGCAAAGAAGGTCTTTGCTAAATCTAAGCCAAAGTCTTATGCACTGAAGCCAAAGGGAGGGATAGCAAAGGAAGGGAACTGTTTCCATTGCGGTGAGACCGGCCATTGGAAAAGAAACTGCAAAGTATATCTGGAGGATCTAAAGAAAGGAAGTGTGACTTCCGCTTCAGGTATTTTTGTTATAGAAGTCAATTTATCTACTTCTTCATCATGGGTATTAGATACTGGATGTGGATCTCACATTTGTGTAAATGTGCAGGATCTCAAATGGAGTAGGACATTGGCGAAAGGTGAAGTTGATCTCCGAGTTGGAAATGGAGCAAGAGTTGCTGCATTAGCTATAGGAGATTATCATTTAGCTTTACCTTCTGGTTTATCACTGATTTTGAAAGATTGTTATTTTGTGCCTTCTATTACTAAAAACATAATATCTATTTCTTGTTTAGACAAGTATGGTTTTTCATTTATAATAAAGGACAATTGTTGTTCTATTTATTTAAATGATATGTTTTATGCTAGTGCACAAATGGTGAATGGTCTTTATGTATTAAATCTTGATATGCCTATCTATAACATAAATACTAAAATGATTAAAAATAATGATTGTAATCCGACTTATCTCTGGCACTGTCGCTTGGGCCACATAAACGAGAACCGCATATCTAAACTTCATAAGGATGGAGTATTAGATTCATTTGATTTTGAATCATATGAAACATGCGAATCTTGTTTAATGGGCAAGATGACTAAAGCCCCTTTCAAGGGACATGTTGAAAGGGCAAATGTTTTATTGGGACTAATACATAGTGATGTATGTGGACCAATAAGTACACAAGCTAGAGGTGGTTTTCAATACTTCGTTACATTTACTGATGACCTCAGTAGATATGGGTATGTGTACCTGATGAAACATAAGCATGAAACCTTTGAAAAGTTCAAAGATTTCAAGAATGAAGTACAAAACCAACTTGGCAAAAGTATCAAAATCCTTCGATCAGATCGAGGAGGTGAATACTTAAGCCAAGAATTTCATGACTATCTAAAGGAGTGTGGGATAGTCCCACAACTCACTCCTCCATATACTCCACAATGGAATGGTGTATCCGAGAGGAGAAATCGAACCTTGTTAGACATGGTTAGATCAATGATGAGTCATGCAGATCTTCCGATATCGTTTTGGGGACACGCTCTAGAAACAGCGATTTTCTTACTGAACCGTGTTCCATCTAAATCAGTGGAAAAGACACCATATGAGATATGGACTGGGAAGCGTCCTAGTATGTCTTTTATGAAGATTTGGGGTTGTGAGGCTTTCGTTAGACGTCACGCCACTAACAAACTTGGACCCAAATCTGATAAGTGTTTATTTGTGGGGTATCCTAAGGAAACGAAAGGATACTATTTCTATTATCCCACCGAGAACAAAGTAGTTGTTGCTCGGGCTGGTGTATTTCTTGAAAGAGAATTTTTCTAGAAAAACCAGTGGGAGAAAAATAGAACTTAGTGAAGTTCAACCACAAGAAAACACTGAACCTGAGATTGAGATGGAAACAGAGCAGGCACCGCAAGCTGTTGTGGAAGAAGCACCTACTCAAGAGACACAAGCCCAGCGTAGGTCTGTAAGAGTACACCGGGAGCCACAGAGATATGGATTTCTTGTGACTCAACAAGGTGACTTACTACTTATTGATGAGGATGAACCGTCATCTTATCAACAAGCTATAATGGGCAATGATTCTGAGAAATGGCAAGAGGCCATGAAATCTGAGATGGAATCCATGTATGCAAACCAAGTATGGACTTTGGTTGATCCACCTGAAAGGGTACGACCCATAGGGTGCAAATGGATTTTCAAGAAAAAGACCGATATGAATGGTAACGTACAAACCTATAAAGGTCGGCTGGTTGCAAAAGGATTCAAACAAATTCATGGTATTGACTATGATGAAACATTTTCACCAGTGGCCATGGTTAAATCCATAAGGATCTTACTTGCAATAGCTGCATTTCATGATTATGAAATCTGGCAGATGGATGTCAAAATAGCTTTCCTTAATGGAAATCTGCTCGAGGATGTGTACATGACACAGCCCGAGGGTTTTGTCGATCCAAAGGATGCTGGAAAGATATGCAAGCTACAACGATCCATTTATGGATTGAAGCAAGCTTCTCGGAGTGGGAATATTCGTTTTGATGATGCAATCAAAGAGTTTGGTTTTATCAAAAATGAAGATGAACCTTGTGTCTACAAGAAGGTCAGTGGGAGCATAATCATTTTCCTAGTGTTGTATGTAGATGACATACTTCTTATTGGAAATGATATCCCTGCCTTGCAATCTGTAAAGATTTGGCTAGGGAATTGCTTTTCGATAAAAGACTTGGGAGAAGCCACCTATGTATTAGGAATCAAGATCTATAGAGATAGATCAAGAAGGCTTCTTGGTCTAAGTCAAAGTACATACATAGACAAGGTGCTTAAAAGGTTTAGCATGCAAGAATCCAAGAAAGGATTCGTGCCTATGACACATGGTATTTATCTCTCGAAGGAACAGTGTCCTTCAACACCAGATGAAAGACAACGCATGAGTAAGATTCCATACGCGTCAGCTATTGGATCTATCATGTATGCCATGATATGTACTCGTCCCGATGTATCGTATGCTTTGAGCATGACGAGCAGATATCAAGTTGATCCAGGTGAAGGTCACTGGATTGCTGTCAAGAATATCCTGAAGTACTTGAGAAGGACTAAGGATACATTCTTGATTTATGGAGGTGATGAAGAGCTCAATGTAATGGGTTACACTGATGCAAGCTTCCAAACAACAAAAGATGATTTTCGATCGCAATTATGTGTTTTGCCTAAGATATGCAAAGTACCAACAGATGATAATGTATCTGACCCATTGACGTAGCCACTGTCACAGCAGTAGCATGATCGTCATACTAGATCTCTAGGCATTAAGAGTATGTCTGATTGGTCTTAGTGCAAGTGGGAGATTTGTTGGGATATGCCCTAAGACAAGTCATTAGATGATTGTTTGTGACATATTCTGTAATATGGTTTTATGAATGGCAATTCATTATTATATATTATTCTTTTAACTGTGCATTGTGAATTAATATATATGTTAATGTCCTTAGAATAATATTGTATTATTCTTAAAGATGTTCCTAGTCAAGTATTATCATGAAAGGGATAATGATAATACGTAGAGACTAGTATGTGTTGATCGATGAATTGTTCATTGATATGAGATATCAAATCAACATATGGGTACATGTTAGAGAACGATGTACTGAACAGACCCACCATGAGAATGCAACATGGATAGTTATATGATCGTCATATGCAATTCTCATAGTGATAATAATGTATGTAATCCTTACGACTTGTGATCATCAGAGATCCCAACATAAGGAGTTATGTATCTTGATATCGTCAAACGTTACCCGTAACAGGGTAATCTATAAAGGCGACTATTGGATACACTACGAATTATGTAGAGGGATGTTGACTGATCGAGATAGGATTTGTCCCTCCTATATAACAGGAGATGTGTTTGGCCCTTGATCAAGTGAGAACTAAAATGCATGGCCATGCTCGAATGAGTCGATATGAGATATCGAGCTTATTCGTTTATTCTAGTTCTACTTGGGGATCAAGAAATAAAGATTGGATATACGAGTATGACTATTCCATGACTCGTGTTCAATCTAAACACAAAGGACAAAGGGATTAAGTTACATGATTAATATTATCACAAGTTCTAAAGGTTATGTCGAGTCATTGACATTCTTGTAATTTGGGTAGCATTGATGTGTTGCTAGATACCGCTCAATGCTTGAGACGTAAAATGAGATTTTATGTCACTGCCAACATTACAAGATCCTATCGGGTCGCACAAAAGATTAAATCGAGAAGGGAAATTAAATTCATGGGATGAATTAAATAATTAAGAGGAGTCTTAATTAATAATCATAATGATTAATTAAATCATGGGCTTAAGCCCATGAGGCTTTATGAAAGCCTTTAATTAATTAAATAAAAGATGATTACAAGTTGTTTAATTGCAAGACAACTTCATAACACAAAAACCCTACACAAGCAAAGGTGATTCGGCCGTAGCCTCTTTCTCTCTCGGTTTGCTTGATAGCCGTAGGGAGCTTGGTGGTTTTCGAGCCATCATTCGATTGTGAATCGAGCTTGCTTCATGTATTGGTTTAATAACTTGTCTAGCAACTTGTTATTAAACCATCCCTTCACCCGATTTGATCGTGTGGATACCGTTGAGGCAAAACTCATTGAGTTTTGCTATTGACTCGGAGAAGGCGTAGGACGTGGTGCTGCTCCGTGGATTCTGCTTCAAACACGCTACAAGGGTGAGACACTTGTAATTCCTTAATCCGATATGATAACCTATGTATAGATCCGGTGTTAGTAATCCTAAAAATTTTATTCCGCTGCGTTGTTTGCTCATGGGATTACTTACACATGGCGCACAGATCCAAATTGTTGGGAGTTGGCCGCCATGTTAGCTATCAACCTTCTAGCTTCCTCCGCTGTTTTATCTATAAATGCTCCTCCGCTTGCCGCATCCACCAAGTTCCTGTCAGAAGAAAGTAAACCTTCATAAAAGTATTGGATGAGAAGGTGTTCACTTATCTGGTGTTGTGGACAACTTGCGCACAACTTCTTAAATCTCTCCCAGTACTCATGTAGTGATTCCTTGTAGAGCTGCTTCACACCATATATCTCCTTCCTCAAGTTCGTTGCCCTTGAAGCTGGGAAGTACTTTTCTAGGAATACTCTTTGTAAGTCAGTCCACGTGGTGATCGATCCGGATGGTAAGTAGAAGAGCCAGTCTTTTGCAGCGTCCTTTAGAGAGAACATGAATGCTCTTAGCTTTATTTGATCCTCAGTGATTCCGGTCGGCTTCATGGTAGTGCACACCACGTGGAACTCCATCAGATGCTTATGCGGGTTTTCTCCTGCAAGACCATGAAAAGCTGGCAATAAGTGAATTAAACCAGACTTAAGTTTGAAGTTTATGTTATTGGCCAGAGCAGGGAACTGATGCAGAGCGGTTGTTGATCCAAGTTAGGATTCGCCAGCTGCCTCAAGCTTTGATTTGCAGCCATCATGGATCTCTCTTCTTCTTCTTGTTCTATTATCCTTCGTGATTCTCGTCTCCTCTGATGTAGCGTCCTCTCAATCTCAGGATCGTAGTGAAAGTTATCTTCGTGATTGAACGATCCACCTGTACTCATTAACAAACCTCAGTAGTCGTGCGGGAAAGCAAATAACAAAACCGAAATAGAAAAAATCGACACTAATAAACGTTGCCTTCCCCGGCAACGGCGCCAAAATTTGGTAGCGCTTATCGCGTACGCCCAAATTAACCCTTCTTCAGTTAATAGCAAAAATATGTAGTATCGGAAGTAGGGATCGATCCCACAGGGAAGGTGAATTTATTTCGTGCCAATTATCAAACAAATAGTGACAATGGGAGTTTGGATTGGATTACTACTACTTAGCGCATATCAAACTAATAAACGAGTTTAACTAAAACGATTAAAACTTATGAGATTAAAGCGATTCTTGGTTTTCAGGTAACCGTACTTTTGGAAAATTATCTTCTAGTCATCAAATCAAAACATTCGAATTCTTTCGATTATCTATCGACTGGAAATTCAATTCCTACTACTCATCTTATTCATAGTCAAAGAGAAAACAGCATTCAATTCGACCCTTACCAAATCTCTAATCACCACTACAGCCGTTAATGATTAAATCAATGATAGTTTTCAAAACTAATGAGTTCGATAAATCTAATCAATGAAAACTACAGCCGTTAAAATTGATTACTCAACCGTTTCTCCTAAGAATTCAATAATACATACAACCAGTTAATTATTGATCTTAGTTGTTTCTTAACAAACTATCGATTATGTACTCGAATATTAGGTGATCGGTCTAATACACAAACACAACAATCATGGAATTCGAAATTTGAGAAACAAATTGAAATCGAAATCTAATTCAACAATCAAACCTAATTCTCATAAAAGATTCAAATCCAAAAGTAGGTATCCCTTCAACCAAGAATCAAAGGGTTTTAGCCTAGCATAATTGAATCTAAAATCAACAAAATATCATTCGAAAACATTAAATAAATAAAGGAGAAGAAATTACTAATAATAGTCACGATTTCGGCTTGTCGATTCCGGTCTCGTTCTTCGTAGTTCTTGACAAAACTTCAAAGAAAATTTAATCTAAAATCTCCAATTATTTTAAAAGTAAGAAAAACTATCAAAAAATGCTGCTAATGAGGCTTAGTCTCGAGTTTTAGGGTATGGGAGTGATAAAAATGGGATACAATCTTTTAAACATGGTAAAAGACTCAATTTCCTAATTTCCGGACTCTTCGGCGATCGATCGCCTGATATGTGGCGATCGATCGCTGGCATTTATTTTTCAGGCAGAATGTATTGGCGATCGATCGCCACTTCTTCGCGATCGATCGCTGGCTCGTGAATTTTGTTGATTAAGTTTCTGTCCATAGGCGATCGATTTCCTCTTCCAGGCGATCGATTGCCACCTCCAAAATTACATTTTTGCCCTTTTCTTGATCAACTTTGAGTCCTTGTCATATCCATGTCTCTTCTTGGTCTTTATACATCATTTTTAGCTCGTTTTCTTCGATTGTACCTACAATTACACAAATATACGATTAGGTAGCATACGTATCAAATTATCTATCAAAACCTACCAAATCGTAGACAATTAAGTACTAAAGATGTGTCTATTTCTAGTCACATCAAATGTCCTAACCGGGGAGGACATCAAGACACTATAGGGAGATTCTCAGACAGAGCAGTACAACAAAGACAACAGTACACGCCGAGACAATTGGGAAGTCAGACGATGGGACCGCCTCAGCTGCAGGTGTATGCTTTGATGAGGGAGCAGGCTGCAGCGGCTCCAAAGGAAGGATAGCTGGTACGTGTCATTTATTTACGTACCTCGCTCTTATTTTGATAGATACAGGTGCCTCGCATTCCTTTCTGTCTGCGAATTTCGTGGAGAGACATCTTATGCGCACGTCTCCGTTACCCACGCCTCTTATGGTCTCGACACCCACCGGAATGAATGTGATTGTGGGTCGGCTACTATCTGACTGCTTCATTTATTTTGAGGGCAATGAGTTGAAGACGGATTTGATTGTTTTGGGTATGTCAGAATTCGATTGTATTGTGGGCATTCATGTACTGAACAGATATCAGTCGGTGGTTGATTGCCGGCAGATAACGATTTGTTTCCGATCTGATCAGGGGTTTAGGTGGACTTTCTATGGGAATGGTTCTCGTCCAAAGATCCTGTTGATATCGGCCGTTAAAATGTCATGGCTATTGGAACGTGGGCATTCGGTTTACCTCATTTATGCTATTGATACAGCAGAGAATAAGAAAGAACTTAGGGCTGAGGAAATATCTGTGGTTGCGGAATTTGCCGATGTGTTTCTGGAGGAAATTTTAGGGTCTCCGCCTAGTAGAGATATCGAGTTTGGGATTGAATTGTTACCAGGAACGTCTGCCATTTCTTGTGCCCCTTATAGGATGGCACCGGTGGAGTTGAGGGAACAAAAGGTGCAATTACAGGAACTTCTTGACAAGGGAGACATACGTCCTATTGTATCGTCTTGGGGTGTACCGGTCTTGTTTGTTAAGAAGAATGATGGTTCGATGATTTTGTGCATCGATTACCGGCAATTGAACAAAGCAACTGTGAAGAACAAGTACCCTCTTCCGCGAATTGATGATCTGTTTGATCAGTTGCAGGGCACGAAACTCTATTCCAAGATTGACTTGAGGTCAGGCTACCATCAGATACGGGTCAGAGAGGAGGATGTTCAGAAGACAGCGTTTCGGACTCGGTATGGGCATTATGAGTTCTTGGTTATGTCGTTCGGTGTAATGAACATCCCAGCTGTCTTCATGGGTCTAATGAATCGGGTGTTCCAACCGTATCTTGACCAGTTCGTCATAGTGTGACGACATACTTATCTACTCTCGAAGTGAGGAGGAGCACGTGAAACACTTGAGGACAGTGCTCCAGATCCTCAGAGATAATCGGTTGTTTGCCAAGCTCAGCAAGTGTGAATTTTGGTTGAGCATCGTGGTGTTTTTGGGGCATGTCATCTCTAGCAGTGGGATATCAGTGGATCCCAGGAAAGTAGAGGCAGTGATGGAGTGGTCTGCACCCACTTCTGTGCCCGAGATACGGAGCTTCCTTGGTTTAGCTGGTTATTACCGACGTTTTGTCGAGGGATTCTCAAAGATTGCTAAGCCTTTGACACAGTTGACTCAAAAGGGAGTACCATTCTATTGGTTAGAGGCTTGTGAGCAGAACTTCCAAGAGCTGAAACACCAGTTGACAACATCGCATGTGTTAGTGATTCCTACGGAGAACAAGAGGTTTGTGCTATATACTGATGCATCACTTCAGGGCTTGGGATGTGTGTTGATGCAAGATAAGCTTGTGATAGCTTATGCATCGAGACAGTTGAAGCCGCATGAGACTAGATATCCAGTCCATGACTTAGAGTTGGCGGCTATCATTTTTGCCTTGAAGATTTGGCGGCATTACTTGTATGGTATGTCGTTTACCATCTGTGATATCCCCAAAATAATTGATTGCGATGTGGGCATTAATTGTGTTTATATGATTAATTATGGTGGTAATTAATTATGTGCTGGGTTTATTTATCAAGTTGAAATGCTTAGTCACATGGTAGGCGTGACCGGGAATGCATTTCGGAGTGCATGTGATGCATGTTGGATAATTGAGTGTTTTAATGACTTACATGTGTTGGTAGTCATTTATTGGTGAAACATGCATTTATTTGAGATTGTGAAGCATTGTGAGGTAATGCTTTTAAAATATCATGTTGGGGTGTTTTATACACCATGGTATTGTGGAATGCATTTTATTTTAAATAACCCACTTTATACCCCCCAAACCCCACCATACCTTCACTTTTTAACTTTCCCAAATTTCACCTCCCAAACCCTTCCTTCTCTTCATTTTCGTTTTTGTGCAAAAAGGTGGAGAGAAATCCTTCCAAAAATTTGATTTGTGAAGTTTATTGGGAGATTTGGAGTCCCCAAGAGGTATGGATACCTCCTTATTGTTTTTGTTGTGTTTGGTTTGGATTTGTGGTGGTTTTGAAGGGTTTTGAAATGGGTTTGTTTGAGTTGGTGTTATTCTTGGGTGAGTGTTAGATTTATCGTTGTATGAGGATGTTTATTGAAGGTTTTTAGTGATTTGGTATGGTTGATGTTTTAATATTTGAGTTTGTTTGAGTTGGGGAAGGAGAAGGATGAATAGTGCCCGAAAATCGGGTGTGCAGGACTCGGCGATCGATCGGCACTTTCCACCGATCGATCGCGAGCTGCAAGGGTGAAGGCAGTAGCCTTCAGCGATCGATCGCGAGTTTGGCGCGATCGATCGGCGAGGTCGCGATCCACCGGCGCAAACTCGGCGATCGATCGCGAATTGGAAAATTTTTTCGGACGAGGCAGTGTAGTCTCGCGATCGATCGGGGCTATATGGCGATCGATCGCGAGACACCAAAATGGGTGTTTTTGATTATTTTTGTGGGATTTTTGGTATTGGACTATTATTGGGTTCTAATAATGATTTGTGTGAATATGTAGAACCATCCCAGGTGGCAACACAGCCAAGGAAGTGAAGTCCTACCACGTCCTACATTTTGGAAAGGTACGGAGAAGACGTACGGGCACCCAACGGTACATGTATCTAATATACTCATTGTTTATGCATTATGGATGCGAGTATATATGGGATTATGCATTGTGGATGCAAATACATGTTGAATTATGCATGATGATTGTATATGCATATGATGGTTATTAGTGCACATCCCATGAGTCGTGGTCATCCCTTGATGATTTTAATGCTTGCCGCTATTTGATTTGTTGCCGCTAAATGTGAAGCGAGGGGTGGGAGCGCCGCATGTCACATTTGAGCGTGGTTATCATATAGGGCGAGGAAAGAATATTTGCCGCTCAATGTGAAGCGAGGGGTGGGAGCGCCGCATGTCCATTGAAGCGAGGTTATTCTATGCCGCCTATATGTAAATAAGCGAGGGGCATTAAAATACATTGTGATGGACAGACTAGGGATTGGTGATTGGTATTTGGTATTTGGTATTGATGAAATGGTATTATGTCATGACATGTGTAGACCATTAAATAATCTATTGATTATACTCATGAGTTATGGTACAGGGACAACCAAACTGGAAGCGTTTAAATGCATGGGAAAAACAGGAAGTGTTTTATTGTGATTTACGCATTTACGCCTTATATTCATATTGTGTTGATATGAATGATATTATTGCTCATGTTTGGGGGTTGTCCTTGTAGGTACTTTTGGCATGAAAAAGGGGCTAAAGCGGGTTGAGGCGGTGAGCTTGTGAAGAACACTTTTGGTAGATGAAGGACAGGATTACTTTTGTATAGTGTCTACTCTAGGAGTAGTGTAAAGCTATAGTAAATACATTCATTTGATTGGGAATGTAACTAATCCATTTGATAGTCCTTATTTTTGGCATGTAATTCTTAAAGCTCATAGTCTCAACACGATCATTTTACTCTGATAGTTTATGTTAGCTCTAATTATGCCTTTAATCCGCACTTAAGGAACTAGGGTCCTTACACCATCTATATGGATCACAAGAGCCTGGAGTTTCTATTTACTCAGGCGGAGGTGAATATGAGACAGAGGAGATTGATGGACTTACTCAAGGACTATGATTGTGAAATAGAGTACCATCCTGGAAAGGCGAACTTGACAGCATGAATGACTTAAATGGAAGTAATGTGACTTTTAAAGTAAAAGCATATGCTAAACATAACAAGACATTAGAGAGAAAAGTATCTATTGTACAAATAATGGAAATTGCATAGTTAAGAAACGATGTTGAATTAAATCATTTAGTTGATTAAAATGAATATTCGGTTTGTTCAGATTGATGTTTTGTGTTGAAATCCCACCAACGACGTAAACCACAATTTGGATCAAAAGGCGTAAGGTATGTTGTGATCGGTAACATATGACAGATATCTGTATTATTTGATACATGATTTGCTGAACACATGTGAATTACGTGAGGTTACTTGGCTACGTAATTTTAGTTGAATTATGGAGCATTCATAGCATTTATAATTGGCATATTGATGTATGAAATAAATGTTTTGTTATCACACATCATTTTGATAAATGTACATCGATACATGACATACATATTGAGCATGTCATATTGACCTTACCGCTCATTTGATACCATTTGATTATGATGAAATCTATAGTGTCACGCTGGGCACGACGATGACAGACAGTTTAGGTAGGAATGGTAGTCACGCGCGTTATCGCCGGACTTAGACATTAGAGATGCTGAGCACATCACAGGCACGTCGAGAGATGTCGTAGCGCAGGTGTGTCGCCACCCTCTACTCGAGCTGAATATTGTTGATGACTATTTCCTTGGATTCTGGACATTTGACATCTTGATGAATTGTACCTTACATGCATTATATTACATTGCATTGCGTTGAATCATATATCACATTCAATAGATACATGTTGTAATTATTTGATAGTTCCATATTGGGCTTTGGCTCACCCCAAGGGGGTTGTTGTCTTTGTGTGTGGACAATAGCAGGTAGTACAGGTAACCAGGATCCCAAAGAGAGAATGCTGGATGGAAGACATCTTGGGGTTGTTTCTCTGTCTATCCGAGTCGTAGGATAGTTAATTTATGACAGGGTGTGTCCTGGATCGTATAACTATGTAAATTAAGTTATTTCAGTTCAGTCTTGAATATTTGTTGATATTCAGTGTTTTTTTTTTACCTCTGATGGTATTATGTAAATATTTTGAGTATGGAATGTGTATCGGAGGCTTAATGTGCATGCTATGGTATGATGTAAATATGTTAGTATGGATTATGTGATGAAAGCCTATTGTGCATGGTATGGTATTATGTATTTACTTTCAGCACTGGGGATATCGTTATATGTGTTTAAATTTTTTTGGTATGTCCCTCGTGCGGGTAGGTCATGCCGAAATTTTTAGGGCCACATGTTGGTAAAATTTAAATAATCTTCTGTTGTTTACAATAAAATAAGCATTGTGTGATAATGAAACAATTGATTAGGAACGGCCCCTCACATTTCACCCTAGAACATAGCCTCCATCCTCCATCCCACCTACACTTGCATACATCAAAACACCCCCACACCATATTTAAACTATTACATAGCAAGACCTCGGGAGAGACGGGACAACACAACGACGCAAGGAGTCATCACCTCGTGTTATTTCGTATTTCTAAACTTTGTTCTTAGTTATTTTAAGATTTTAATGTTTAATTTGTTGTAAAACATATTTTTACATTGTTATTTGACTAGATTTTTGGCTACGTTTGTTTATCAAAACTAGGGGATCCCATGTTTGAACCCATGATTTAGATTATGGTTTTTGATTAATCCCTGTAATTCTTTGTGTATGCTTTATGATTTTAATGCTTTTGATGATTTTAGTAATGCAATTGATTTGACCATACAATATTGTGATACAGAACTAATATTTCATACCGTGGGTTTTAGATACGAACCAAGTACAATCTAGCATACAAGTGATAGCAATAGATTTACCAAAAATCGAAGGCTAGAAGTTCTCACAAAGCATATGCAATATTGAGCGTTAAACGAGTGCATGATCATTGCCTTGTTGCATCTTAATATTATGTTCAATATAGCTTCACCATAGTATATTGGATAATTTAGGAAAACTCGTCACCTAAGAACATAAGATCTTAAATCACAACTAATAAAATAATTATGGGGGATTACACGGGTGAACCGAAGTCTTGATAATTGTCTCTACTAATTTTATTCGCTTGTTTGGGTTGGCT
This sequence comes from Haberlea rhodopensis, assembly GCA_907163345.1. NCBI lineage: Eukaryota > Viridiplantae > Streptophyta > Magnoliopsida > Lamiales > Gesneriaceae > Haberlea > Haberlea rhodopensis. The sequence continues at coordinate 400,929 of CAJQUN010000477.1, read as the reverse complement.
ACTATTATTAGTTTAATTTTAGTTAGATAATTTTCATTAAATATTCAGAGGTAATTATAGTTAAACTAAGGGAAGTTGATACTTACTTTCTAGTCCATGTGGGTCCGACAACATGTTTTTCAATATTATACTAAAACTTGAAAGCCGTGCACTTGCGGTATAATTGCGCTACACTGAAATTTACTGTTTAAGTAAATCGCAATCAGGGATCCACCGCCCAATGACGAAAGTTGAAAAAATAAAATGTTTCGCGATTGATCGCGGGAACATTACCGATCAATCGCCCAAAGAAGTTTTTCAGAAAATTCGTTCCTTATTAAGAGTTCGAGTTCAACAAGGAAGCTTCTTATCTCCTCAAATATAAAAGGAACAAAGTGCAGGCCTAGGAGTGACTTTTGGCCCAACTTTCAACACCATAGTTGTCCATCATCCACCACCATTCATCACCACCTTACACCATAGATTTGGAATAACCCAACAAGGGAATTGAGAGTTTATTTTTCTCTTTAAACTTTATTTGATGTTATTTTGATTTTATCATGTTTGAATTGTTGCAAAAAGTGTTTAAGCATTTGTTTTTCTTTATGATTGTGAACTGGGTTTGTTTATCAAGATTAAGGGAGCCTTTGTTTGAACATATGACTTAATTATTATATATTGATTGAATTCATATATCTATGTGCATGTTTTAGTGTTTTCAATGCTTTCAAGGAGTAGATACATTCAAATTATTTTATGTGTTGTGATTGAGATCGACAAATGATACTATAACATGACAATATGATTCATGCCTTGGATTTCATATTGAGATCGAGAGATGAGATCAAATACACGTGTGATAGCAATAGATTGACCAGAATCGAAGGCTAGAAGTTTTCATAGAATTTAATGAAATATTGATTTGTTAAATAAGTGAATGATAGTTACTTACTGAAAATTGATATTAGGTTAAATATATCTCGACATAGTATATTGAATACAATAGGAGAACTAGTCACCTTAGAAGTATATGAATATTCAATCGAGCATAGTAAGATGGTTGTAGGGGATTACATTGGTGAACCGACGCCTTGATAATTTACTCAAGTGGATTTTTCTCGTTATCTTTGATTTGCTTTGTGTGAATAATAGTAGTTTGAATAATCTTATTTGGTACTTGCTAGTTAGTCTTTATGGGGTCCACAACATGTTCTCTATTATCTATACTAAAACTTGACACCGTACACTTGCGGTTGACAAACTATTTGAGTTAAAGCGTACATCGATATTTTGTTGTTTAAAGAAAGGGCGATCATCGTCCAGCAGTTAACAAGTTTGGGAATAATCTTGATGACGAAGTATGTCCCGACACGGCACGGCCTATTGGCATGCCATTTTTTTGAGTAGGCGATCGGTCGCTGAATCTAGATTATTTTATGTTATTATTTTGTGTTCTTTTTATGTTCTGATTTGTAGTTATTTAATTTATTGTCAATAAATTTGAATATTCCACGTATATTGTGTCAATCTGTTCAACTGTTTTTATACTTAGATTTTTTAATTAATATATATTATATTTTAAAAATAATTTAAAAAAATTGAAGTCGGCAATGCTGACACGACCCGCTACCGTGCTGGGAGGCACAAAAAAGCGGGTCGTGCCGACACGGCACGTCACGTTTGCCATTTCTAGTAGAAGTTATGCCCCTTTCTTAAATTTATTTTTCTTGTTTTACTTCTGATTTAACAAATATTATTTTTAATACTGATTCGATTTCCTAACATAATTAGGACAATTTTTGTTGTTGAAAGTAGGAAAAAGATCATTGATATAGGTTTTCCTTTGTAGAAGAAGAATACATGCATCTAATTTCATTTTTTTTATTCGAAATACAATTTCAAATCTTGAATATTTTCCACATTATTGTGCCAATGAAATCTATTTTCTAAAGATGTACATGAAAGGATAAATTAGGAACATATTATATTACGTCGGTGATCACAATTTAGAATGCCTCCGTAGGATTATTTATAATTACAAATTACTAGATGATGTACAAAAGTCCTTCCATAAATATTTCTTACCATACTATCGTAATCAATAATCGTTTCTTCACTTGAGTTTTCTAATTTGGGGAAATATCAAAATCGATTTTATAAGCTAGAAATAATTTTGAATTTGTTATGCTAGTAAGTCTCAATGAAATAACTTTGCTTGTTTTTTTCAATTTTAGTCATTTTTTTCCATCGCAGTACTAACGTGACGGATATTATCGACGTAACACCGATCATTGCAGATGACGTCGCATATTGCTAACATGTCCAATCAGACGACAAAATTCTAAAATTGCAAAAAAAAACAAAAATATTACATTGAGGTTAATAATTCCCTAAATAAAGGACCTAAAACAAAATTAAGCAAACTTATATGCTATTTAGATGATGTTAAGGTCACCGGAATGGTTTTCGATTGCTGGTGAGCCAGAAAAGCCACTAGTACAATACCATTCGGTTGTATTTAAATGGATAAATTTTATTTGAATGAAGGGATTTGATTTGAGGATGGGTATGAAATACACTCAATATTAATTCATCCAAACAATTAAACGGATTTGAAATCAACGATTTGAATCCATGACTTCAAATCCCTAAATCCAATTGTACACTTACATCATAAGGATTTAACAACATTTGCGTTATCAACCAAAGATAGTAAACATGTAATCATCACCTATGAAGCTGCTACTCTTGCAGGAGCTAACTTATAATTTCACCCATGTTCCGCTCCTAACTTCCTCCTTCAGCTATTGCCTCCTTCACTAGTGTCTTCCAACAAGCAGCATTGCATTGTATCTCTTCTCCTCGTTTTCCTTGCATAACATCCTGAATACACCTTCTTATTTCGACACTCTGACAAAATCCCTTGTCATCTGCCTTAGGTTGGATTCCAATTTCCCGTACTCGTTACACAAAATGAGCAATAGTTATGTGGTCCATAAATTGAGGCATTGCCACCATAGGGACTCCTAAGCCTATTTCTTCTAGGACAGAATTCCAACCACAGTGAGATATGAAACATCCAACAGAATCATTGTCAGTAATCCTTTGAGCATACAACGCAGCGGAATAAATTTTTAGGATTACAAACCAGCAGATCTATACATAGGTTATCATATCGGATAAAGGAATACGAAGGTCTTACCCTTGTAGCGTGTTTGAAGCAGAATCCACGGAGCAGCACTGTAAGTAATCCTTATGTCATACAACGCAGCGGAATAAAATTTTAGGATTACTAACACCGGATCTATACATAGGTAATCATATCGGATTAAGGAATACATAAGAGTCTCACCCTTGTAGCGTGTTTGAAGCAGAATCCACGGAGCAGCACCACGTCCTACGCCTTCTCCGAGTCAATAGCAAAACTCAATGAGTTTTGCCTCAACGGTATCCACACGATCAAATCGGGTGAAGGGATGGTTCAATAACAAGTTGCTAGACAAGTTATTAAACCGGAACAAGAAAGACACTCGATTCTAAATCGAAAGGCACGCCCAAAACCTCACTTTTCTCTTCGGCTATGATGAGAAGCCGAGAGCACTTTTGTGGTTTTTGGAGGCCGTGTGGTCTTGTTAAGATTTAGGTTTAATGATATGAAGTTGTGTCTTACAATTAAATCACAACCTTGTATTTATATTAAAAGGCTTTTAATTAAGGTTCAAGACTTTCTTAAAGTCTTATGGGCCCAAACCCATGATTTAATTAAAACCTTTTAATCACTTAATTAAGACTCTTCTTAATTAATTAATTCATTCAATGAATTTAATTTCCCTTCTCGATTTAATCTTTTGTGCGACCCGATAGGATCTTGTAATGTTGGCAGTGGAATAAAATCTCATTTTATGTCGCAAGCATTGAGCGGTATCTAGCAACACATCAATGCTTCCCAAATTACAAGAATGTCAATGACTCGACATAACCTTTAGAACTTGTGATAATATTAATCATGTAACTTAATCCCTTTGTCCTTTGTGTTTAGATTGAACCCGAGTCATGGAATAGTCATACTCGTATATCCAATCTTTATTTCTTGATCCCCAAGTAGAACTAGAATAAACGAATAAGCTCGATATCTCATATCGACTCATTCGAGCATGGCCATGCATTTTAGTTCTCACTTGATCAAGGGCCAAACACATCTCCTGTTATATAGGAGGGACAAATCCTATCTCGATCAGTCAACATCCCTCTACATAATTCGTAGTGTATCCAATAGTCGCCTTTATAGATTACCCTGTTACGGGTAACGTTTGACGATATCAAGATACATAACTCCTTATGTTGGGATCTCTGATGATCACAAGTCGTAAGGATTACATACATTATTATCACTATGAGAATTGCATATGACGATCATATAACTATCCATGTTGCATTCTCATGGTGGGTCTGTCCAGTACATCGTTCTCAAACATGTACCCATATGTTGATTTGATATCTCATATCAATGAACAATTCATCGATCAACATATACTAGTCTCTACGTATTATCATTATCCCTATTCATGATAATACTTGACTAGGGACATCTTTAAGAATAATACAATATTATTCTAAGGACATTAACATATATATTAATTCACAATGCACAGTTAAAAGAATAATATATAATAATGAATTGCCATTCATAAAATCATATTACAGAATATGTCACAAACAATCATCTAATGACTTGTCTTAGGGCATATCCCAACAAATCTCCCACTTGCACTAAGACCAATCAGACATACTCTTAATGCCTAGAGATCTAGTATGACGATCATGCTACTGCTGTGACAGTGGCTACGTCAATGGGTCAGATACATTATCATCTGTTGGTACTTTGCATGTCTTAGGCAAAACACATATCCTTATTGCGATCGAAAATCATCTTTGTTGGTTTGGAAGCTTGCATCAGTGTAACCCATTACATTGAGCTCTTCCTCACCTCCATAAATCAAGAATGTATCCTTAGTCCTTCTCAAGTACTTCAGGATGTTCTTGACATCAATCCAGTGACCTTCACCTGGATCAACTTGATATCTGCTCGTCATGCTCAAAGCATACGATACAGCGGGGCGAGTACATATCATGGCATACATGATAGATCCAATAGCTGACGCGTATGGAATCTTACTCATGCGTTGTCTCTCATCTGGTGTTGAAGGACACTGTTCCTTCGAGAGATAAATACCATGTGTCTAGGCACGAATCCTTTCTTGGATTCTTGCATGCTAAACCTTTTAAGCACCTTGTCTATGTATGTACTTTGACTTAGACCAAGAAGCCTTCTTGATCTATCTCTATAGATCTTGATTCCTAATACATAGGTGGCTTCTCCTAAGTCTTTCATCGAAAAGCAGTTCCCTAGCCAAATCTTTACAGATTGCAAGGCAGGGATATCATTTCCAATAAGAAGTATGTCATCTACATACAACACTAGGAAAATGATTACGCTCCCACTGACCTTCTTGTAGACACAAGGTTCATCTTCATTTTTGATAAAACCAAACTCTTTGATTGCATCATCAAAACGAAGATTCCAACTCCGAGAAGCTTGCTTCAATCCATAAATGGATCGTTGTAGCTTGCATATCTTTCCAGCATCCTTTGGATCGACAAAACCCTCGGGCTGTGTCATGTACACATCCTCGAGCAGATTTCCATTAAGGAAAGCTGTTTTGACATCCATCTGCCAGATTTCATAATCATGTAATGCAGCTATTGCAAGTAAGATCCTTATGGATTTAACCATGGCCACTGGTGAAGAGGTTTCATCATAGTCAATACCATGAATTTGTTTGAATCCTTTTGCAACCAGCCGACCTTTATAGGTTTGTACGTTACCATCCATATCGGTCTTTTCTTGAAAATCCATTTGCACCCTATGGGTCGTACCCCTTCAGGTGGATCAACCAAGGTCCATACTTGGTTTGCATACATGGATTCCATCTCAGATTTCATGGCATCTTGCCATTTCTCAGAATCATTGCCCATAATAGCTTGTTGATAAGATGACGGCTCATCCTCATCAATAAGTAGTAAGTCACCTTGTTGAGTCACAAGAAATCCATATCTCTATGGCTCCCGGTGTACTCTTACAGACCTACGCTGGGCTTGTGTCTCTTGAGCAGGTGCTTCTTCCACAACAGCTTGTGGTGCCTGCTCTGTTTCCATCTCAATCTCAGGTTCAGTGTTTTCTTGTGGTTGAACTTCACTAAGTTCTATTTTTCTCCCACTGGTTTTTCTAGAAATAAATTCTCTTTCAAGAAATACACCAGTCCGAGCAACAACTACTTTGTTCTCGGTGGGATAATAGAAATAGTACCCTTTCGTTTCCTTAGGATACCCCACAAATAAACACTTATCAGATTTGGGTCCAAGTTTGTTAGTGGCGTGACGTCTAACGAAAGCCTCACAACCCCAAATCTTCATAAAAGACATACTAGGACGCTTCCCAGTCCATATCTCATATGGTGTCTTTTCCACTGATTTAGATGGAACACGGTTCAGTAAGAAAATCGATGTTTCTAGAGCGTGTCCCCAAAACGATATCGGAAGATCTGCATGACTCATCATTGATCTAACCATGTCTAACAAGGTTCGATTTCTCCTCTCGGATACACCATTCCATTGTGGAGTATACGGAGGAGTGAGTTGTGGGACTATCCCACACTCCTTTAGATAGTCATGAAACTCTTGGCTTAAGTATTCACCTCCTCGATCTGATCGAAGGATTTTGATACTTTTGCCAAGTTGGTTTTGTACTTCATTCTTGAAATCTTTGAACTTTTCAAAGGTTTCATGCTTATGTTTCATTAGGTACACATACCCATATCTACTGAGGTCATCAGTAAATGTAACGAAGTATTGAAAACCACCTCTAGCTTGTGTACTTATTGGTCCACATACATCACTATGTATTAGTCCTAATAAAACATTTGCCCTTTCAACATGTCCCTTGAAAGGGGCTTTAGTCATCTTGCCCATTAAACAAGATTCGCATGTTTCATATGATTCAAAATCAAATGAATCTAATACTCCATCATTATGAAGTTTAGATATGCGGTTCTCGTTTATGTGGCCCAAGCGACAGTGCCAGAGATAAGTCGGATTACAATCATTATTTTTAATCCTTTTAGTATTTATGTTATAGATAGGCATATCAAGATTTAATACATAAAGACCATTCACCATTTGTGCACTAGCATAAAACATATCATTTAAATAAATAGAACAACAATTGTCCTTTATTATAAATGAAAAACGATACTTGTCCAAACAAGAAATAGATATTATGTTTTTAGTAATAGAAGGCACAAAATAACAATCTTTCAAAATCAGTGATAAACCAGAAGGTAAAGCTAAATGATAATCTCCTATAGCTAATGCAGCAACTCTTGCTCCATTTCCAACTCGGAGATCAACTTCACCTTTCGCCAATGTCCTACTCCTTTTGAGATCCTGCACACACAAATGTGAGATCCACATCCAGTATCTAATACCCATGATGAAGAAGTAGATAAATTGACTTCTATAACAAAAATACCTGAAGCGGAAGTCACACTTCCTTTCTTTAGATCCTCCAGATATACTTTGCAGTTTCTTTTCCAATGGCCGGTCTCACCGCAATGGAAACAGTTCCCTTCCTTTGCTATCCCTCCCTTTGGCTTCAGTGCATAAGAGTTTGGCTTAGATTTAGCAAAGACCTTCTTTGCTTTCTTGTTGCCTTTAGCTTTGGCCCTTCCTTTGCCCTTATTCACAATAAGGACATTTGTGGCCTTAGTCTTCTTAGTATTTGCTTCATATGTTCTCAACATACCAAGCAACTGTGGTAGAGTCTTTTCCATGTCAGTCATATTGTAATTTACTACAAATTGACTGAAGCTTTCAGGCAACGATTGCAAGATCACATCGGTGGCCAACTCTTGGTCCAATGGAAAACCTAGCTTGTCCAGATTCTCAATGTACCCAATCATCTTGAGTACATGAGTTCCAACTAAGCTTCCTTCTACCATCCTGCACTGGAATAACGCTTTAGAGACGTCATACCTCTCTTGTCTAGCTTGCTGTTGGTACAACTGCTTTAAGTGTTCGATCATATCGAACGCCTCCATTTCCTCATGTTGCTTCTGAAGCTCAGAGTTCATGGTGGCAAGCATGAGGCACCCAACATCAAGTGCGTCACTCTGATGCTTCTTGTAAGCATCCTTTTCGGTTCTTGTAGCCGTTAGGGGAGGTTCCTCAGCGGGTAAGGGTTCCTCTAGGACATATTGTTTCTTTTCTTGTTTGAGGACTATCCTCAAGTTCCTATGCCAGTCTAGGAAATTTGTCCCATTTAATTTGTCCTTCTCAAGGACCGATCGCAGTGATAAAGTGCTAGTAACGTTGTTAGTTGCCATGGATATCTACAATATAAATATGCAAAATAAGTTTATGATTTAAATCATTTAACATGGTCTTATATTAAATGATACTCCCACTATTTTGTTTGAAAAATATCAACCCTCGAAACCTTTAGTGGGCCAAGATCCATATTTCACTTAATCTTGAGTTAGCTTTGGCTAATCGCCCAAGACTCGGTTATTTAGGTAGACAACACTTTGTCAATTACTTGTAATTCTTGGATAGTTGGACGAACAACACTTTGTTCAATTCATCAAATGAATTATAATCCAACCCATGCCTCTAGGTTCCCAATCCTATTGAGATAACCTAGTTAAGTCGTACCCAATTAAAGTATAACGGATATCACTTTTATCCTTTCGCGCCTTACTAAGATTGCCACGGTGCTTTGCTTTGGCAAACCCACACATGTACAATCGAAGTTATTGACGAGTACTTTTATTTTGGAAGGCATCTAAAACTTAATATTTTAGAGGGATTTATTGATCTCATGATTAATTTGATAATTTAAAATATGTCCACTACATATAGTTGTATACATATCTACATATATGTGTAATACTATTATCAAACTAAAACATAAGATAAATCATGCATCAACATACATAATTAAACGTGACATGGTTATAGCCCCTACTAATGATTTTCTCAAGCCAATGAGAAAATCCTATGAGTCAACCTAAGGTAACTTCACAAGCACCTTCCTTGGCTCCAATTTGTGAATGGCCTCCTCATCCCGGCACGATGCTCCATCTTCATTGACCACCATCAATAAAATAAACTACACTTTTTACAAGATATAGAATTCCTCGATTCACATTCGAGGGGAACATAGGGGAGGGATTACATATAGAATGAAATAGAGAAAGGCACGACACGCAGGTCGTATTATAAATTACAAACATCCAAATCCTATCTAATAGGTCAAAGGGCTATAACCACGCACCATGCTCAAACAACACATAAAGCATGCATTAACATTTAATTAATTAAATTCTAAAAATTTTAAATTTAATTCTAATTAAAACTGTAAAATAATTTTTGAAAAATTATCGTACGCTCGGGACATCACATGCCACGAACTAAAGCGACTAAAACACGAACCACCATGGTTCGAACCAAAAAGCCCACGGCTGGACCAATAGTGGGCCTAGGGTTCGAAACCCTAGCCCATGGCCGAGCCATGGCTCATGCGGCGGCGGCACTAGGGTTCCAACCCTAGCCGCCTCGCACCCTTTTTGATATTTTATCGAGCCATCTTGTTTTAAACGCCGGAATTTGTTAGCCACGAGTCACGGTCATGCCATGCACGGGGTTCGCTCAACCATCTCGAGCTAAGGGTTCGAAAAACCTTGCTCTCATGTGGTAAAGTTACTAATCCATGCATGCGTGAACCATTATCGAGTCAAGGAGTTCAAAACTCATCCAAGCATCAAAACTATAGAAAATAAGGCGATGATGGTCGAGCCATGCACGGCTATTAGGGTTCGAAACCCTAGCCGTCATGAGCTAGCCGTCACGTCCAATGGGTTCTAAACCCTAATTAATTTTCGATACTTCCATGCACAATTATTAGCCACAACGACTAAGCCATCTCGAGCCAAGGGTTCGAAAACCCTAGCCCTCATGTGGCTAGCCATGGTGACATTTGTGATGGTGGTGGCCGAAAATTTGATGCTCAATAAATAATTTTATTCACCAATTATATCAAATACAATTACTACGATGATTTTCATAAACTAAAATTAATTTCATATCATATATGAATTTAAACAGTTTCAATTAGCATGCAATATTAATTCTAATATGATTAACACAATTTAATCACATAAATCCGATATGAGCCTTGAACCTGGCTCTTATACCACTGTAAGTAATCCCATGAGCATACAGCGCAGCGGAATAAAATTTTAGGATTACTAACACCGGATCTATACATAGGTAATCATATCGGATTAAGGAATACATAAGAGTCTCACCCTTGTAGCGTGTTTGAAGCAGAATCCACGGAGCAGCACCACGTCCTACGCCTTCTCCGAGTCAATAGCAAAACTCAATGAGTTTTGCCTCAACGGTATCCATACGATCAAATCGGGTGAAGGGATGGTTCAATAACAAGTTGCTAGACAAGTTATTAAACCGGAACAAGAAAGACACTCGATTCTAAATCGAAAGGCACGCCCAAAACCTCACTTTTCTCTTCGGCTATGATGAGAAGCCGAGAGCACTTTTGTGGTTTTTGGAGGCCGTGTGGTCTTGTTAAGATTTAGGTTTAATGATATGAAGTTGTGTCTTACAATTAAATCATAACCTTGTATTTATATTGTGGGGTCCTCGTTACTTACTCCATTATGTATCCAGTTAACATACATATGTGAGTCTGAATTAAGTAATATACCATGCACGGATTAAGAGTTCATACTAGATAAGTTGTTACAGTACCAAATCCTGAGTACAAAAACCAACTAAATCTGTTTTCTACATAAACATGCCATGTACATAAGCAACCTAATCCAAAAGAACTCCTAAGCAGTGGTTCCCCTCGCAGCGGAAATCATGACTCACGCTCCCCACGTCTATGAGTCCCTACAGAAACATTCACAACGTGAGTATAGATAACAACTATCTCAGTGCAATATCAAAACACAATATCAATATCAATGATACAGCACAATAAATCATATAACGTAACGTGAATGTTCTGTCTCATGCATCCACCAATGCACCATGTCATGACATGTCTCAACACATACCCTATTATCACGAGACTAAAATGATATGCCTATTCAGCTCAATATGTCAGTGGAACCACCTCACATCTTCATATTAGCAGCACATATCATAGTACCGTCCTCAAATGATAATAGCCATAGCACATATCCAAAAACCGGCATATATCGCTATATAGCATAACCGAGCATATACCCAAACCAGGCGTATATCTCTCTGTCACATAACCGAGCATATATCCAAACCAGGCATATATCTCAAATGCATAACCGAGCATATACCCAAACCAGGCGTATATCTCACATACATATGATATCCATGAATGTACAAGCATATGATACTACCAATCATATGATAACAACATAAGACAATTCATATGATATCAATCTCATAACATCATCACACAATATCTATACTCCGTACGTCAACACGTACCTGTACTGCGACACAAACGAGATAAAGCAGTTGTCAATAGCTAAGTGCCTCGTTGTCCTGTCCCCTGAGATGATGCTACAACAATGCCAACAATATATCATGTTATCATAGGCATAAGAATCAAATTCTACAAAAATATTTCATTTTTCAATATTTTAGCACTGGCGATCGATCGCCATCAGCACCGATCGATCGCCAAAACTCTCTGCCCCCCTCGCGATCGATCGCAACAACTTGGCGATCGATCGCCACATTGCTCTGTTCATCGCGATCGATCGCGACAATTTCAGCGATCGATCGCCATCCAAATTCACCGCCTTAAATTGTAACTGTCATCGGCGATCGATCGCTCACTCGCACCGATCGATCGCCGATGCCCAGAAAAGTGAGAGCATGGCGTTTTCAAGCTTATCTTCATGGTTCTTCTCCTCTAATTCATTTTAAACCATGTCAACATGTTTCTTGCAATCTCTAGGAACATAATAACATGTTTCTATCAGCAAAGAATCCAATTCCTAACATATCAACAAGTTATGATTCTTTACATAAAATTTCATATGTTATTTCTCATATAGCAACATCAATGAAAAAAAAACAAGTATAAAACCATGATTTTCTTACCAAAATGGTACAATTCCACTTCACACACCTTCCTAGCTCACTTTACAAGTGACTCTCAAGCTCAAACCACAAGGAAGTTGAAAGAGATGGAGAGGAGCTTGGTAGAGATTTGTAGGTGTAAAATGGTGTGTTATGTGATTACACCTCCCTTATCCACTTGATATAGATCATTAGTCCCTTAATTCACTTGCTATCATGCCATTTAGGGATAATTACATGTTAAATAACATGTACATGAAATGAACTCCAAATTCAAATGCAATTCCCATTGCAAGTAAATTCACATGCACATGTAATTCCTTTCAAACTCATGTCAAATGAAATGCACATGTACAATCTAATGCACCTAATGAAAGGCAAAGGCATATGAACTTCAAATGCAAAGACAACTCCAAGTTAAGTCACATGCATACACAAATGCCTAAGTGCTTCATATGGCATAATTCAAATCATGAGACACCATGTTTCCTTCCTTATTAGACTTATTTCCATATATGTATTTACTTCATTCTTGGTTCCACTCGAACCCCCATTATCATATCGCCAATTGATATAATTACACCATAATCATATCCTACGTGTATATAACAAATCGAGGCATTACAGGCTTTTAATTAAGGTTCAAGACTTTCTTAAAGTCTTATGGGCCCAAACCCATGATTTAATTAAAACCTTTTAATCACTTAATTAAGACTCTTCTTAATTAATTAATTCATCCAATGAATTTAATTTCCCTTCTCGATTTAATCTTTTGTGCGACCCGATAGGATCTTGTAATGTTGGCAGTGACATAAAATCTCATTTTATGTCGCAAGCATTGAGCGGTATCTAGCAACACATCAATGCTTCCCAAATTACAAGAATGTCAATGACTCGACATAACCTTTAGAACTTGTGATAATATTAATCATGTAACTTAATCCCTTTGTCCTTTGTGTTTAGATTGAACACGAGTCATGGAATAGTCATACTCGTATATCCAATCTTTATTTCTTGATCCCCAAGTAGAACTAGAATAAACGAATAAGCTCGATATCTCATATCGACTCATTCGAGCATGGCCATGCATTTTAGTTCTCACTTGATCAAGGGCCAAACACATCTCCTGTTATATAGGAGGGACAAATCCTATCTCGATCAGTCAACATCCCTCTACATAATTCGTAGTGTATCCAATAGTCGCCTTTATAGATTACCCTGTTACGGGTAACGTTTGACGATATCAAGATACATAACTCCTTATGTTGGGATCTCTGATGATCACAAGTCGTAAGGATTACATACATTATTATCACTATGAGAATTGCATATGACGATCATATAACTATCCATGTTGCATTCTCATGGTGGGTCTGTCCAGTACATCGTTCTCAAACATGTACCCATATGTTGATTTGATATCTCATATCAATGAACAATTCATCGATCAACATATACTAGTCTCTACGTATTATCATTATCCCTATTCATGATAATACTTGACTAGGGACATCTTTAAGAATAATACAATATTATTCTAAGGACATTAACATATACATTAATTCACAATGCACAGTTAAAAGAATAATATATAATAATGAATTGCCATTCATAAAATCATATTACAGAATATGTCACAAACAATCATCTAATGACTTGTCTTAGGGCATATCCCAACAAGCACAAACGTCCAACGCCTTCTCCGAGTCAATAGCAAAACTCGATGAGCTTGGCCTCAACGGTATCCACACGATCAAATCGGGTGAAGGGATAGTTTAATAACAAGTTGCTAGACAAGTTATTAAACCGGAACCAAAACCACACTTGATTCACAATCAAAATTGGCACAAGATCACCAAGAACCACTCGGCTATGAAGTGGCCGAGAGCTCTTGATGGTGCGGTCGTGTGTGTCTTGCTTGGTGTTAGGTTTTGTGTATTGAAGTGTTAATCACATTAAAACCCCTTGCAATCATATTTTATATGATTAATTAAAGGCTTTCATAAAGCCCCATGGGCTTAAGCCCATGATTTAATTAATCATTATGATTATTATATAAGACTCCTCTTAATTATTTAATTCATCCCATGAATTTAATTTCCCTTCTCGATTTAATCTTTTGTGCGACCCGATAGGATCTTGTAATGTTGGCAGTGACATAAAATCTCATTTTACGTCTCAAGCATTGAGCGGTATCTAGCAACACATCAATGCTACCCAAATTACAAGAATGTCAAAGACTCGACATAACCTTTAGAACTTGTGATAATATTAACCATGTAACTTAATCCCTTTGTCCTTTGTGTTTAGATTGAACACGAGTCATGGAATAGTCATACTCGTATATCCAATCTTTTTTTCTTGATCCCCAAGTAGAACTAGAATAAACGAATAAGCTCGATATCTCATATCGACTCATTCGAGCATGGCCATGCATTTTAGTTCTCACTTGATCAAGGGCCAAACACATCTCCTGTTATATAGGAGGGACAAATCCTATCTCGATCAGTCAACATCCCTCTACATAATTCGTAGTGTATCCAATAGTCGCTTTTATAGATTACCCTGTTACGGGTAACGTTTGACGATATCAAGATACATAACTCCTCATGTTGGGATCTCTGATGATCACAAGTCGTAAGGATTACATACATTATTATCACTATGAGAATTGCATATGACGATCATATAACTATCCATGTTGCAATCTCATGGTGGGTCTGTCCAGTACATCGTTCTCTAACATGTACCCATATGTTGATTTGATATCTCATATCAATGAACAATTCATCGATCAACATATACTAGTCTCTACGTATTATCATTATCCCAATTCATGATAATACTTGACTAGGGACATCTTTAAGAATAATACAATATTATTCTAAGGACATTAACATATATATTAATTCACAATGCACAGTTAAAAGAATAATATATAATAATGAATTTCCATTCATAAAACCATAAACATTGTAAGTCTTAAACAATCAATGACTTGTCTTAGGGCATATCCCAACAATCATGACCTAAAATTGCTAATTGTGGGCACCACTTCACCACCAATCCCTGATTCAAATTTTCCTCAATAAAATTAGCTGGAATCGTGTTTTCTTCGGATGGTTTCAGAACCCACAAAAAGCTCTTGCCACTATTGACAAGTGCCTCGGCTAATTCTGCAGCTTGTTCCTTGCTTAAGTGGAGAAGTTTTTATTGATAAGACACCGGAGGAGGCAAGGAACTTGATAGTAAACATGGCAGCCAACTCCCAACAATTTGGAATTGCTCGACATGGTCAGACTCCAAGGAAGCAAGATGTGGTAAACATATCTAACCTTGAACAACAACTTATTAGCTTAACCTCTCTTGTGCGTCAAATTGCATGAGGTAATGTGCTAAAGGAAAAACCATGTGGGATATGTCTAGCCATGAGTCACCCTACTGATGCATGTCCCTCAATTCAAGAGACATCTGCTGAGCAAGCGAATGCATCGGGTGGATTTTCGGGGCAACCACACAGGATTTATGACCCATCATTGACAACTTAAAATCCAGGCTGGAGGGATCACCCGAATCTGAGTTATGGAAACCCACTGATGCACCACCCTCGACCACCGATGCAGTCCAACCCACCACCTTATCGATTACCATTTCAAAGGCTGCAACAACCTCCAATCCCTGCCATTGAGGAGAGGTTAGAAAGCATTGTTAAAGTTATTGCTGAAAATACTTTACAATTTCAATACGAGATGAGAGCGAACATTCAAAGCTTGAAGACCCAAATGTGGAAGTTGGTGACATCAATCAATAAGTTGGAGGCAAGAATAACAAATGGACTGCCCTCACAGCCGTTGTTGAACCCAAGAGAGAATGCGAGTGCTATCACATTGAGAAGCGGTGAAGAAGAGGAGACTACAGAGGAGATGGTGCTGATGCCACCTAACCAATAAGATGTCACTAATGCACAGAAGGAAGTTGAAAGAGATAAAGGCGAGGATACTAAAGCATCAACACGTAAGTCCCCTGATAGGGTTGAATATTACGCGTTTTTAGGCTATGATATGTACATGTTTTCGTGTTGATTCTTGGAATATCTTACGATTTATAATATATATTTCTCTATGTCAGGAATCAATGTTGAAATGTAGGGAAAGGTGAGAAATCAAGCTAAAATGATGAAAAAATGAGTAAAGTTGAAGAAAAGAGGAAAAAACCAGAATCCAAGACACATGTTGGTCCTTTCTCCTCAAATCACTATATGTTCGAGCCATGTTTTGGAAATGTGATCCATATAAAAGTTGTAGAACTTTCTCTTATCTTCACGTGGACAGCTGATTCATCAAATTTGGAGTTTGTATGAGAAAGTTACGGCCAAAATACAAAACTCGCCAGAAGCTAAAAAAGGCGAAGAAACTTACTGTGAAGGGCGATCGATCGAACAAGGATTTCCGATCGATCGAGATGGGCAGAAAAAGCCACGAAATTCTTACTGGAAGGCTCGATCGATCGGCCACTTCGTCCGGATCGATCGGTGGAATGAATTTTCATTAAAAAAACTTCCTTATAGAGTTTGTTTCCAACAAGGAAGTCCTTGATTTCCTTCCCCTATATATTACAAACGAAAATTACAACCCAAATATCAGATTTTTAACCTAGGGAAAAAGCCTCCACACCTCCATACACCCATTCACAATCCAAACCTCTTCTACACCCATTCACCATCCAAACCACACGCCTCCTTCACACTCCTTCACCCTAATTCAACCTCATGCCAATTCCTTCACTCCACCACACGTAAAAACCTCCACCAATCTTCCACTCTTCTTCCAACACTCATCACCATCATCCACCATCACCACTTCACCCTAGGATTTGGAACATCCCCAACAAGGCGATAAAAAGAGACGATCGAGAAGGAAGCAAGAGAAGGAGCAAGGACCTACGAACGAAGTCGACATCGGGAGTTTATTCTTGTCTTTTAATATTAGTTTTGATTTGCTTTGATTTACTATATTGAACTAATTTATTTATCGAGGCTAGGCGAATCCGTTGTTATGAACCTTCGATTTGATGATTTAATGATTGAATTCTTATAGTTCTTTGCGTATGTTTTATGTTCTTCATGCTTTTAGAGGATTGATCACCTTTGAATGATGTTAGTATCGTAATTGAGATCGAGAGATGATTTTATGATACTGAATTAATAACTCATACCATGGATTTAAGACCGAGATCGAGAGATGACGTCAAATACATGCGTGATAGCCATAGATATCTAGTAATTGAAAGCTAGGAGTTTTCATGGATCTTATGCAATATCGAGTTGTTCAATGAGTGCACGAGAGTGACTTGTTGCAATTTGGTGTTAGGTTTAATATAGCTCGAGAGAGTGTATTAGATAAATTGGGAGAACTCGTCAACTTAGAAATATTTGAATGTTCAATCGAGAATTGTAGGGAATTGCATTGGTGAGCCAAGGTCTCGATAATCTTCTCTAGTGGATTTTTCTCGTTTACTTTTATTGACTTGGTTGGATTAGTAGTTTATATTAATTAATTAGTCTTTAATTATAAATTGATTATCGTAGGTTAAATATAGTTAAAAGAAATCTTATTTGATACTTGTTTGTTAGTCCCTGTGGGTTCGACAATCCGTATCTTCCTATCTATACTAAAACTTTACACCGTGCACTTGCTGTCTAAAATCGCTAGATTGGAATTAATTGTTTTAGAAAAAAAAAGCGATCAAGTTTTTGGCGCCGTTGCCGGGGACTAACTTTAGTAATATCATACGAGAAGCTTTGACTGTAATTTAACCATTTTTTTCTTTTTTGTATATATTTAATTGTTTTATTTGTTTTTATTGCGAGGTACTTGTGATGCTTCATCAACAAGTCTTCACAAAATTTGCCCAACAATATTCGGAGCCGTTTTATGCAGCGTGGGGGAGATTCAATGAATTGGCAGACACATTCCGGTATCACAATTTTTCGAACTATACTCTTCTGCAATATTTCTTCAAAGGTTTGGATGCACATACACGAGGATGGATATTCAGTGGAGCACTGGTAACTGGGAGTCCCCTGGTTGATAGAGATGAGGACAGTGTGTTGCACCTGTTCAATGATATGGCGGACTTCGATTACCACTGGCATTGTGATCCTTCACTACAAGGTTGGAGTCACCAATACCCACTGGAGCCTCACTATCCTAATGATATGCACCAACCATTTGAGCATCATAGAGTGAAGAGAGATAGTTCTGCAGAAGTAATGGCTCAATCGGAGGATATGTTACTTAGATTCATGGCGTCAACTGAGCAACGTTTAGAAAACCAGACCAATTCTATACGTCACCTAGAGCAGCAATTAGCAATCCTTGTGAAAACCATCTCAATGAGCTGCCAAGAGGAGGGGACGATATCTTCAAATCAGGCCTGGTTAGATGATGATGATCACTCAACTAATCAAGTTTGGGGGAGTGATCCTACTCATGTGGAAAATTCAAGGAAAGTTGAGCCACTTGAAGTGATTGAGCCTACAGTGGAAAAGTCAACCTCTGATATCATATGGGAAGACGAGCCAAGAGTGATGTTGGAGGAGGAGATTTTTGAGAACTTTGATATGCACCCATCGATGGCGACATGTTCTATGCCATATGTGGATCCTTTCTTTCCATTGATGCCAACTTCACCATACTACATCCTCCAAGATATGAAGCCGAGTCAAGAATCATTCTCCCGTACCTACCAATTCAAGAATGTTGTTGGAGCGACGAGCTTACAATGTTATAATCTTGCCAAGCTTGAGGGCATACTGAATGAAGACCCATTAGTGGTATCATATGATACTTACTATGGGCGGCAGCCGCTCTTTGATGGTTGCTTCTGATGGTCAAGCAGAAGACTAAAAATCAGCGCTTCTTGGGAGGCAACCCAAGCGTATCCTTTTGTTATTTAGTTTTGTTTTATTTTTCAGTTTTAATTTTAGTTTTGTTTATCTCTCAAGTCAAATATTTTACCATATGCATTCTTCTCTTGCTAGGTACTTGGTTGGAGCGTTGAACCCCTACAACAGTGGAGCTTTCAAAAGCAAATCTTCCTCAACCCTCATGCAAGCGTCTTGATCAGGGGAGTTCACTGTTTCCCTTTTGATTCTTTTAAACATTGAGGGCAATGTTTGATTTAAGTTTGGGGGAGTAGTAGCTTGCATGTTTTACTTGTTTTAACCACATGTTGCGTGCTTAAATGACACTTGAATCGTCCGATTATTATGAGCTAAATTTTTTTTTTTTTATGAGTTCAAACTTGAGAAAAGAATGAATTATAGTAGTGACTAATCAATGAGGATTTTGATCTCACTATGCATATGAACTTGATTTGTGATTGGACTTGTACATGAATATCCTAATTTGAGTTAGCATGTCAAGAATGAGGAATACTTTGAGCACAATGAGTCATGATCTTGTGGATTGCATGTTGAATAGTGATAATCGTTGTGAACTTGATGATTTGTCTTGAGCATCTTAGAGTTATCCTAGAACTTATTTGATGATAACACTTTGAGGCGAAATTTTATAGTTACAAACTCGACTTGGAAATGATCTAGGCGATCTTTGAAATGTTTGAGCCTTTCAAGCTTACCATGATTCATATCAATCCCTAGTATCCCATTTGAGCTTTATTGAAAAAAAGAATGGTATATGCATTGCATATAATTAGACCCCATTCGACATTCTTGGCAAACTCATTATACTTACCTTTATTTGAGCCTAAATGAAAAAAAAGTTATCCTTACCCTAAGAGAGTATAATGAATTCCATTCGATGCACGTAAATTGTTATATCCTGATGAGCTTATTGAAAAATATTGATGAATGAGAAAAGAAAAAGATAGACAAAGAGCCTTGAAAAGAAAAAAATAAACATATAAGACCCAAAGTGGCCAAGGCTATAAAAGAAAAAGAAGAGGAGCTCGATGTGTGCGAAAAATTTGAACTGTAAATGATTATACTCTCTTTTTGCGCTTATCCTATCTTTTCTTTGAAGCCAACACCAAAGGCCTTACATTACAAGCTTAAAAAGTCTTTTTGTCCAAGTCTAGGGAGTAACTATCATTAGTGGAGAAGTTGTTTGAAAATAGGCCTATGTAATGCTTGATGATAATCTCGACTTTGAGTTGATTAGCATGATTTGATCTTGAATATGTGCATGAAACTTGAGATTGACTAGAGCACACACACACGTTCCGATTTTGAGATGTGTTGCTTGAATTAGGAGAAAACATGTCTTGTCAACTTTTGTATATGTGCATGAGATTTCTGAGAATAAGCAAGTCATGAAATAATTGTTTCAAATATCAAGAATGAACTCTACCTTATGATTTTAATGCTTAATCGAGGACGATTAAGTGATAAGTTTGGGGGAGTTGATAGGGTTGAATATTACGCGTTTTTAGGCTATGATATGTACATGTTTTCGTGTTGATTCTTGGAATTTCTTACGGTTTATGGTATATATTTCTCTATTTCAGTAATCAATGTTGAAATGTAGGGAAAGGTGAGAAATCAAGCTAAAATGATGAAAAAATGAGTAAAGTTGAAGAAAAGAGGAAAAAACCAGAATCCAAGACACATGTTGCTCCTTTCTCCTCAAATTACTATATGTTCGAGCCATGTTTTGGAAATGTGGTCCATATAAAAGTTGTAGAACTTTCTCTTATCTTCCGTGGACAGCTGATTCATCAAATTTGGAGTTTGTATGAGAAAGTTACGGCCAAAATATGAAACTCGCCAGAAGCTGAAAAAGGCGAAGAAACTTACTGTGAAGGGCGATCGATCGAACAAGGATTTCCGATCGATCGAGACGGGCAGGAAAAGCCACGAAATTCTTACTGGAAGGCTCGATCGATCGGCCACTTCGTCCGGATCGATCGGTGGAATGAATTTTCATTAAAAAAACTTCCTTATAGAGTTTGTTTCCAACAAGGAAGTCCTTGATTTCCTTCCCCTATATATTACAAACGAAAATTACAACCCAAATATCAGATTTTTAACCTAGGGAAAAAGCCTCCACACCTCCATACACCCATTCACAATCCAAACCTATTCTACACCCATTCACCATCCAAACCACACGCCTCCTTCACACTCCTTCACCCTAATTCAACCTCATGCCAATTCCTTCACTCCACCTGTGGGGTCCTCATTACTTAATCCATTTATGTATTATCTTAACATACATACGTGAGTCTGAATTAAGTAAAAATATGCACTGATTAAGAGTTTCTAACTAGTTAAGTTGTTACAAGGTTATAAAAACCTAACCAACTATACATCACATGCACAAGTAACAACCTAATCCAAGATAACTCCTAGGCAGTGGTTCAGCTCGCAGCGAAAAATGACTCACATCCCGTCTTCCCACGTCTATGAGTCCCTACAGAAACATTCACACAATGAGTATAGAGAACAACTATCTCAGTGCAATATCAAAACACAATATCAATATCAATGATAAAGCACAATAAATCATCTAACGTAAATGTTCTGTATCATGCATCCACAAATGCACTATGTCATGACATGTCCAATAAGCATCCTATTATCACGAGCCCCATATGATATGCCTATTCAGCTCAATATGTCAGTGGAACCACATCACATCTTCATATTAGCAGCACATATCATAGTACCATACTCTTCTGTGATAATAGCCAGAGCATATACCCATACCAGGCGTATATCTCTCAAGCCAAAGCATATGTAGTATATCTATCGTGGCAACGATCCCAGCCAAAGCATATACCACACCAGGCATATCTATCGAGGCAATGATCTCACCAAAGCATATACACATATCTATCAAGGCCTCCATCCCAATCATATGAAATCCATGTATGTACATGCATATGAAACTACCAATCATATGACACAAGATAACATAAATCATATGATATCAAAACCATAACATCATCATCACATCATATATATACTCCGTACGTCAACACGTACCTGAAAAGCGACACAAACGAGATAAATCAGTCGTCCCTGGCTAATTGCCTCGTTGTCCTGTCCCCTGTGATGGTGCTACAACAATGCCAATAATATATCATGTTATCATAGGCATTAAAAACAAATTCTAAAAAAATATACATTTTAAGTCTACCGATCGATCGGTCACCCTAGCGATCGATCGGTCCAAACAAGTAACCCTAGCGATCGGTCGGTCAAAAGCCAGCGATCGATCGCTTAAATAGTTGAATTTCTCAAAAATGCTACGGCATTTCAACGATCGATCGGTCGCTTTCAGCGATCGATCGGTACATGCACCGCCTTAACTTTCCCCTGTTTTACCGATCGATCGGTACACTTCGAGCGATCGATCGGTACACTTCGAGCGATCGATCGGTACACTTCGAGCGATCGATCGGTCGACAACAGAAATTTCAAACCATGGCGATTTTGAGCTTATCTTCCTAGCTCTTCTCCTACAACTAGAAATTCAACATTAAAACAAGGTTCATGCACTCTCTACTAGCATAACAACATGTTTTCACCATTTTAGAATCCAATTACTAACATAGAACCATAATATGATTCTTCACATGCTTTCATGCTTCCAACTTCAAACAAAAGCAAAGAACTTCTAAATTGCATGATAAAGTAATGAAAGTGTAGTCTCCTTACCAAGTAACTTACTTCCTCTTAGTCTCAAATGAATCTTGCAAGTAAAATGCCAAGATAAAAGTGCAAGAGTAAGAAGAACAAGCAAGAGGTTTTGTAGAGATTTGTAGGTGAAAGTTGGTGTATTATGTGTATACAATCAGCTTATCCCTTCTTATTAATTCCTTCACCCCTAACTCAAATTCACATTACATGTTAATGCACTTGCAACTCAAATACACATGTTAATGCACTTGCACATGTATACAAATGTGCACCAAGGTCATGTTCCACTACACAATTCATATCTCTTCCTTCTCTTGCATATCAAATCATCCATATGTCAAGACTATACATATCTTTGTTCACAACTCACATATCTCCTATGTTTCTTGTTTATGTTACCTCATCGTAATTCATTCTTTTAGTATCTCGATCGTCACTCGGTTCCACCCGAACTCGAGTCCACATCATACCGTAATTATTCTAAATTACGTCATAATCATGTGACACGTATATAAAGTAAATCGAGGCATTACACCACCACACGTAAAAACCTCCACCAATCTTCCACTCTTCTTCCAACACTCATCACCATCATCCACCATCACCACTTCACCCTAGGATTTGGAACATCCCCAACAAGGCGATAAAAAGAGACGATCGAGAAGGAAGCAAGAGAAGGAGCAAGGACCTACGAACGAAGTCGACATCGGGAGTTTATTCTTGTCTTTTAATATTAGTTTTGATTTGCTTTGATTTACTATGTTGAACTAATTTATTTATCGAGGCTAGGCGAATCCGTTGTTATGAACCTTCGATTTGATGATTTAATGATTGAATTCTTATAGTTCTTTGCGTATGTTTTATGTTCTTCATGCTTTTAGAGGATTGATCACCTTTGAATGATGTTAGTATCGTAATTGAGATCGAGAGATGATTTTATGATACTGAATTAATAACTCATACCATGGATTTAAGACCGAGATCGAGAGATGACGTCAAATACATGCGTGATAGCCATAGATATCTAGTAATTGAAAGCTAGGAGTTTTCATGGATCTTATGCAATATCGAGTTGTTCAATGAGTGCACGAGAGTGACTTGTTGCAATTTGGTGTTAGGTTTAATATAGCTCGAGAGAGTGTATTAGATAAATTGGGAGAACTCGTCAACTTAGAAATATTTGAATGTTCAATCGAAAATTGTAGGGAATTGCATTGGTGAGCCAAGGTCTCGATAATCTTCTCTAGTGGATTTTTCTCGTTTACTTTTATTGACTTGGTTGGATTAGTAGTTTATATTAATTAATTAGTCTTTAATTATAAATTGATTATCGTAGGTTAAATATAGTTAAAAGAAATCTTATTTGATACTTGCTTGTTAGTCCCTGTGGGTTCGACAATCCGTATCTTCCTATCTATACTAAAACTTTACACCGTGCACTTGCTGTCTAAAATCGCTAGATTGGAATTAATTGTTTTAGAAAAAAAAAGCGATCAAGTTTTTGGCGCCGTTGCCGGGGACTAACTTTAGTAATATCATACGAGAAGCTTTGACTGTAATTTAACCATTTTTTTCTTTTTTGTATATATTTAATTGTTTTATTTGTTTTTATTACGAGGTACTTGTGATGCTTCATCAACTAGTCTTCACAAAATTTGCCCAACAATATTCGGAGCCGTTTTATGCAGTGTGGGGGAGATTCAATGAATTGGCAGACACATTCCGGTATCACAATTTTTCGAACTATACTCTTCTGCAATATTTCTTCAAAGGTTTGGATGCACATACACGAGGATGGATATTCAGTGGAGCACTGGTAACTGGGAGTCCCCTGGTTGATAGAGATGAGGACAGTGTGTTGCACCTGTTCAATGATATGGCGGACTTCGATTACCACTGGCATTGTGATCCTTCACTACAAGGTTGGAGTCACCAATACCCACTGGAGCCTCACTATCCTAATGATATGCACCAACCATTTGAGCATCATAGAGTGAATAGAGATAGTTCTGCAGAAGTAATGGCTCAATCGGAGGATATGTTACTTAGATTCATGGCGTCAACTGAGCAACGTTTAGAAAACCAGACCAATTCTATACGTCACCTAGAGCAGCAATTAGCAATCCTTGTGAAAACCATCTCAATGAGCTGCCAAGAGGAGGGGACGATATCTTCAAATCAGGCCTGGTTAGATGATGATGATCACTCAACTAATCAAGTTTGGGGGAGTGATCCTACTCATGTGGAAAATTCAAGGAAAGTTGAGCCACTTGAAGTGATTGAGCCTACAGTGGAAAAGTCAACCTCTGATATCATATGGGAAGACGAGCCAAGAGTGATGTTGGAGGAGGAGATTTTTGAGAACTTTGATATGCACCCATCGATGGCGACATGTTCTATGCCATATGTGGATCCTTTCTTTCCATTGATGCCAACTTCACCATACTACATCCTCCAAGATATGAAGCCGAGTCAAGAATCATTCTCCCGTACCTACCAATTCAAGAATGTTGTTGGAGCGACGAGCTTACAATGTTATAATCTTGCCAAGCTTGAGGGCATACTGAATGAAGACCCATTAGTGGTATCATATGATACTTACTATGGGCGGCAGCCGCTCTTTGATGGTTGCTTCTGATGGTCAAGCAGAAGACTAAAAATCAGCGCTTCTTGGGAGGCAACCCAAGCGTATCCTTTTGTTATTTAGTTTTGTTTTATTTTTCAGTTTTAATTTTAGTTTTGTTTATCTCTCAAGTCAAATATTTTACCATATGCATTCTTCTCTTGCTAGGTACTTGGTTGGAGCGTTGAACCCCTACAACAGTGGAGCTTTCAAAAGCAAATCTTCCTCAACCCTCATGCAAGCGTCTTGATCAGGGGAGTTCACTGTTTCCCTTTTGATTCTTTTAAACATTGAGGGCAATGTTTGATTTAAGTTTGGGGGAGTAGTAGCTTGCATGTTTTACTTGTTTTAACCACATGTTGCGTGCTTAAATGACACTTGAATCGTCCGATTATTATGAGCTAAAATTTTTTTTTTTATGAGTTCAAACTTGAGAAAAGAATGAATTATAGTAGTGACTAATCAATGAGGATTTTGATCTCACTATGCATATGAACTTGATTTGTGATTGGACTTGTACATGAATATCCTAATTTGAGTTAGCATGTCAAGAATGAGGAATACTTTGAGCACAATGAGTCATGATCTTGTGGATTGCATGTTGAATAGTGATAATCGTTGTGAACTTGATGATTTGTCTTGAGCATCTTAGAGTTATCCTAGAACTTATTTCATGATAACACTTTGAGGCGAAATTTTATAGTTACAAACTCGACTTGGAAATGATCTAGGCGATCTTTGAAATGTTTGAGCCTTTCAAGCTTACCATGATTCATATCAATCCCTAGTATCCCATTTGAGCTTTATTGAAAAAAAGAATGGTATATGCATTGCATATAATTAGACCCCATTCGACATTCTTGGCAAACTCATTATACTTACCTTTATTTGAGCCTAAATGAAAAAAAAAGTTATCCTTACCCTAAGAGAGTATAATGAATTCCATTCGATGCACGTAAATTGTTATATCCTGATGAGCTTATTGAAAAATATTGATGAATGAGAAAAGAAAAAGATAGACAAAGAGCCTTGAAAAGAAAAAAATAAACATATAAGACCCAAAGTGGCCAAGGCTATAAAAGAAAAAGAAGAGGAGCTCGATGTGTGCGAAAAATTTGAACTGTAAATGATTATACTCTCTTTTTGCGCTTATCCTATCTTTTCTTTGAAGCCAACACCAAAGGCCTTACATTACAAGCTTAAAAAGTCTTTTTGTCCAAGTCTAGGGAGTAACTATCATTAGTGGAGAAGTTGTTTGAAAATAGGCCTATGTAATGCTTGATGATAATCTCGACTTTGAGTTGATTAGCATGATTTGATCTTGAATATGTGCATGAAACTTGAGATTGACTAGAGCACACACACACGTTCCGATTTTGAGATGTGTTGCTTGAATTAGGAGAAAACATGTCTTGTCAACTTTTGTATATGTGCATGAGATTTCTGAGAATAAGCAAGTCATGAAATAATTGTTTCAAATATCAAGAATGAACTCTACCTTATGATTTTAATGCTTAATCGAGGACGATTAAGTGATAAGTTTGGGGGAGTTGATAGGGTTGAATATTACGCGTTTTTAGGCTATGATATGTACATGTTTTCGTGTTGATTCTTGGAATTTCTTACGGTTTATGGTATATATTTCTCTATTTCAGTAATCAATGTTGAAATGTAGGGAAAGGTGAGAAATCAAGCTAAAATGATGAAAAAATGAGTAAAGTTGAAGAAAAGAGGAAAAAACCAGAATCCAAGACACATGTTGCTCCTTTCTCCTCAAATTACTATATGTTCGAGCCATGTTTTGGAAATGTGGTCCATATAAAAGTTGTAGAACTTTCTCTTATCTTCCGTGGACAGCTGATTCATCAAATTTGGAGTTTGTATGAGAAAGTTACGGCCAAAATATGAAACTCGCCAGAAGCTGAAAAAGGCGAAGAAACTTACTGTGAAGGGCGATCGATCGAACAAGGATTTCCGATCGATCGAGACGGGCAGGAAAAGCCACGAAATTCTTACTGGAAGGCTCGATCGATCGGCCACTTCGTCCGGATCGATCGGTGGAATGAATTTTCATTAAAAAAACTTCCTTATAGAGTTTGTTTCCAACAAGGAAGTCCTTGATTTCCTTCCCCTATATATTACAAACGAAAATTACAACCCAAATATCAGATTTTTAACCTAGGGAAAAAGCCTCCACACCTCCATACACCCATTCACAATCCAAACCTATTCTACACCCATTCACCATCCAAACCACACGCCTCCTTCACACTCCTTCACCCTAATTCAACCTCATGCCAATTCCTTCACTCCACCTGTGGGGTCCTCATTACTTAATCCATTTATGTATTATCTTAACATACATACGTGAGTCTGAATTAAGTAAAAATATGCACTGATTAAGAGTTTCTAACTAGTTAAGTTGTTACAAGGTTATAAAAACCTAACCAACTATACATCACATGCACAAGTAACAACCTAATCCAAGATAACTCCTAGGCAGTGGTTCAGCTCGCAGCGAAAAATGACTCACATCCCGTCTTCCCACGTCTATGAGTCCCTACAGAAACATTCACACAATGAGTATAGAGAACAACTATCTCAGTGCAATATCAAAACACAATATCAATATCAATGATAAAGCACAATAAATCATCTAACGTAAATGTTCTGTATCATGCATCCACAAATGCACTATGTCATGACATGTCCAATAAGCATCCTATTATCACGAGCCCCATATGATATGCCTATTCAGCTCAATATGTCAGTGGAACCACATCACATCTTCATATTAGCAGCACATATCATAGTACCATACTCTTCTGTGATAATAGCCAGAGCATATACCCATACCAGGCGTATATCTCTCAAGCCAAAGCATATGTAGTATATCTATCGTGGCAACGATCCCAGCCAAAGTGTAAGGACCCCCGTGCCCTTAACCCGTAATTAGTGCATTAAGCCATACCATGAGTGCATATAATCATACCATCAGGGGGAAAAACCCTATGCAAGTGCAACACCGTAGGCTACCCAGAAAATTTCTTGCATTCAATTCCCAATATTCATATTCCCCCTACTATTATTATTCACATAACATGCACCCACATAATACACTAATAGGCTCTTAGTTCATTTAGCAATTCCATAATTAATTGCATGCAACCATAATGAACAGAAAGAGGCCATAGCCCATTTATACATCCCATATACACGTAAGGTGTACTCACATAAGAGCACTCAATGAATAAGCGTGTATTTGATGCATAAAAACTATACCGGATACCGCTACTGGTACTTCAATCCTGGAAGCACCTTCCAAGCACAACTCGATCTCAACACTGGATCTGCGCACTTCTTTGACCAGCTCTGGTACCTCGATCCCGGAAGTACCCCAATCAACAGCCCGAGCTCAACTCCATAGCCGCTACACCTGTGTTACCTGCCCCAACAGAGACAGCCCCCACACGGGGTGAGCATACCAATACCACCAATCCAAAATAATAATATCGCAATTCATAATTTACAGAATGTAAATGCCATAATTAAATGATACTCCCTGGATGGTAACATCCTCATCCGGGATCCCATGTATTGTCCCTGTTCTCAACACAACCAAACTCATCAAATTCCCAAAGCCAGTTAATCGCCATATAGATTAACTAATATAGTTCTAGCATGCCAGTTCCCTAATCAATGTGTAAAATCAGCATATATATATAGGCCATAGATTTCACATACATTTAACCATTCCATGTTCCCATAACATTGCTCGCTCCACAATAGCGGCATTCTAAACCCAGCGCACGCTCAACAATAGCGGCGTCATGACCGATGGTCGCTCAACGGCGACAACACCCAATCGTTGCTCGCTCTAAAGCGGCACCCTATGATTTCCAATGTATGTCTATTTATCACAGTTACCATATACCATGCATTCCACAAACCAAGCATTGCAAGTACCATGAATCATGCATTTCGACACCCATCTATTTCCAATACCATACCCCATGCATTTCAATACCCATTTATTGTAAATGCCACACACCATGCATTTCAATGTCCATTTATTACAATTACCATATATCATGCTTTTCACTATTGCAACATTATAAAAGGCTATGCTCGTACGTTATACGTACCTTAAATTTCCGAAGTCCGAGCCAAACCTTGCTCGAGTTCCATGCCCCGAAGAACGATGTGCTAACACGATAAATAATTCACAATTATTTACAAGCATGCAACCCATGCTCAAGCACACCCATTACCCTTATACAAAAATATATTGTCAACACACGACAATTTACCATATAAAAAACCCGGGGCAGGGCATATACAGGGAGGGAAATCGAATGAGACAATATCGAAAATTGCTCAAGGACCACCTCTAAATTTCGAACACCAACAACACAAATCAAACCCAAATAATCACCATAATTCATTTAAAACATGAATTAAGCTATCCAAGCAAGAAACAACACCCCTTGCCAAAAACCCCCCAATTTTCGAATTCAATACCCTTAAATTCGAACCCAAACAAGCCCTTAAATTCGAACCCTTATAATTCTTCGAATTCGAACACAATCAAGCATCATAATGCATCTACAACATGAATTAATCAATTACCAACAAGAATAAACATCCCCAAGTCAAAACTCCAAATTTTCGAACCCTAACCCACAAAATTGAGCTGAAATTCGAACCAAAATGCAACCAAAATTTCGAACCAAAAAGTCTGAAATGTTCGACCCAAAAACACCATAAAAACGCCCCAAAAACACCAGAAAAATCGTGCCAAAAACATACCAAAATCGAGGCCCAAAAATCGGATGAACTGCAGTGACGAACCCTAGCGTTTCCAGCAGAAATCCGAGCTCCATTCGCGACCAAACCTCAAATTGATGGTACGGGAAGGAGCGCCTGGTCGAGACGAACACGGCGGCGGGTCGGACGCGCCGAACGGCGGCCGCACGGCGGCGGGCGCACGCCTGGAAGCGGCGTGGGTCAAAAGGGGATCGAGAATCGCGGTTACGGGGAGAGAGAAGGAGGGGGAAGAAAATGGTTCCGATAATTAAAATCCCGGGTTCAAATGGTATTTATAGCAAAAATACCCCAAAATATTAATAGCCCCACAAATACATCATGATTCATTAAAAATCATCTGTTTTCAAAAACTCTCTCTCTAACTCAAAAACCCCCTACCGGTGCCCACACAAAGCACCCGAGATTCCGAGTCACACTAAAAACCCAACTCGCAGGTTTTCACCGGAATGAGAATACGATCTCAACCTCGGGATCCAACGATCCCAAATAATCAATTAGATGAGCCCAGAAGGCCCGATTTACCAACCTCGGGAGATGCCGAACCGCAATTAATTCCTAATTGCCACAATTAAAAATCCATCCAGGATTAATACTACACCGGGATTAACACCATTAATTCCCGGACATCACAATTATCCCCTACTAATAAAATTTCGTCCCCGAAATTGCACCGGTGTACTCCACGTAACACCAGGACTACACCAACAAAACAAAGCCAAGACCCTGATTCTGAACCACCTTAGAATCAAATTAACAACTGCGAGAATACCAGTCTCGCACCAAGCCCTTAAATAGCGCAACGCCAAAACCAATACAAACCCGAAAGATAACAACATACCTCGACGTGAATCGTCCCACAAGTCAGTTCACCAAAACTGCAAACCAACCAAATCTCCATTGGTTCTGACAAAGATATCATCCCGTGATATTCACCACCTGCCCACGATGCTTGACACGCATCGTCAAAATGGGGACCACTAGCATACAACAGTATACTCACAAAAAGAAACCAGTTTTCGCTTCCCAGCCCATCTCCTCCAAAGGAGTAGTTGCA
This sequence comes from Haberlea rhodopensis, assembly GCA_907163345.1. Classification (NCBI taxonomy): domain Eukaryota; kingdom Viridiplantae; phylum Streptophyta; class Magnoliopsida; order Lamiales; family Gesneriaceae; genus Haberlea; species Haberlea rhodopensis. The sequence continues at coordinate 369,570 of CAJQUN010000477.1, read as the reverse complement.
CCACTTGCAACCCGGACCGGGTTACCCACGGTCACTGATCCACACAAAAATACATCACCGAGGATGTTTACACCGGTGTGTTCCAAGAAATCATATCTTGGTCCCGACACACCATCAAGACTCCACCAAGTCTCAAGTTCCATAGGGGACATGCAAGGCAACCAAATGCATTCCTACACACGTGTTAACCATGACACTAAACAAATCTGAATCTCGGCCATCCCTCATTTATCCTTGGGTCCAACAATCCTAAAATAGGAAGGCTATCGAATTGTCCAACAAAACCACCATGATTCCAAAACACGTCGATCCCTCCTCGGGGGAATCAAACAACCCTCACGATCATTCATCAGAATGCATCGTGCCATTCGAGATTACCGATCTCGAGGTTCCTCAATCTCACACCGGAGATCCACTAAACCAAGTATACACACTCGACGTTCAACAATGAACAAAAAAAAAAAAAAATAGAGTTGGCATTCGTATACACACACGGCATACATGCCCATACACCACACAACATGCATACGCAATGCAATAGACTCGGGTATCTCCAATCATACCCACATCCCAAAAACCAACTGTCAAACCCCGATTATTCTCGCCCCACGGAGAATGATGGTTGACAAACCAAAACCAAAGGGTGTGATTTCAACATCACCACCACACGAACCAAAATAACGAATCTCCCCAAAAGATTCAACCGGTAGGAATCACAATACCGTCTGCCTCTCAAGGAAGAAGTCATGAATCCATGATCCTCCAATCCTCGAATTACCGTTCGGAAAACCTGGTATATTAATACCAAAACATATCCCGGAACCCAGAAATATACAATTGGTTAGAGTAGTGCATCAATACTACCATTACCCGATCCAAAAATCCGTATACGCCATGTATACACCTTCCAACGATGTTCTGTACTAATACCATAGTACTCCAAAATCGAGCATCTCCCCGAAGACGTCTCCTCAAACGTCTCACCGAGGTAAGAAATCCATTACTCGGTCCAACATCAGTAATGCTTACCATGGCTGACTTACAATCAAACCACGACCGATGCAAGCTGTCTCCAAGACAGTACAATCCAAATCTCTCCAAGAGATAAAAAAATTAATATAGTAGTGTCACCCCACTAACTATATCTCACAAACCATTGTGACTCCCATTGCATGCCATATGCAAGGATGCTCAACTAGAGCTAACCACGACTTGTTGACACTCACGTTGGTAATACCAACAAACTTGAGCTGTCCCAGCACAAGTCCCTCAAAACAATGACGTATAACGTCCCCGTGAGGTATTCCCTACCTCAAACACCATGCCACATAGAGACTACAAGAGTCTACCATAACCCTCATCGTATCACCATACGATTCACCAAACTCGAATCCAACGAGCATTATAATAGCTACCACAAGCACACTAAAGCACTGCAACAATACCTGGCTAGTGATTCGCTGGTCCCATAGGCTTATACCAACCTATTAACGCGACACACATTCCATCCCGGTATACCATACCGCCCAAACCATTAGAGTTGTGGGTCATTGCCCAACATATCTCTAAAACACCAAAGCACACTGGACAACCCGGCGTCCACGCTCAATTATCATGCAATCCTAATCCATTAGGACTTCTTCCACGCCCTTAGGGTGGGTGTAACCATGTTTACTCCTCATCACAATAACAAGCGAGTAGTTTCCTCAATGACTACTCTTACCACCCTTCACTTGGCCTTAGCCATCCCAGCGAGCATACCCAAGGGTATCATTGCTCGTCAATAATATACCTCCATAATACGATGCGTACTCTCACCGGTACAATGCATCAATGATCCATCGAGCAAACCTGCTCGGCAAAAGGTCTCGTCAACTAAATACCCAGACCCTACCATGTGCCCACCATCGGCACTCAAACCATACAACCATATACATAAACATGAATGTATAAATCACCAAAATGACGCCAAGCGTCCACATAGTTATCCCAAATAACATCGTCGAACATATGACGGTACCTGTCGATACACGACATCCATAATCTCATCGTCAAACACATGACGGTAAATAATAATACACCATACTCACCATACTGATAACAAAAGTAATATGCCATACCTCATCGCTATCGAGATAGCGGAATACCTGTATCCATCGTCCACCAGCGGTACATAAGCAGCACCCATCGCTCGTAGGCGGCATAATCCAGTGCTACACACATAGCGGTATAACCCATCGCTATCGAATCAGCGGCATGATCCCTCGCCATGGAGTCAGCGGCATAAAATGTCGCTATAGATATCCGGCGGTATAAACCATCGCCAATAGAATACCCGGCGTAACCGTCGCCAATAAAATACCCGGCGTAACCATCGCCAACAAAATACCCGGCGTAACCATCGCCAACAAAATACCCGGCGTAACCATCGCCAATAAAATACCCGGCGTAACCATCGCCAATAAAATACCCGGCGTAACCATCGCCAATAAAATACCCGGCGGAACCATCGCCAATAAAATACCCGGCGTAACCATCGCCAATAAAATACCCGGCGGAACCATCGCCAATAAAATACCCGGCGGAACCATCGCCAATAAAATACCCGGATAATCGCGGACTCAAGAGGTACTCACACTCATGTAGTACTTTGTTCCCGATCACATCGCTACGTCATGACAACGGCATCATCGCTTCGACGTGACAGCGGCATGTATCATCGCTTCGACACGACAGCGGCATCATCGTTTCGACATGACGGTGGTACCATCGCTTCGACGTGACAGCGGCATTTACCATCGCTTCGACACGACAGCGGCATTTACCATCATTCCGGCATGACAGCGGAAATACCCTTCGCTTCGACGTATTAGCGGCATAATATCCCTCGCAATAATAATATGACAGCGGCATTTTCCTTCGCTTCGACATATTTGCGGCAAATATTCTTCATCGCTATAATACGACAGCGGCAAGTATTCATATCGCTACGCCATGCATGCAACCGTAATGCATAACCCGTATTTCAATAATTGTTTCGGCACGACAGCGGCATCATCGCTTCGACGTGACAGCGGCATTTACCATCGCTTCGACACGACAGCGGCATCATCGCTTCGACGTGCATGCAACCGTAATGCATAACCTGTATTCCCATAAACATCGCCATGAGTGTATTTTTAATGCACCTCGCTCCAACATATAGCGGCAAAGCATCAAAATCATCACTCCGATGTATATCTATGCAACCGTAATGCATAGTCCATGTCTCATAAGACCCTGCAACCACCATGGTTAGCAACACATATTCCAATTATGAACGCATATCATAAACGCACATAAGCAATCATGAATAAGTATGTGCTTCTCATTCCCAATAACATGTTCCTAGGCCCTCAACAGCCCCAAAGAGCTAACCTGGCTCTGATACCACTAATGTAAGGACCCCCGTGCCCTTAACCCGTAATTAGTGCATTAAGCCATACCATGAGTGCATATAATCATACCATCAGGGGGAAAAACCCTATGCAAGTGCAACACCGTAGGCTACCCAGAAAATTTCTTGCATTCAATTCCCAATATTCATATTCCCCCTACTATTATTATTCACATAACATGCACCCACATAATACACTAATAGGCTCTTAGTTCATTTAGCAATTCCATAATTAATTGCATGCAACCATAATGAACAGAAAGAGGCCATAGCCCATTTATACATCCCATATACACGTAAGGTGTACTCACATAAGAGCACTCAATGAATAAGCGTGTATTTGATGCATAAAAACTATACCGGATACCGCTACTGGTACTTCAATCCTGGAAGCACCTTCCAAGCACAACTCGATCTCAACACTGGATCTGCGCACTTCTTTGACCAGCTCTGGTACCTCGATCCCGGAAGTACCCCAATCAACAGCCCGAGCTCAACTCCATAGCCGCTACACCTGTGTTACCTGCCCCAACAGAGACAGCCCCCACACGGGGTGAGCATACCAATACCACCAATCCAAAATAATAATATCGCAATTCATAATTTACAGAATGTAAATGCCATAATTAAATGATACTCCCTGGATGGTAACATCCTCATCCGGGATCCCATGTATTGTCCCTGTTCTCAACACAACCAAACTCATCAAATTCCCAAAGCCAGTTAATCGCCATATAGATTAACTAATATAGTTCTAGCATGCCAGTTCCCTAATCAATGTGTAAAATCAGCATATATATATAGGCCATAGATTTCACATACATTTAACCATTCCATGTTCCCATAACATTGCTCGCTCCACAATAGCGGCATTCTAAACCCAGCGCACGCTCAACAATAGCGGCGTCATGACCGATGGTCGCTCAACGGCGACAACACCCAATCGTTGCTCGCTCTAAAGCGGCACCCTATGATTTCCAATGTATGTCTATTTATCACAGTTACCATATACCATGCATTCCACAAACCAAGCATTGCAAGTACCATGAATCATGCATTTCGACACCCATCTATTTCCAATACCATACCCCATGCATTTCAATACCCATTTATTGTAAATGCCACACACCATGCATTTCAATGTCCATTTATTACAATTACCATATATCATGCTTTTCACTATTGCAACATTATAAAAGGCTATGCTCGTACGTTATACGTACCTTAAATTTCCGAAGTCCGAGCCAAACCTTGCTCGAGTTCCATGCCCCGAAGAACGATGTGCTAACACGATAAATAATTCACAATTATTTACAAGCATGCAACCCATGCTCAAGCACACCCATTACCCTTATACAAAAATATATTGTCAACACACGACAATTTACCATATAAAAAACCCGGGGCAGGGCATATACAGGGAGGGAAATCGAATGAGACAATATCGAAAATTGCTCAAGGACCACCTCTAAATTTCGAACACCAACAACACAAATCAAACCCAAATAATCACCATAATTCATTTAAAACATGAATTAAGCTATCCAAGCAAGAAACAACACCCCTTGCCAAAAACCCCCCAATTTTCGAATTCAATACCCTTAAATTCGAACCCAAACAAGCCCTTAAATTCGAACCCTTATAATTCTTCGAATTCGAACACAATCAAGCATCATAATGCATCTACAACATGAATTAATCAATTACCAACAAGAATAAACATCCCCAAGTCAAAACTCCAAATTTTCGAACCCTAACCCACAAAATTGAGCTGAAATTCGAACCAAAATGCAACCAAAATTTCGAACCAAAAAGTCTGAAATGTTCGACCCAAAAACACCATAAAAACGCCCCAAAAACACCAGAAAAATCGTGCCAAAAACATACCAAAATCGAGGCCCAAAAATCGGATGAACTGCAGTGACGAACCCTAGCGTTTCCAGCAGAAATCCGAGCTCCATTCGCGACCAAACCTCAAATTGATGGTACGGGAAGGAGCGCCTGGTCGAGACGAACACGGCGGCGGGTCGGACGCGCCGAACGGCGGCCGCACGGCGGCGGGCGCACGCCTGGAAGCGGCGTGGGTCAAAAGGGGATCGAGAATCGCGGTTACGGGGAGAGAGAAGGAGGGGGAAGAAAATGGTTCCGATAATTAAAATCCCGGGTTCAAATGGTATTTATAGCAAAAATACCCCAAAATATTAATAGCCCCACAAATACATCATGATTCATTAAAAATCATCTGTTTTCAAAAACTCTCTCTCTAACTCAAAAACCCCCTACCGGTGCCCACACAAAGCACCCGAGATTCCGAGTCACACTAAAAACCCAACTCGCAGGTTTTCACCGGAATGAGAATACGATCTCAACCTCGGGATCCAACGATCCCAAATAATCAATTAGACGAGCCCAGAAGGCCCGATTTACCAACCTCGGGAGATGCCGAACCGCAATTAATTCCTAATTGCCACAATTAAAAATCCATCCAGGATTAATACTACACCGGGATTAACACCATTAATTCCCGGACATCACACAAAGCATATACCACACCAGGCATATCTATCGAGGCAATGATCTCACCAAAGCATATACACATATCTATCAAGGCCTCCATCCCAATCATATGAAATCCATGTATGTACATGCATATGAAACTACCAATCATCACACAAGATAACATAAATCATATGAATCAAAACCATAACATCATCATCACATCATATCTATACTCCGTACGTCAACACGTACCTGAAAAGCGACACAAACGAGATAAATCAGTCGTCCCTGGCTAATTGCCTCGTTGTCCTGTCCCCTGTGATGGTGCTACACAAACAATGCCAATAATATATCATGTTATCATAGGCATTAAAAACAATTCTAAAAAAATATACATTTTAAGTCTACCGATCGATCGGTCACCCTAGCGATCGATCGGTCCAAACAATAACCCTAGCGATCGGTCGGTCAAAAGCCAGCGATCGAATCGCTTAAATAGTTGAATTTCTCAAAAATGCTACGGCAGTTTCAACGATCGATCGGTCGCTTTCAGCGATCGATCGGGTACATGCACTGGCATTGTGATCCTTCACTACAAGGTTGGAGTCACCAATACCCACTGGAGCCTCACTATCCTAATGATATGCACAAACCATTTGAGCATCATAGAGTGAAGAGAGATAGTTCTGCAGAAGTAATGGCTCAATCGGAGGATATGTTACTTAGATTCATGGCGTCAACTGAGCAACGTTTAGAAAACCAGACCAATTCTATACGTCACCTAGAGCAGCAAATTAGCAATCCTTGTGAAAACCATCTCAATGAGCTGCCAAGAGGAGGGGACGATATCTTCAAATCAGGCCTGGTTAGATGATGATGATCACTCAACTAATCAAGTTTGGGGGAGTGATCCTACTCATGTGGAAAATTCAAGGAAAGTTGAGCCATTGAAGTGATTGAGCCTACAGTGGAAAAGTCAACCTCTGATATCATATGGAAGACGAGCCAAGAGTGATGTTGGAGGAGGAGATTTTTGAGAACTTTGATATGCACCCATCGATGGCGACATGTTCTATGCCATATGTGGATCCTTTCTTTCCATTGATGCCAACTTCACCATACTACATCCTCCAAGATATGAAGCCGAGTCAAGAATCATTCTCCCGTACCTACCAATTCAAGAATGTTGTTGGAGCGACGAGCTTACAATGTTATAATCTTGCCAAGCTTGAGGGCATACTGAATGAAGACCCATTAGTGGTATCATATGATACTTACTATGGGCGGCAGCCGCTCTTTGATGGTTGCTTCTGATGGTCAAGCAGAAGACTAAAAATCAGCGCTTCTTGGGAGGCAACCCAAGCGTATCCTTTTGTTATTTAGTTTTGTTTTATTTTTCAGTTTTAATTTTAGTTTTGTTTATCTCTCAAGTCAAATATTTTACCATATGCATTCTTCTCTTGCTAGGTACTTGGTTGGAGCGTTGAACCCCTACAACAGTGGAGCTTTCAAAAGCAAATCTTCCTCAACCCTCATGCAAGCGTCTTGATCAGGGGAGTTCACTGTTTCCCTTTTGATTCTTTTAAACATTGAGGGCAATGTTTGATTTAAGTTTGGGGGAGTAGTAGCTTGCATGTTTTACTTGTTTTAACCACATGTTGCGTGCTTAAATGACACTTGAATCGTCCGATTATTATGAGCTAAAATTTTTTTTTTTATGAGTTCAAACTTGAGAAAAGAATGAATTATAGTAGTGACTAATCAATGAGGATTTTGATCTCACTATAAATATGAACTTGATTGTGATTGGACTTGTACATGAATATCCTAATTTGAGTTAGCATGTCAAGAATGAGGAATACTTTGAGCACAATGAGTCATGATCTTGTGGATTGCATGTTGAATAGTGATAATCGTTGTGAACTTGATGATTTGTCTTGAGCATCTTAGAGTTATCCTAGAACTTATTTGATGATAACACTTTGAGGCGAAATTTTATAGTTACAAACTCGACTTGGAAATGATCTAGGCGATCTTTGAAATGTTTGAGCCTTTCAAGCTTACCATGATTCATATCAATCCCTAGTATCCCATTTGAGCTTTATTGAAAAAAAGAATGGTATATGCATTGCATATAATTAGACCCCATTCGACATTCTTGGCAAACTCATTATACTTACCTTTATTTGAGCCTAAATGAAAAAAAAAGTTATCCTTACCCTAAGAGAGTATAATGAATTCCATTCGATGCACGTAAATTGTTATATCCTGATGAGCTTATTGAAAAATATTGATGAATGAGAAAAGAAAAAGATAGACAAAGAGCCTTGAAAAGAAAAAAATAAACATATAAGACCCAAAGTGGCCAAGGCTATAAAAGAAAAAGAAGAGGAGCTCGATGTGTGCGAAAAATTTGAACTGTAAATGATTATACTCTCTTTTTGCGCTTATCCTATCTTTTCTTTGAAGCCAACACCAAAGGCCTTACATTACAAGCTTAAAAAGTCTTTTTGTCCAAGTCTAGGGAGTAACTATCATTAGTGGAGAAGTTGTTTGAAAATAGGCCTATGTAATGCTTGATGATAATCTCGACTTTGAGTTGATTAGCATGATTTGATCTTGAATATGTGCATGAAACTTGAGATTGACTAGAGCACACACACACGTTCCGATTTTGAGATGTGTTGCTTGAATTAGGAGAAAACATGTCTTGTCAACTTTTGTATATGTGCATGAGATTTCTGAGAATAAGCAAGTCATGAAATAATTGTTTCAAATATCAAGAATGAACTCTACCTTATGATTTTAATGCTTAATCGAGGACGATTAAGTGATAAGTTTGGGGGAGTTGATAGGGTTGAATATTACGCGTTTTTAGGCTATGATATGTACATGTTTTCGTGTTGATTCTTGGAATTTCTTACGGTTTATGGTATATATTTCTCTATTTCAGTAATCAATGTTGAAATGTAGGGAAAGGTGAGAAATCAAGCTAAAATGATGAAAAAATGAGTAAAGTTGAAGAAAAGAGGAAAAAACCAGAATCCAAGACACATGTTGCTCCTTTCTCCTCAAATTACTATATGTTCGAGCCATGTTTTGGAAATGTGGTCCATATAAAAGTTGTAGAACTTTCTCTTATCTTCCGTGGACAGCTGAATCATCAAATTTAGAGTTTGTATGAGAAAGTTACGGCCAAAATATGAAACTCGCCAGAAGCTGAAAAAGGCGAAGAAACTTACTGTGAAGGGCGATCGATCGAACAAGGATTTCCGATCGATCGAGACGGGCAGGAAAAGCCACGAAATTCTTACTGGAAGGCTCGATCGATCGGCCACTTCGTCCGGATCGATCGGTGGAATGAATTTTCATTAAAAAAACTTCCTTATAGAGTTTGTTTCCAACAAGGAAGTCCTTGATTTCCTTCCCCTATATATTACAAACGAAAATTACAACCCAAATATCAGATTTTTAACCTAGGGAAAAAGCCTCCACACCTCCATACACCCATTCACAATCCAAACCTATTCTACACCCATTCACCATCCAAACCACACGCCTCCTTCACACTCCTTCACCCTAATTCAACCTCATGCCAATTCCTTCACTCCACCTGTGGGGTCCTCATTACTTAATCCATTTATGTATTATCTTAACATACATACGTGAGTCTGAATTAAGTAAAAATATGCACTGATTAAGAGTTTCTAACTAGTTAAGTTGTTACAAGGTTATAAAAACCTAACCAACTATACATCACATGCACAAGTAACAACCTAATCCAAGATAACTCCTAGGCAGTGGTTCAGCTCGCAGCGAAAAATGACTCACATCCCGTCTTCCCACGTCTATGAGTCCCTACAGAAACATTCACACAATGAGTATAGAGAACAACTATCTCAGTGCAATATCAAAACACAATATCAATATCAATGATAAAGCACAATAAATCATCTAACGTAAATGTTCTGTATCATGCATCCACAAATGCACTATGTCATGACATGTCCAATAAGCATCCTATTATCACGAGCCCCATATGATATGCCTATTCAGCTCAATATGTCAGTGGAACCACATCACATCTTCATATTAGCAGCACATATCATAGTACCATACTCTTCTGTGATAATAGCCAGAGCATATACCCATACCAGGCGTATATCTCTCAAGCCAAAGCATATGTAGTATATCTATCGTGGCAACGATCCCAGCCAAAGCATATACCACACCAGGCATATCTATCGAGGCAATGATCTCACCAAAGCATATACACATATCTATCAAGGCCTCCATCCCAATCATATGAAATCCATGTATGTACATGCATATGAAACTACCAATCATATGACACAAGATAACATAAATCATATGATATCAAAACCATAACATCATCATCACATCATATCTATACTCCGTACGTCAACACGTACCTGAAAAGCGACACAAACGAGATAAATCAGTCGTCCCTGGCTAATTGCCTCGTTGTCCTGTCCCCTGTGATGGTGCTACAACAATGCCAATAATATATCATGTTATCATAGGCATTAAAAACAAATTCTAAAAAAATATACATTTTAAGTCTACCGATCGATCGGTCACCCTAGCGATCGATCGGTCCAAACAAGTAACCCTAGCGATCTGTCGGTCAAAAGCCAGCGATCGATCGCTTAAATAGTTGAATTTCTCAAAATGCTACGGCATTTCAACGATCGATCGGTCGCTTTCAGCGATCGATCGGTACATGCACCGCCTTAACTTTCCCCTGTTTTACCGATCGATCGGTACACTTCGAGCGATCGATCGGTACACTTCGAGCGATCGATCGGTCGACAACAGAAATTTCAAACCATGGCGATTTTGAGCTTATCTTCCTAGCTCTTCTCCTACAACTAGAAATTCAACATTAAAACAAGGTTCATGCACTCTCTACTAGCATAACAACATGTTTTCACCATTTTAGAATCCAATTACTAACATAGAACCATAATATGATTCTTCACATGCTTTCATGCTTCCAACTTCAAACAAAAGCAAAGAACTTCTAAATTGCATGATAAAGTAATGAAAGTGTAGTCTCCTTACCAAGTAACTTACTTCCTCTTAGTCTCAAATGAATCTTGCAAGTAAAATGCCAAGATAAAAGTGCAAGAGTAAGAAGAACAAGCAAGAGGTTTTGTAGAGATTTGTAGGTGAAAGTTGGTGTATTATGTGTATACAATCAGCTTATCCCTTCTTATTAATTCCTTCACCCCTAACTCAAATTCACATTACATGTTAATGCACTTGCAACTCAAATACACATGTTAATGCACTTGCACATGTATACAAATGTGCACCAAGGTCATGTTCCACTACACAATTCATATCTCTTCCTTCTCTTGCATATCAAATCATCCATATGTCAAGACTATACATATCTTTGTTCACAACTCACATATCTCCTATGTTTCTTGTTTATGTTACCTCATCGTAATTCATTCTTTTAGTATCTCGATCGTCACTCGGTTCCACCCGAACTCGAGTCCACATCATACCGTAATTATTCTAAATTACGTCATAATCATGTGACACGTATATAAAGTAAATCGAGGCATTACACCACCACACGTAAAAACCTACACCAATCTTCCACTCTTCTTCCAACACTCATCACCATCATCCACCATCACCACTTCACCCTAGGATTTGGAACATCCCCAACAAGGCGATAAAAAGAGACGATCGAGAAGGAAGCAAGAGAAGGAGCAAGGACCTACGAACGAAGTCGACATCGGGAGTTTATTCTTGTCTTTTAATATTAGTTTTGATTTGCTTTGATTTACTATGTTGAACTAATTTATTTATCGAGGCTAGGCGAATCCGTTGTTATGAACCTTCGATTTGATGATTTAATGATTGAATTCTTATAGTTCTTTGCGTATGTTTTATGTTCTTCATGCTTTTAGAGGATTGATCACCTTTGAATGATGTTAGTATCGTAATTGAGATCGAGAGATGATTTTATGATACTGAATTAATAACTCATACCATGGATTTAAGACCGAGATCGAGAGATGACGTCAAATACATGCGTGATAGCCATAGATATCTAGTAATTGAAAGCTAGGAGTTTTCATGGATCTTATGCAATATCGAGTTGTTCAATGAGTGCACGAGAGTGACTTGTTGCAATTTGGTGTTAGGTTTAATATAGCTCGAGAGAGTGTATTAGATAAATTGGGAGAACTCGTCAACTTAGAAATATTTGAATGTTCAATCGAGAATTGTAGGGAATTGCATTGGTGAGCCAAGGTCTCGATAATCTTCTCTAGTGGATTTTTCTCGTTTACTTTTATTGACTTGGTTGGATTAGTAGTTTATATTAATTAATTAGTCGTTAATTATAAATTGATTATCGTAGGTTAAATATAGTTAAAAGAAATCTTATTTGATACTTGCTTGTTAGTCCCTGTGGGTTCAACAATCTGTATCTTCATATCTATACTAAAACTTGACACCGTGCACTTGCGGTCTAAAATCGGTAGATTGGAATTAATTGTTTAAAAAAAAAAGCGATCATCCCCCCTCTATCTGAATATAAAGTTGTAGCCCCATGCATTGAAAGATAACGGGAAGGACGAGGGCATCAAGGGACTCTACAAAACGTTTCGACAGTGCGAGGTAAACGCTCCATTACTTGATGCTATTAAACAAGTACCTCGATATGCTAAATTTTTGAAGGAACTATGGAAAGCTAAAAGAAGTCGAAAACTGTGATGCCCCGAAATTAATTAATTGCAATCTGGGCATTAATTATGTTTATATGATGAATTATGTTGATAATTGATTTATGTGTTGAAATTAATTACCATGTTGAAATGCTTAGTCACATGGTAGGCGCGACCCGGGGTTGCATTTCAGGGTGAATGTTATGCATGTTAGAAAATGGGGTGTTAACATGATTTAATTGTATTGGGTGTTATTTATGAGGAAGATATGAAGTTAGAGGAAGATTGTTGCTTTTGAAGTGTTCAAGAGGTATGGAACCCTTCCTAAAGTTTTGATGATGTTTGGTTTTGAAATGGGATGATTTTTGAAGTGTTTTAGATGGGTTTGTTTTGGGTATGTGTTGCATAATGTTGGGGTATGATTTTTGAAGTGTTTTATGTGGGTTTTAGTGAGTTATGATGATGTTGGTGTTGTAGGAAAGTATTGGTTTGAAGGGTATAAGATGGAGCTTGAAAAATGCTTAAAAATGGTGAAAAATTGCGCACCAGCAGGTGGCGATCGATCGCCATATATGAGGCGATCGATCGCAGATGGCCAGTAGCGATTTACACAGCAGGCGATCGATCGCCTCAAATGAAGCGATCGATCGCCGCGAAGCGAACAGTCAGGCGATCGATCGTCATGTTTAAAGCGATCGATCGCCGCTGTTTAAAAATTGGAAAATGATGATTTTTGTTGAATTTTTGGTATTTGGCTATTGTTTAGCTTCTAATATTGATTTGTATGAATGTGTTGAACCATCTCAGGTACCCACAGCATCAAGGAGATAAAGTTCTCCAACTTCTCCACTTTTGGGAATTAAGGTACGTAAGAAGCGTACGGGCATCGGACGGTAAAACACACTTCTACATTAAGACTATGTTATGATTACATAAGTATATATGATGTTTATGATGATGATTATGATAAGTAAGTTTATGATGATGATGTTTATGATGAATGAAGATGTTATGATGTTTATGATGATGATTATGATAAGTAAGTTTATGATGATGGTGTTTATGATGAATGAAGATGATATGATGTTCATGATGATGATCATGATAAGTAAGTTTATGATGATGATGTTTATGATGAATGAATATGATATGGTGTTCATGATGATGATCATGATAAGTAAGTATAAGATGATGATGTTTATGATATGATGATGATGTATGTGTTTAACTATGTTATTGAGAATGGTTGGGTGTACTGGTAGTTGTTATGGGAAAGCGAGGAAGGTACTTACCGCTGACATAGCTAGCGAGGAGATTGCATCCGCTATCAAGGTGTAGCGAGGGGTAATCATAGTACCGCTATATGTCGAAGCGAGGGGGCCAATTGTTCCGTGGACATAACAAGATCAGAAACATCCCCATTTCTCAATAACATTGTTGATTGTGAGCATTTATGTGAAGTATGAGTTTAATCATTATGTCAAGAACTAATGGTTATATGCATGACTATGAAACAGGGACAACCAAAGTGGGTTAATGCGATTAACCAGGAAGTATATGTTACGATTATTTCCATGCATTTAATTATATGCCATTATCTTTATAATGTTAAGTAATGATGTACATGCTCATGATGGGTTGTTCCTGTAGGTACACTTTTGGACTGAAGGGCCAAGGGTCGGGTTGAGGCAGTGAGCTATGAGGAGCATGAAAGAAGATATGATACAGGATTTTTGAATAGTCTCTACTCTAGGAGTAGTATAATTCTATCGCTTTAACATTCATTGATAGGAATGTAATTAGTTAGCTTTTGAAATTTTATTTTTGGGCCTGTAATTTTATTAGCTCAAAGCTACAACCGGTACCCTAAGATGTTATGAATGCATGTTTAGTCCATAATACGTTATTAGTATGGTGTTAAGGTAGGAAGATCCTACAAAAACCGAAAGGGTGCAATAAGAAAGAATTAGGTGAGAATGTTTCCACGGTTATCCAAAGAAACATTACCACTAAATGCAAGGATACGGGTATGTTTTCCATCCCTTGCATCATTGGAAATACGAAAATTGATAGGGCTATGCTAGACTTAGGAGCATCCATCAATGTCATGCCTTACTCAATGTACACTCAACTAAAACTTGGACCTATGAAACAAAATAGTACTGTGATCCAACTAGCCGATAGGTCCACCGTCCGTCCTAGGGGAGTGGTAGAAGATATCCTTGTGCAAGTAGAGAATTTAGTCTTCTCCATCGATTTCTATGTCCTCGACATGGATAATGGTGGTCCATATAGTCCCATCCTACTAGGGAGACCATTCCTGAAAACTTCAAAGTCCATAAATAGATGATAATAGTGGTAATATGGAGTTTGATGGTGATATTGTGAAGTTCAATATCTATGAAACCATTAAAACTCATGAACACAATAGTTACACTGTTGATATCACTGATCACTTGCCACATGATGATTTTGATATTTATGATTTGTATGAGTTGGAAAAGGTTGCCTTGTAGACAAAAAAGGTATGAAGTCATGCCTTAAGGATAAGTTTCATACTCTTGTTGCTTTATCTACTCATGATACTGCTGACCCTCTCATTTTCATTTGCATGATATTAAAATTGCATTGAAACAATCTCCGAATTGACCATAGCAATCACCAAAAAGATGAGACAAAAGCCACGAAATTGACATCTCTAGGGAGTGCAAAGCGAAGTTTCGAGGAGTTAATAAGATATTAAGATGGAGGAGGAAGGACAGAGCGACATCGCATGACCCACCATGATCATGAACTGGCGTCGGGCCACCGACGTTACAGAGGCGTTGCTTGGGAGGCAACCCAATGGGAGTGAGTTTTTCTTTTATTTTTTTATTGCTTTCTTACTTTTTTTTTTCTCTTTTCTTGTATTTTTGTCTTACATTTGGGACAATGTAAGATTTAAGTATGGGAGAGGGATTTTGCTTTCATATTACAAAAAGACAAAAAAAAATGAGCTCATGGTGAATGATGAACTTAGACTTTTGAATCACTAGCCCATGATGAAACCTTATTGCTAGCAGGCATACTTTTGAAAATAGGTGCATTGCTAACCTTGGAACACTTTGAACTCTAATGCAAATTATGCTTTGGCATAGTCGTTGAATATTTTGAGTACGAATTGTCATGACTTGTGAAGTGTGCATAGCCTAGTGAAGATTGTGTGAACTTCGTGATAATCTTAACACAAGAATACATCCTTAGTTGTGGGATCGATCCATACTCACGCTAGTACATTTTTATTACTGTTATTAACTGGAAGGGTTAGTTTGGGCATTTGCGATAAGCGTCACCAGAGACTATGAAGATATCACTCACAAACACAGCACCGGAGGTGTCGTGAGTATGGACTTCATCAAACACGACATCTAGAATGAAGAGATGAGGCAGAGATCCCATGTGCTTTACCTCACAGTCAGATGTTTTGGTACTGAGTCAAGGTGGAGAAGCAAGAGCTAGAGAAGCACATATCAGAAGCCAAAGAAAGACAAATCATCGGGGAGATATGCCAATAAAAAGTGTTATCACTACGCAGAGAAGGGACATATTAACAACTATTACCGAGAGTTGTAAGACAAAGATAAGCATGAACCCAGTGATGACAAAAAAATGTCATTGATGAGTTCAATGTCGTACACGAGCAAGAGCAAGTCTTCGTAAATTTGGTGACTTAAGGAACCAGCTGGATGATTGACAGTGGATCAACAGTCCATGTCACATCTCATAAAAATTGCATTGCATCCTTCACAAGGGGCATTTGGTGTGGTTAGGATACGGAATAAGGACGGCTTATCCAGGGTCGTGGGCATCCTTCACAAGGGGCATTTGGTGTGGTTAGGATACGGAATAAGGATGGCTTATCCAGGGTCGTGGGAAATGGATATGTGAGCTTGACTATTGTGGATGGCTATTTATTCGTTCTAAAGATGACAGACATGTGCCAGACATGCGTCTGAGTCAGATATCAGTCAAAAGTATGGATGAGAAAAGTTCATGTACCACCTTTAGAAATGGGGTATGCAATATTTCAAGAGGATAACGATGTTGAAGCTGTATGTGGTACATGAGAAGCATTCTGAGAGCACAAATTATGCAGCAGAAGACAACTCAAGATAGTTGTGGGAACGACTCTAGGCCACATGTGGAGTCCTCGTTACTTAATCCGTTATGTATTAGTTCATTATACATATGTGAGTCAGAATTAAGTAATTAATACACTGATTAAGAGTTTAATAATGTAGGTTGTTACAATTCTTACACAATCTTGTTATAATATACATATCACTTGTACTGTAAAACAACCTAGACTCGTACTCATATGCAGTGGTTCAACTCGCAGCGGAATAGACTCACAATCCCGTCCTCCCACGTCTATGAGTCGCTACAGAAACAATCACACAACATGAGTATAGATAAACAACTATCCCTAAACGATAAAACACTATAAACATCAAATATGATTGTCCTGTATCATGAATCAGTAAATGCAAATATGTCATGACATTTCTCATTCCTCATCCTGTTATAACCAGACCAATATGATATGCCTATCTCAGCTCAATATGTCAGTGGAACTTCCTCACATCTTCATATTAGCAGCACATATCATAGTACCGTCCTCACATGTTATAACAGTCAGAGCATATACCCAACCGGCGTATATCTCTCATGCCAAAGCATATGTATTATACCTATCGTGGCAACAATCCCAGCCAAAGCATATACCCAACACTGGCATATCTATCGTGGCACCGATCTCAGCCAAAGCATATGCTACACATCTATCGTGGCATCCATCTCAACAATATAATATCATGAATGCACATGCATATGATGTCACTAATCATATGATACCATGCTCACATCATCATCACAACAATATCATATACTCGTACGTCAAAACGTACCTGTTATGCGACACAAAAGATATAAATTAGGCATCACTGTCTAACCGCCTCGTTGCCCCGTCCCCTTTGATGATGCTACAACAATATGAACAATATAACATGTTACAATAGGCTTCAAAATCAAAATTCTACAAAACATCGAACATTTTTCAAAATCTTGACCCCGGCGATCGATCGCCATACTGTTCTGTTCCATCGCGATCGATCGCCACTTTCTCGTGATCGATCGCCAAAGTGTTCTGTTTCCTCACGATCGATTGCCTCATTTTCACCGATCGATCGCCATATGTTTTCACCGCCTTATTTTTGCTCTGTTCTCGGCGATTGATCGCCATAGGGCTCGCGATCGATCGCCGATGTCCAATTCAGAACATGGCGATTTTGAGCTTATCTTCATGGTTCTTCTTCTACTACTCAAAAATTCACATTCAAACATGTTTCATGCAATCTCTAGTATCATATAAACATGTTTTTGTTATCATAGAACTCAATTATTTGCATAATAACAAGTAGTAATTCCAACCATGAACACTTGGTACTTAAGTTCACATCATTCATAGATAACTACATATCCAAGCTTAAAATCATAAATTCCTTACCAAGAAGTTATGAAATCACTTTACTCTACTTTCTAGCTTGATTATCAAGTGAAATCCAAGCAAAAGATGCAAGAACCAACAAGGGTTTGGAGAGGTGCTTGTGTAGAGATTACTAGGTGAAGTTTGGTATTGTATGTGTTTGGAAATCTGATTTAGCAAGTTATTTATACTCTCCAACTTGCGCACAAATGCAACTCCAATTCCTTTCAAATGCATGCCAAATATAAGTTCCAACTATGTATTACATTTCAAGTCTCTTTTCCACTTTAACCCACCAATGTTCAAACCCTCACACATGTCTATGTTATAACCTCACTTGCTTTGATTGTTCATATCTACATAGTCATTTTATTACTTGTCATCTACAGTTTCTTCATGCATAGCATTACGCATATTTGGTTCAATGCGAACCCGAGTCCACATCATACCAGAAGTAATCCTAATTCATATTACACATGTATATGTCATATCGAGGCATTACATTTCTCCTCTACTTATTGAATTTCGTCCTCAAAATTCAATTTACATAACATGAACATATATGCATTCTTATAATCCTACTGCAATAAATCAAAAAGCATAATCATATATGTAACATTGCAGTAATTACTCACCAACAATATTATAAAATCGTAAAATTGTACCAGAAAATAATTCAGGATACTGTTGTATCATATGCTGCTCCGTCTCCCACGTTGCCTCATCGACACCCCGCCGATCCCACTGTACCTTTACCATTGGTATCACTTTGTTACGCAATGTCCGCTCAGCTCTATCCAGAATCTTCACAAGTCGTTCTACATATGATACGTCTGTCTCCAACTATAATTCAGATGGTGGCAATACATGACCCGGATCTGGTTCATATTTCCTCAACAGTGAAACATGAAACACATCGTGGATACTACTCAATGCTGGCGGTAGTGCTAATCAATATGTCAACTTACCAATACGTTGCAACACCTCATACGGACCAACGTATCGTGGAGACAACTTTCCACGTTTACCAAATCGTACCACACCTTTAAGAGGTGAGATTTTTAAGAATACTCGGTCTCCGACTTGAAATTCAAGTGGTCTACCTCGCTTATTGGCAAAAGCAGACTGTCTATCCTGAGCAGCTTGCAATTTCAATCGGATCACTTTCACTTTTTCTTCCATTTCACGTAGCATTTCTGGTCCATGGAGCGCAGCCTGATCAACATCATCCCAATATAATGGCGATCTACATCGTCGCCCATACAGTGCCTCAAATGGTGCCATCTGGATACTAGTTTGATAACTGTTATTGTACGAAAATTCCACTAATGGCAACGATTCTTACCAAGAGTTATCAAACTCCAATACACAGGCACGCAACATATCATCAAGCGTTTGTATCGTACGCTCTGTCTGTCCATCTGTCTGAGGATGATACGTTGTACTCAATCTTACTTCCGTTCCCAAAGCTGACTGTAATCCTTCCCAAAAATGAGAAGTAAATCTCGGATCTCTGTCCGATACAATTGAAACTGGTATACCATGTAGTCTCACTACATTTTGAATATATAACTGAGCCATTTTCAAATAGGTAAATGTCATATTGTAAGGTATGAAGTGAGCCACTTTCGTTAGTCTATCAACAATTACCCAAATTGCATCAAAGCCAGAGGAAGTCCGTGGCAAATGGGTAACAAAATCCATTGTAACATGTTCCCATTTCCATTGAGGAATCTGCAAACTCCTCACCTCCTGGTCTTTGTCGTTCTGCTTTTACTTGTTGACAGATCAAACAACGTTTCGCTAAATCTAGTACATCTTGTTTCATGCGTTTCCACCAGAATTGGGTACGCAAATTTTTATACATTTTCTTTCCTCCAGGATGTATACTATATCGACTACAATGAGGACGTTGTAGTATTTCTTGGCGTAGTCCTAATGCCGCAGGTACTACCCAATAGTTTCTATATTTCAACGTTCCATCACTTGCAAGGACAAACTGAGATGTTTGTCCTTGACATATCATTTCCTTTCAGTGTTGTACCTCATCCTCAGTAACTTGTGCCATTCTAATTTTCTCAAAGATATTGGGTTCAACCAACAATGTTGATACCTGTACTGGCACTATTTCTACATCATAGTCATAACCCAAGGTACAACAAGAAGTCATCAAAGCTGATAAATGCATCATATCATCAGCAGTAGTGTGAACTTTTCGACTTAAGGCATCTGCTGTGAGATTAGCCTTTCCTGGATGATATTCGATCTCACAATCATAAT
This sequence comes from Haberlea rhodopensis, assembly GCA_907163345.1. Taxonomy (NCBI): domain Eukaryota; kingdom Viridiplantae; phylum Streptophyta; class Magnoliopsida; order Lamiales; family Gesneriaceae; genus Haberlea; species Haberlea rhodopensis. Next base: position 349,121 of record CAJQUN010000477.1, on the reverse strand, counting down.
CCTTTAATAGATCCATCCATCTCATTTGCCTCATATTCAACTCTGCTTGAGTGAATAAAAATTTTAAACTTTTATGATCAGTATATATGGTAAACGATGTACCATATAAATAGTGTCGCCATATCTTCAAGGCAAAGACAATGGCTGTCAACTCCAGATCATGCAATGGATATTTCATTCCATGTGGCTTCAACTGTCATGATGCATAAGCCACCACATGTTTATCCTGCATCAAAATACAACCCAAACCAAGTAATGATGCGTCAGTATAAAGAGCAAACCTGCCATGCTCTGATAGAATAATCAACACTGGAACAGTAGTTAACCGATGTTTCAATTCCTGAAAAGTATGCTCACATGCTTCTGACCATCTAAATGGTACTCCCTTCTGTGTCAGCTGTGTGAGTGGTTTGGCAATTGCTAAAAATCCTTCAACAAAACGTCTATAGTATCCAGCCAAACCCAAGAAACTACGAATCTCTGGCACAGAGGTAGGTGATGACCAATTCAACACCGCTTCTATCTTTCTCGGATCAATTGATATACCATCTTTAGATATCACATGTCCCAAAAATCCTACACTGTTCAACTAAAACTCACACTTATTGAGTTTGGCATATAACTGATGTGTTCTCAATAATTGTAACACCAAATGTAAATGTTGGACATGCTCTTTTTCACTCCGAGAATAGATCAAGATATCATCAATGAACACAATGACAAATTGATCAAGATACTCCTGGAAAAATCGATTCATCAAGCTCATGAAGACAGTTGGAGCATTCGTCACACCAAATGGTATTACTAGGAACTCATAATGGCCATAGCGAGTTCTGAATGCTGTTTTTTGTACATCTCCTTCCCTCACACGTATTTGATGATAACAAGATCTCAAAACAATCTTTGAATATATTGTAGATCCATGTAACTGATCAAATAAATCATCAATACGAGGAAGAGGATATTTATTCTTTATGGTTACCTTGTTCAACTGTCTATAGTTAATGCGTAGTCGCATTGAACCATCCTTCTTCTTGACAAACAATATCGGAGCACCCCAAGGCGATACACTAGGACGTATGTACCCCTTGTCCAATAGATCTTGTAATTGAGTTTTCAACTCTCTTAATTCCGAAGGTGCCATTCGATATGGTGCTCGTGAAATTGCAGAAGTACCAGGCACTAACTCAATACCAAATTCCACTTCTCGACTTGGTGGAAATCCAGGAATCTCATCTAGAAATACATCTGCATACTCTGCAACCACTGGTATATCCTCCACTCTTCTTTCTACTTTCTTCTCTGTGACATCCATAGCATATATCACATATCCCGTATGTCCACGTCTAACAAACGGGACATTCTAAGAGCAGATATCAATGGATCTTGGCACGTGATCCTTGTCCATAAAAGATCCATTGATTTCCAGTATCAAACTGAAATCTCACTGTCTTCTGACAACAATCTACAATAGTTTTATATCTGCTCAACACATCAATACCCAGAATACAATCAAAATCCATCATGTCTAACACAATCAAATCGGCATGTATTGCATACTCAGTATCAAACTGAATAACACAATCAGACACACTCTGACAAGCCATCACAGTAGTTCCCATGGGTGTCGAGACATATAGAGGCATCAACAGTGGAGACGGGTATATATGATACCGATCAATAAATGCTTGTGCAATAAAGGAATGTGATGCACCAGTATCAATCAAAAGTAAAGAAGGATAAGTAAATAAACTACACTTACCCGCAATCACATCATCAGGAGCTGCCTCTACTTGCTCCTTGTTCAGTACATATACCTGAGCCTGAGGTGGTCCTGCTCTCTGTCCTCCACTAGTCCGTGGAACACCCTGTGGTCTCTGCTCCACTGTACTTTCTGACATATTCCCTCTCATTTGTTGTCCCCCAGCTTGAGGACAATATCTTATCATGTGTCCTGGCCCTCCCACAGCGGAAACAAACCGGAGTATCAATTTGTGGACAATCTCTTTTAAAATGTGTCCCTCCACACTTAAAACATTGTAACCCTTGACCATTGCTACTACTACTACCTTGGGACTGTCCCTTGGTACCTTGTTCACCACCCTTTCGCATAGCAAACCGCTTTCTAAATCTTGAGGAAGATACACCTCCTCGTGATGCTTTAAACGGTTCTCCTCTAGGTCTCATGCTCTCTGATGTAGTGGTTGGGATTGTCCTATATCCTTATAAACACCAACTGCAATATCAATAATCTCAGCTCTAGTCAATGCTTCTTCGTATGACGTAGAGTTATTAGAAATCACCCTATCAAACAACTCAAGCCTCAAGCCCTTCACAAACTGTCTGATCTTTGCCTTTGTGTTTGCAGCAATATGCGGTACATGTCGTAACAATGAAGAATACTGCACAGCAGAATCAGACATTGTCATTGTTCCCTGTTTCAGATTAGTGAACTCATCTTTTTTCCTCTGCCTCGCAGCCACAGAGAAATAATGATCAAGAAACCGAGTTCTGAAAACATCCCAATTCACTGTCTGTCCTTGAGCTCTCAGCTCAATCAATGTGGCTTTCCACCACATCATTGCTTTCTTAGCCAACTAGAATTCGGCCAAACGTAACCAGACGGATTTGGCACATGGTGCTGACACAAAGATCTGTTCAACACGTTCCAGCCATTCCTCTGCTTGTTCCCCTAATTCAGTACCCTCAAACCGAGGTGGCTGATAACTCAGAAACTGTGTCAAAGTTAACTCCCCAGGTAACAGTACCTGTTCTACCGGCCCTTGCCCAAATGGTGGTGGTGGCACAGGCGCCAATCCAACACTAGCGTTGCCACTCATGGCATCCCCAACATCATCATGAGGTACTCTGTCTGCCATTACTGCAAATACAGGGTTACCAACAACAAACAAATATATAAAGCATGTCAGTATAACATCATATCAATACTCTCAACATGCTTTCAAGTGATTAGGCAACTCCCTAATACACTTCCTCTACCCTTATTCACCCCGTTCTCGAACCACTGCTCTGATACCACTAATGTGGGGTCCTCGTTACTTAATCCATTATGTATCAGTTCATTATACATATGTGAGTCAGAATTAAGTAATTCATACACTGGTTAAGAGTTTACTAATATAGGTTGTCACAATTCTTACACAATCCTGTTATAATATACATATCACTTGTACTGTAAAACAACCTAGACTCGTACTCCTATGCAGTGGTTCAACTCGCAGCGGAATAGACTCACAATCCTGTCCTCCCACGTCTATGAGTCCCTACAGAAACAATAACACAACATGAGTATAGATAAACAACTATCCCAGTGAAATATCAATAAAACCATAAACTATAAAGCACTATAAACATCAAATGTGACTGTCCTGTATCATGCATCAGTAAATGCAAATATGTCATGACATGTCTCATTCCTCATCCTGTTATAACCAGACCAATATGATATGCCTATCTCAGCTCAATATGTCAGTGGAACTTCCTCACATCTTGATATTAGCAGCACATATCATAGTACCGTCCTCACATGTTATAACAGCCAGAGCATATACCCAACCGGCGTATATCTCTCATGCCAAAGCATATGTAGCATACCTATCGTGGCAACAATCCTAGCCAAATCATATGCCCAACACTGGCATATCTATCGTGGCACAGATCTCAGCCAAAGCATATGCTACACATCTATCGTGGCATCCATCTCAACAATATAATATCATGAATGCACATGCATATGATGTCACTAATCATATGACACCATGCTCACATCATCATCACAACAATATTGTGATGCCCGGGGATTAATGGTGTTAATCCCGGTGTGGTAATAATCATTAATGGATTTTATTGTGGCATTTGTGTTTACCTGCGGTTTCGGGGCTCCCGGGGATTTTAAATCCTGTTTTTGGAGTCGTTGGATCCAAGGGATGAGATTGTATTCTCATCGTGGCGATAACCTTGGAATTTGGTCTTCGGTGGGACTTGGGGTCCGGAGTACTTTGTACTGGGGCTAGTGATGGAATTTGTTGTTGGAGAGAGAGTTTTTGATAACAGATGATTTTTAATGAATCATGATGTATTTGTGGAGGTATTGGTATTTTGGAGCATTTTTGCTAAATATAGCAGATGGACTCGGGATTCCGTCATTTTCTTTCGGAACCATCTCTCTCTCATCGCTCTCTCCCCCTTTACCCCAAACCCTTCCCCTCTTTCCCCTTCAATGGAAATCGTTGAGAACACGATTTAGGGGCCAGATTTCTTGAAGAAAAGCTGGTAATCTCTTTATCCTCTCTTGTAGCTTTGATTTGATAGTAATTTTGTTGGATTTGGTTGAGTTTTGGGTTTGATTTGGTTTGGGTGATTTTGGTGAAAAAAATTAAATCTTTTGGGTTTGTTTAATTTAAGTTTAACACCCTTGTTGGAGGTCCTAGGGTGTGGATTTGTTGTGGTTTTGGGTTGGTAGGAGTTGGGGTATGGTTGGTGGAGGTTTCAAGTTCTTAAAAATGGTGTTTTTCGGATTACAGGTCGCGGCGATCGATCGCCCGTTTTTGGCGATCGATCGCGCGCAAGCAGTAGCGAAACCAAACAACGAGCGATCGATTGCTACATTCGAGCGATCGATCGCCTCGCGCCAGTAAGGTCTGGCGATCGATCGCTATGTCGAGCGATCGATCGCCAAGGGGCTAGCGATCGCCAAGGGGCTAGCGATCGATCGCCAGCAGGGGTTTTGTGGTTTTCTTGGCTTTTTCGTGGGATTTTGGATTTGCGACTTAAATGGTCGGCTTCCGGGGCAATGTTCACATTCCAATGGGAATGCTAAACTTTTAAAATGGTTTGGTTGGAGCATAGGTGAATTAATCGGAACTCTCGGTTGAGTTTTGGCTATCTTTTAAACGTTTTAAATGGAATATTTTTGGGTATTATGCATGCTTAGCCGGGGGGGGCTTTATTTGGTAATCGTCATGGATTGACGATATTTTTGAGAGTTTGAACGTGCTTGAATACGTGGTTGCATACTTATGTTTGATTGTGAATTATTTGTGGGTTAGCACATAATTCATTGGATCGTGGGACTCGGGCGAGGTCGGACTCGAACTACGGAAAGTATAAGGTACGTATGACGTACGAGCATAGCCTATTGTAATGTTGCAACTGTAAAATGCATGGTATGTGATAATTGCATTAAATGGACATTGAAACACGTGGTGTGTAATAATTGCATTATATGGACATTGAAATACATGGTACGTGGTAATTACATCAAATATGCATTGAAATGCATGGTACATGATACTTGCGATAAATGGATAACGATATGCATGGTAAACGGTATTTGCGTCAAATGGTTACACATTGGGAACCCTACGGTGCCGCTATTGAGCGAGTAATGATTTGGGATGCTGTCGCCGTTGAGCGATCATCGATTATGACGCCGCTATTGTTGAGCGTGCGCGGGGTTTAGGATGCCGCTATTGTGGAGCGAGTAATGAAATAGGAACATGGAATCATTGGTTAGATATATGTGAGATCTACGGTCTTTTATATAATGATTTTACCATATTGATTATGGAACTGGCATAATAGAACGGTATTAGTTAATCTACGTGGCGATTAACTGGCTTTGGGAATTTGATGAGTTTAGTTATTTTGAGAACATGGATAATACACGGGATTCCGGATGAGGGTGTTACCATCCAGGGAGTATCATTTAAATTATGGCATTTACGTTCTGTAAATTATGAATTGCAATGTTATGATTATTGGATTGGTGGTATTGGTATGCTCACCCCGTGTGGGGGTTGTCTCTGTTGGGGCAGGTGTTACAGGTGTAGCAGCAGCTTTGGAGTTGAGCTCGGGCTGTTGATTAGAGGTACTTCCCGGATCGAGGTACCAGAACTGATTGAACAAGTGCATAGATCCAGAGTTGAGATCGAGTTGTGCTTGGGAGGTGCTTCCAGGATTGAAGTGCCAGTAACGGTATTCGGTAGAGTGTTTTTATACATTAGATACACGCTTATTCATTGGGGTGCTCTTATGTGAGTACATTTTACGTGTATATGGGATGTATAAATGGGCTACGGCTTTTCTCCGTTCATTCATGGTTTGCATGCAATTAACTAGGGAATTGCTAAATGAATTGAGAGCATGTTAGTGTATTATGAAGGTGCATGTAATATATGTAATCTTGGTTGGGGAATTTGAATATTATGTGGATCAATTGCAAGAAATTTTCTAGATGGCTTATGGTGTTGCACTTGCACATGGCTTTTCCCCATGATAGTATGATTATATGCACTAATGGTATGGATTAATACACTAATAACGGGTTAAGGGCACGGGGGGTCCTTACAAATATCATATACTCGTACGTCAAAACGTACCTGTTATGCGACACAAAAGATATAAATTAGGCGTCACTGTCTAACTGCCTCGTTGCCCCGTCCCCTGTGATGATGCTACAACAATATGAACAATATAACATGTTACAATAGGCTTCAAAATCAAATTCTACAAAACATCAAACATTTTTCAAAATCATGACCCTGGCGATCGATCGCCACTTTCACCGATCGATCGTCATACTGTTCTGTTCCATCGCGATCGATCGCCACTTTCTCGTGATCGAACGCCAAAGTGTTCTGTTTCCTCACGATCTATCGCCTCATTTTCACCGATTGATAGCCATTTGTTTTCACCACCTTATTTTTGGTCTGTTCTCGGTGATTGATCGCCATAGGGCTCGTGATCGATCGCCGATGTCCGATTCAGAACATGGCGATTTTGAGCTTATCTTCATGGTTCTTCTTCTACTACTCAAAAATTCACATTCAAGCATGTTTCATGTAATCTCTAGTATCATATAAACATGTTTTTATTATCATAGAACTAAATTCTTTGCATAATAACAAGTAGTAATTCCAACCATGAACACTTGGTACTTAAGTTCACATCATTCATAGATAACTACATATCCAAGCTTAAAATCATAAATTCCTTAACAAGAAGTTATGAAATCACTTCACTCTACCTTCTAGCTTGATTACCAAGTGAAATCCAAGCAAAAGATGCAAGAACCAACAAGGGTTTGGAGAGGTGATTGTGTAGAGATTACTAGGTGAGGTTTGGTGTTGTATGTGTTTGGAAATCTGATTTAGCAAGCTAATTATACTCTCCAACTTGCACACAAATGCAACTCCAATTCCTTTCAAATGCATGCCAAATATAAGTTCCAACTATGTATTAAATTTCAAGTCTATTTTCCACTTTAACCCACCAATGTTCAAACCCTCACACATGTCTATGTAATAACCTCACTTGCTTTGATTGTTCATATCTACATAGTCATTTTATAGTTGTCATCTACATTTTCTTCATGCATAGCATTACGCATACTCGGTTCAACCCGAACCCGAGTCCACATCATACTAGAAGTAATCCTACTTCATATTACACATGTATACGTCATATCGAGCATTACACCACATAAGTGAAAAGAATCTTACACACCTTGTTTGTAAGCAAGTGCTACCCGTTATAAGCAGGTTCATATGAAACACCGCTTAGATTGCTTGGCCCGAAAGAAAAATAAGATACCATTCAAGGGTTGACCTCCTAGCAGAGCTAAGAAAGTTTAGATTTGGTGCACTCATGTCTATGTGGGCCAATGCCAATATCACTCGGAGGAGCAGGACATTGGGTAACTTTCATCAATGATCATTCCCAATCGATAGAGGTCATGCAAGATGAAATGCAATCAATCTTGCATGAAAATGATTTATTAGAGCTAGTGAAATTTTCAAAAGGCAAGAAAGCTTTGAAGATGACATAGTACTCAACAAAGGTTGAATCACGAAGTACATAGTACTCAACCAAGATTCAAAGCTAGGATTGTCATGAAAAGGATTCGAGCAGAAACAAGGAGTTGACTTTGATGAAATATTCTCAACTATGATGAAGATGAATTCATTCGGATTGTGCTAGGGTTAGCATCTGAGCATGATTTTGAGATGGAACAAATGGATGTCAAGATAGCATCCCTTCATGGGGATTTGGAGGAAGAAATCTACATGGAAACCAGAGGTTTTGTAGAGAAGAGGAAAAATACCTCATTTCAGAATGAAGAAGGGTATGTACAGTCTCAAGCAAGCACCGAGACAGTGGTAGAAAAGTTAGAGTCAGTAATAACTCAATTGGGATTCATGAAGATCACTGTAGACTATTGTGTGTTTGTCAAGAAAAGCTCTCATGATAATTTAATGGTGCTTCTGTCACATGTAGATGATATGTTGATTGTGACAAAGATGCTTCTAAAATCATAAGCCTAAAGGAGAAACTAAACAAACCCTTTGCAATGAAAGGCTTGAGACAAGTAAAAAGAATTATTGGCATGAAAATCCACCGAGACAGGTATGCCAGGAAGATCTGATTGTCACAGGAGAAATACATTGAGAAAATACTTCAAATATTCAACATGGACCAGGACAAAGCTGTTCGATGTACTCTTGCCAACTACTTCAAGTTGAACTAATAACAAAGTCCTTATATGGTGGATGAGGAAGAAGAAATGAGAAGTTTTCCATATGCTTCTTGTCAGAATCGATCGAGGTGGGTGGCCAGTCCACAATCGAGTTCAACCAACTTGAGCTTCAATAGCTCGTGTTCTGGAAGTTCGAAGGTGGTGTAATACTTCTACGTCTCCCCTTCTTCCACCGCATGGAAGGATTCCACTAGAAGACTTTGATTTATACAATCTCGTTGTACAAACCCGGTCCAGTTGGGAATTCTCCATCCAACTAGAACTCATAGCAACTCAACTATGTATGTTCTTTAATGTCTCATATACAAAGACCTCTCATCGGGTTGTGATTAATCATCAACCGTTACAATGATATTCACTCATCTATTAAGCTCTCAAATACAATGAATAGAGTGAATATATATGGCACAAATGATCTCTAACTAGATCTGATATAGCAAGGTAAGTGGTGCCTAAAAGTTGGGCTTGCTCTCTTTCAAGCTGTTTTTTTCTTGTAAGCTGCCCATTTTGAATCCCAAATGGGTTTGCTTTGATCTTGCTTGGATTGATATTCAATCACCTTATTTGAGATTCCAAGACTTGTATATATAGCCCCAAAGAATGATATATACGTTAGACACAAGAATATGCCCATTGGAAAAGGTTCTGCACCATTCCCGAGCTTGCAACGGTCATATTCTGGTTTCTGGGCTCTTTGTATTTCGGACATGACTGGCCGGATCAGTCTTGTACAGATCAGTCTGGCCGGATCAGCTTGGACAGATCAGTCTTGCCGGATCAGCTTGGACAAATCAGTCTTGCCGGATCAGTCTGGACAATCAGCTTGGACAGATCAGTCTGGCTGATCAGCTTGGACAGATCAGTCTGGCTGGATTAGTCTTCTGGACAGATCAGTCTGGTGCAAGACAAGCTTGATACAAAAACAACTTGATAAACTTGATTTTCCGATCTGTTGCTTGTAGCTCTTGATTCTTTGATTTTTGGGCAAAGTGATCTACATGAAAGTTGTAGCCCTTTCTCTTAGCTTTCCACGGAATCAAGAATCACTCGATTTCAGTCTTGCAGAATCTTTTTGGCCATCTTAACGTCCGATTCAGTATTTAACTTCCAAAGATGACTTGTAGATCTTTGTCTTAGCTTTCCAACACATACTGAATCATCTCGTTTCGATAAGCAAGATAAGAGTTATGCCCAACAGGATGACAGTCGCTTGCTATAACAGCTTGTTGTTTCTTCGCGGTACAGCTCGATCTTGCAGGCGTCTTTTCTCCTTGATAACATTCGAACTAGCCGATCTGTTGTGAAATATGACTTTTAGTATTATGAGTTGGCTGTTCAACCTCTTTAAAAGCATGCCATTTCGATATCCGAGCTATGAGATATGATCGAAACAATCCACTCTGCCAGGATTTCAGTCTTGGTCCAGCTTGATATTTTCAAGCTACTTCTTTGTAATTCATCAAGCTTCTAATCATTATCTATGAACTGCACACTTGATGAATTATGTTAGCAACACAATAACAAATTTTGTTAACATCAAAACCAAGATTATTCGGGTTCCTAAAACCCAACAATCTCCCCCTTATTATCACAAAACTCGAATAAAAATATGAATATTAAAGTACAATGTTGCATAACAAGAAATTATATTTTTAAAACAACATATTTCTCCCCTTTTGTGTGTGAATAGAAAAGGAAGACAAATAAAATTTTCTCCCCCTCAAAGATTGAATTAATTCTCCCCCTTAAAATTTGAATGAATGAAAATGGCAAATAAGGAGAGATGAGAGTGATCGATTTCAAATATTTTTTTTTAAACAAAGACTATGCAGTGCACAGAAAAATTTAAACAAAAATAACATATTTTTATAGCCAGCACAACAACCATGATTTTCTTCACAAAACTCCAACAATGTCCATTCATCAAGTGGCAGCACACATGGCTCATCTTTGCAGAATAAATTGCAATTCTTAATGCATAATCAGGCTGCAATACCTATACCGCTACGATCCTCTACGAGTCTAGTTTGCAACGCAAAAAGCGGTTTGTCATTTGGACATCCGAGCAAGAAGTTATGTCATATTTCCCAAAGTTGTTGTAGGCTGCCAGAAAAAACTGAAATACTTCAAAAATTGTCAGAAAAAAATATCAAAATAACAATTTTAAACTTAAAAACGAGTCAAGAACAGATTGAACGAAAATTAAACCTTCAAAATAGATTTTAAAATTATTTTCGTGCAAAATAAATATAATGAAATTGATTTTTATGCTAACAATTTTCATACACCAATTTTTGAAAAAATATACTATGAAAATATTTCATGCTCATGAGAAAATTTTGAAAATGATTTTAAAAGTTATCCGCAAAAAACATCGGTTAAAATGCTTTTCAAGAACAACCTGCTCTGATACCACTTGTCAGGATCGATCGAGGTGGGTGGCCAGTCCACACTTGAGTTCAACCAACTTGAGCTTCAATAGCTCGTGTTCTTGAAATAATTGCACCGAGAGATTATATCGAGTTCGGTTATAAAAGCGAGCGCAAGACACTCGAAATAACCTGCTCTATAACCGATTAACCATTTGAAACACATTTTAAAGATATGCAAGTAAAGTAAATAAACAAGCATTTGTTTCTGGAATTTCGAAGGTGGTGTAATCCTTCTACATCTCCCCTTCTTCCACCCCATGGAAGGATTCCACTAGAAGACTTTGATTTATACAATCCCGTTGTACAAACCCGATCCAGTTGGGAATCTCCCATCCAACTAGAACTCATAGCAACTCAACTATGTATGTTCTTTAATGTCTCACATACAAAGACCTCTCATCCGGTTGGATTAATCATCAACCGTTACAATGATATTCACTCATCTATTAAGCTCTCAAATACAATGAATAGAGTGAATATATATGGCATAAATGATCTCTAACTATATCTGATATAGCAAGGTAAGTGGTGCCTAAAATCTGGGCTTGCTCTCTTTCAAGCTGTTTTCTTCTTGTTAGCTGCTCATTTTGAATTCCAAGTGGGTTTGCTTTGATCTTTCTTGGATTGATCTTCAATCACCTTATTTGAGCTTCCAAGACTTGTATATATAGCCCCAAACAATGAAATATACGTTAGACACAAGAATATGCCCGTTGGAAAAGGTTCTGCACCATTCCCGAGCTTGCAACGGTCATATTCTGGTTTCTGGGCTCTTTGTATTTCGGACCGGACTGGCCGGATCAGTCTCATTCTGGACAATCAGCTTGGACAGATCAGTCTGGCAGATCATCTTGGACAGATCAGTCTGGCCGGATCAGTCTTCTGGACAGATCAGTCTGGTGCAAGACAAGCTTGATACAAAAACAGCTTGATAAATTTGATCTTCAGATCTGTTGCTTGTAGCTCTTGATTCTTTGATTTCTGGGCAAAGTGATCTACATGAAAGTTGTATGCCTTTCTCTTAGCTTTCCACGGAATCAATAATCGCTCGATTTAGAGTTCGTATGAGAGAGTTATGCTCTAAATACGAGGCAATGGTCCTGCTGTATGTTTGCTGGATGCAGCAGCACATGGCTTGCCTTGCAGAAGCTTTTTGGCCATCTGAACGTCCGATTCAGTCTTTGACTTCCAAATATGACTTGTAGATCTTTGTCTTAGCTTTCCAACCCATACTGAATCATCTCATTTCGATAAGCAAGCTAAGAGTTATGCCTAAAAGACTTACAGTCGCTTGCTGTAACAGCTTGCTGTTTCTTCGCGGTACAGCTCGATCTTGCAGGCGTTTTTTCTCCTTGATAACATTCGAACTAGTCGATCTGTTGTGAAATATGACTTTTAGTATTATGAGTTGGATGTTCAACATCTTTGGAAGCACGCCATTTCGATATACGAGCTATGAGATATGATCGAAACAATCCGCTCTGCCAGGATTTCAGTCTTGGTCCAGCTTGATATTTTCAAGCTACTTCTTTGTAATTCATCAAGCTTCTAATCATTATCTATGAACTGCATACTTGATGAATTATGTTAGTAACACAATAACAAGTTTTGTTAACATCAAAACCAAGATTATTCGAGTTCCTAAAACCCAACACTTCTGCTATTGGAAGTCTGATATATGTCATGGTATGTACTCGGACAGATTTGCTCACTCTGTAGGTGTAGTGAGTAGATTCTTTTCAAAATCGGGAAAGAAGCATTGAGCTGCTATAAAATGGATATTAAGATGTCTATCAGGCACCTGTAAACACAGACTAACTTTTGGAGATCTATACTTAAACTGATAGTCTACACAGATCTGATGGTCGGAATACCTTGACTCTAGTAAGTCAACATTACGTACATAATTACATTTGCATGGGGAGCCGTGTCACAATAGTCAAAATTGCAAAAGTGTGTGTCATTGTCAACCACTGAAGCGATGTTCATTGCAGCAACTGAGACATGTAAGGAGTTGTTGCGGATTAAAGGAATCTTGTGCAATATCAATATAAAGACTTATATGCTAGTTAGAGTGCAATCCATCTTGGGAAGAAGCCTTCAATGCATTCAAGGTCAAAGCATATTGATGTTCGTTATCATTTGATACATGTATTGGAGATGAAATTGCTAAAGCTTGAGAAGATCTATATAGTTAAATGGATATGATATGATGATCAATACATTGCCTAAATGAAACTTGGAATACTGTAAAGCAATTGCAGGTTTGATTTAGTTAATAAAATGAGCTCGAGAGGGGATTTGCTAATAATCAAGCCACATTTCTTTGAATTCAAGCACACGACGTTTGACAAATAATTAACTTATATTTTGTGTCAATCACAATTGATGGGTTTGATTATGTAAGTCATGATATAATTGGTTTTTTGTTTTTTCTTAATCTCCACCTATAAATATGTAGTCATTCTTCATTCCAAAACCCATCACAAAAATACAAAATGCTCTCTTCTATAAGCACATAGAATTGAAAGTTGAGTGCGAGAATTGTTTATCCATGGAAGGAATACGCTTAGTGTAGAGAAATTCAGTATTAAAATGAAAGTATTCTAAGTGAAATACTTTGTACTTTTAATTTCTTATCTTCTTTGTTATCATAATGAAGTAATCTCCATTAGGTTAATAGAAGTAGGCCTCTTTTCATAAAATAGTTTTGTCTTGTTTTATTTCTGATTTAACAAATATTATTTTTAATATTGATTCGATCTCCTAACATAATTAGGTCAAGTTTTGGTGTAGAGAGTAGGGATAACATTATTGATATAGTCTAGATTTTCATATTCGTAGAATAAGAATATATGCATCTAATTTCATTATATTCCAAATGATATTTCAAATCTTGATATACATGTTAAATGTATGAAAAATATTTTCCACATTATTGTGTGCCAATGAAATCTATTTTTCATACTCTCCAAAAAAAAAAAAAACTATTTTATAAAGCTGGACAATTTAATAAAATACATAAAATGATAAATTAGAAACATAACACACTCAATTTAGGCCGAACTTAATTTCAAAATATATATATTATGCCGTGAGCACAATTTAGAATGCCACCCATAAAATTATTTAAAATTTTAAATTACTAGATGATGTGTTAAGACTTGAGCAATACATGTATAGTAAGTCCTTCCATAAATATTTATTGTCATACTATCGTAATCAATAATCGTTTATTCACTTGGGGAAAAATGCAACATTGATTTTATAAGTTAGAAATAATTTTGATTTTCGTATACTAATAACTAATTAATAAAATAACTTGCTAATTTTTTAATTTTAGTAATTTTTTCCGTCACAGTACTAATATGACGGCGGATATTATCAACATGACACCAATCATTACAGACAATGTCGCATATTACTAACGTGTCTACTCCGACGGAAAAATGCCTAAATTTGCGAAAGAAACAAAAACATTACATTGAGATTAAATTTGACTAATTAGAGGTCTAGAAAAAAAAAAGTAGGCAAACTTGACGATCTCGCATATTGCTAATGTGCCCACTCCGACGGAAAAATGCCTAAAGTTGCAAAAGAAACAAAAACATTACATTGAGATTAAAATTTGACTAATTAGAGTACTTGAAAAAAAATTAAGCAAACTTATATGATATTAGATAACGTTAAGGCCACTGGCGATGGTTTTCGAGTGCTGGTGAACCAGAAAAGCCGCTATTATAATACTATTACATCATATAAGGATTTAACATTTGTGTAATGAACCAAAGATAGTAAACATTTAATCATCACATATGAAGCTGCTACTCTTGCCGGAGCTGACCTATAATTTCACCCATGTTCCGATCAGAACTTCCTCCTTTAGCTACTGCCTCCTTCGCTAGTGCCTTCCAACGAGCAGCATTGCGTTGTATCTCTTCTCCTCGTTCTCCTTGCATAACATCCCGAATACACCTGCTTATTTCGACACTCTGACAAAATCCCTTGTCATCTGCCTTAGGTTGGATTCCAATTCCCCATATGTGCTCCACAAAATGTGCATTAGTTATCTGGTCCATAAATTGAGGCATCGCCACTATAGGGACTCCTAAACTTATTGCTTCTATGGCAGAATTCCAACCACAGTGAGATACGAAACATCCAACAGAATCGTGACCTAAAATTGCTAATTGTGGGCACCATTTCACCACCAATCCCTGATTGGAATATTCCTCAATAAAATTAGTTGGAAGCACGTGTTCTTCGGATGGCTTCAGAACCCACAAAAAGCTCTTGCCGCTACTGACAATGGCCTCGGACAATTCTGCAGCCTGTTCCTTGCTTAAACTGGAGACGCTGCCAAATGATATGTAGATGACTGATCTGGTATCTTTGGAGTCAAGCCACTTCATGCAGATATCAGTGTTCGGGTTGTGCACGTTGAAACCATAATCGATGTCAGCTTCTATGCAGTTGTCTAGATAAAAAGAAGGTAATGTTGGTCCAATGGTCCTCACGGGCCAGCTATTTAACATCCAATTGACCACCTGCACTCAACAAGGTTGTGAATGAGAGTGTCCAAACAACAAATAATAAATAATTCCATATGATTAACACAGAATGAAAACTCAGCGCCAAATTACCTCTTCTTCCAACATATGGAAAGAGTTGAAAAGAACCCAATCTGCTTTCTCGAGGTTTTGAAACTGTCTTAAAATAAATTGTATAATCGGAGGATGACGTCCTGTTTGAGGACCTAATGAAGGTAGATTTGGAACCCGAATCTCGGGCAATCCACGCATTGATAGAATAGGAACTGATGGAACAATGCCTGACAAATCGCAGCGCATTAGGTAGGCACAAGCAGTGAAAGCACAAGACTGTGTAAAGAAGGCAGCACTCCTAACACCCATCTCGTCTACTACATTTGAGGCCCATGTTATATTTGCATCATATAATAGGCATGTCACAGGGTTTCCAGAATCTCTAAATTTTTTCAAGAGATTTACCAAGTTTCTCGAGCCAGTGGCCTCGAATCTTTCCAAAAATCCTTTAAAACCACCAGGTCCTGTGGACACTCCTCCTTCGGTTAAATCATCATATATCGATTCAAATGTGATCCAAGTAGATGCAACTTTCATGGCTTTGGTGTTAGAGAGAGTTGTGGTTACAGTGACTTTGATTCCTTCTGCAACCAATCTTTTAGAAAATTGGAGCAATGGATTCATGTGTCCAATGCCATGATAAGGAAGAACCACAAGATGAGGTTTACAAGCAGCTTCTTCTTTCTGCATTTTGAGATAGAATCTAGGCTCCTTCCCTGCCCTGCGTAACTTTGGAGAATTAAAATTCCTTAATATTCTATGTATCTCTTTCACGCAAACATCAGAAAATTAAAATAAAATAATGAACAAAACCACCAACAAAAAATAAAAAACTAACAAACAAAAGACATATTCTGTTATATTGAACACCGCAAATGCTGCATAAGCGTCGTAATAAGTTAATACTCCTCAAATAATATCACATTTGGCCAGAAATCAGTCCCAAATCATACATAATCCCACAAGCACAACTCAACGAAATCAACCGTGAAGACGATTTGTCGATTATATGTTATCGTTGGCAACTTATACGTCAAACTAACTCTTATTCTAAACACAGAAACCAATTACATCAGAACAATTTTGAGCCTGAATCCAAACAAGTTACCTTCTCCTAGACGAATACAGCTATTGAAATCTGTCCACTCCTACCGGCATCCACTCGAGAATCAACTTACACAGAGATTGAAGGATTCAGAGTGAAGAAATCGATTCTCGTAGTTTCTCTTTTTGTCGACTATCGATCTAAATCGATTCATTACTGTAATGCGAATTTATGGGATTTTTCTACCCAACCCTTGGTTATTAACTGTGGCCGGCCCAAAATTTAATTTGGGGAAATGAATTTAACTCCCAAAATTTAAGAGTCCACCCAATTAATGTTCTGTCTATGCCCATTTTTTTGTTTATTATATATCAATTTATTTAGGGGTCTAGATCAAAATACACTCTAGCATACTAAAATTCTAGTAATTATCTTTTTATTTAATTTATTTTTTCGGTTCATAATTGTGAAAAAAGTTGCAAAGCTTATAAATTTTAAAATTATTAAAATTCATAAATTTGTAAAGTTTAATTAATAGTCAGTAATAGTTCTAAAAATATTATTGTGATATTTTACTATAATGAATTGCATATATTATCATAACAAATAGAATTTAATAATATGATCAACGAATCCCGATAGTCTTTACACATAGGGAATACAATACGAACATGGTAGGACCGCCACAAACTGTCCTATTTGGGGAATCCCGATAGTCTTTAAATTAAATATGTTTGTTGTGTAGTGATGATTTGGTGCAAATGTGCTTTATTTTGATGCAATGTTCGGCTTAATTATTAAAATATTATAAAAAAATTAAAAATTCTTAATTTACCGTGAAAAAATACCTTTTACATTTCTATTGTAACCCTCCACTTGAAGTGTTGGGTTTCTACGAAAAGTAGAAACCGTCACTTGAAATGGTGAGTTTTACTTTTTTATGAAAAAGTAGAAAAGGCCCTTCAAATTTTTTTATTTAAATACCCGATACCTCTCTTTTTTCCTTACACTACACATATATTTTACACATTTTCTTCAATGGCGGCAGCAGTAACGAGAGGTGACGGAGTTAGCGTCGATGACGAGGGTATAAAAACTTTCTTATATTTTATGATATGTATATTACCTAGCATGATTTTGTGTAATTTGGTAACATAACTTAAAACATTGCTTCGTGTATGTCTAATCAAATTGTGCATGATACCACATACAACAACATTTTATGATTTGGTGTCGAGTTTTTACGAGTGGACTGAGATCGACAGTAATATATGTAAAATGAGCACGTGAATACTGTGGACGAATTAAAGAATCAATTGTCCAGATCAGAGATGACAGTACATTACATATATTTTTGAAGTCTGATGTAGAATTCAATAAACTGGATATTTATGTTGAGAAAGAGAAAATACATCGTGTAATTGTGTCTCCTACACATATGCCGACGAGTCAGTAATGGGGCACATAAATATAACTTTTATCTCAATCGGATGTCCTGATATGTCTATGGTTACACAAGGGTGTCGAATGTGGGGATTGAAGATGTGTATGCGGGTGCATCTTCTTCTGGTCATATACAGAGAATATGTTCCTGATGTGCCTGTCGAAGAAAATAATCCAAGGGTTGATGGTGATTCCACAGATGAACATGTTGAAGTCCCGGCAGCAGATCATTATGGCCCTAATGCACCTTCTGATTCTGAACCTGATGAGGCTCTGCACCCCATACCGGAGGATGATGAAGATGATACTGATGTGGAGACCACGTTGGAAACACTTTCGGCACATGGTGAAGGGACTTCATCACCTATCAATGTTCCAAGACACACATCAAATGAACACATGGTTCACCCAAATATTCCATATTTATATTACCACTTACCCATAAGTATATGCGAACGCTTATCAGATACCATATTTTTATAAATAAAGTTTTTAACGGTAAATTGATAATTTCTTTTTTTTAAACAATATTTTGAAAATTAAGCTGTAACTGTTCATATTCATGTGTACAGAAGGACAGACGTAGCTGTAGTGGGGAGTGAATAAATATCTCTCAAATTCTCCGTATTAAAAATATTTCGAGCATGATTCCAGTTGGGTTAGCAGCTAAAATCAGATCTCAATCAGCTTCTTAGATCATTTTCAAATCATTTTTATAAAGAGCATAATTAATTTGCTGGATTCTGTGAATAACAAAGCTAAAGGCAAGTAATATATGAATATAAATAAAAGTGCAGCAAAGTAAAGATATCGGAAACCTTCTTATTTTGCGGGAAAGTATCCAATAGAAGATTTGAACATTATCAAAATTGTATAATTTCACTCGAGCTAACTTCATTTATATCATAAAAGTGGTATTTACTTCTAAGTTTTTTATAATATCTGTAAGTGTTGCATTTACTTCTCGTCTTTCTGAAAGCAATAATGTTATAAATTTAGCGTTTAATATTATGGTTTTTCCTTTCACTGATGGACAATTTTCCATAACCAAACATATTTGGTCATTCTCCTACACAAAAACCACAAGTGGTAATTATTGATCTAAGAAGTGTCCTAGAGTACACTACTAAAAAAATCACCTAATTTGACACTTCTATTGTGATATTATTAAAAAATATTTCAAAATCACGAAACTGTGATGCTTTGATCTTTTCCTTGAAAACATGATATTATCTGCTCATTTGTCCCACTCCTCACCTTGAAAACTTAAAACCTCATCGCCTATCACCCCTTCATCACCGCGAAACTTAAAATCTCATCTCCCATCTTTTGTTCAAGACTGTGTGAAATTTACGGAAAAACGAGGCGGGCTGATAAGGCCACGAATATTGAATTGGATTACAATAAGATGGACACACAAGTGAGAGAATGGGCTTAAAAAGGGATGATAGAAAAAGAGGCAGCCCAATTGGCAAAAGAAGAAAGGCCCAGCAAAGAGATTGAAGAATTAGCAGAAGAAAAGCCTCGTGATCATGCAAGACGGTGCATGAAACCAGTGTGGGCGAAGGATTAAATAATGGGGAGGAAGAAGGACTTGTGAGGCAGGCATTTCGCCTTTTGTTTGTTGCATTCTGTTGCAATTTGTTAGTAGTTAGTTACAATAGGTTTTTGGAGAATATCTAATGGTTGTAATGCATACAAATTCAGAAATTATATTGCATTTCTTTTGCTTGGAGTTTGGTACAGACTCGGAGTGTACAATTTGTGCTTATCATTGGTGCTCTCGTTGAGAGTTCGAAATGAGGAACGAGGACGTAGCGGAAGCCATGAGGCAGCTCGAATCCAATTTTAAGACTCACGCTGAAACCCAGCTCGCTAGTTATACAACAATGCTGGACAATACATGACGACAATGGATCTAAGGCTTGGCCATATGAATAAGAAGTTTCAGGAGATATCGAAGGAAAAAGGTGTAGCAATGAAGAATTCAAATTACGAAGGGGAAACCAGCCACAAGGAGGAAGATTCGGGGATAGATCCTGTTTCGTATATCAGGGGAACGAGGGTGGATTTACCCAAATTCAATGGCGAGGATGTTCATAACTGGATTTACAAAATTGAAAAGTATTTCTTATTACATAATATACCAAATGGATTACATTTGCAGATTGTTGTGTTTCACGTCGAGGGAGAGGCGGCCACCGGGTCCCAATGGATGGACCGCAATGGTAGCCTACACGGTTGAAATCAATTTCTATCCGCCTTAAAAACACGTTTTGACTACTCTATATATGATGATCCACTGGGAAGAATATCGAAACTGGTGCAAACAGGGAAGATAATGAAATTTCGGACAGAATTAGAAGAACTGATGAATCAGATTGCGGGTGTATCCGAACCCATGTTCCTTAATTTCTTCATTTGGGGACTTAACATCGAAATCAGGAGGGAGTTATTAATGAACCCACCAAATATCCAGAACGAAGCAATGATTAAAGTCCAGCCGTTCGAAGAAAGAAAAAGCGAACTTAGAGGCACATTCCAACGAGACACATTGAGGAATAATACTTATGGAACATCAAAAAAAGCTGCAGGCAGTTTCCAAACAAGATGATCATCCCAACCAATGCCCTTAGCAAACATGCCTCGTGAGCAGAATGTGAATAATCCTATTAAGCTTCTGGTGAAAAGATTAAGCCCCGCGGAAATGCAAGATAAGATAGAAAAAGGGCTATGCTTCACGTGTGATGAAAAGTATAATGCTCATCATCGATGCAAGAATCGTATGACGGTCGTCGTGGGGGAAGAAGCGGAAGCCGAAGGTGAGGAAGGTGTACATGGCACTGAATTCGAATCACAGAATGCGAAGAAAAGAGTGAGGTGAGCCTTCACACCTTGACGAATGCCTCAAACATTTTTCATATTACGGCTTTCCACCAACAGGTACCAATCGAAGTTCTCACAGATACTATGTAAGGACCCCAAGCCCTTAACCCTTAATTAGTGTATTAACCACTATGTGTGGCACATGCTTTCAATAAAGACTCAATCGGGAAGCTCAGATGATACTTTACCATCCCCATTACACCAATTTTCACATGATAGACTTTTATAAAAATTTGGGCAGAGTCTCCCCATAAATAGAGCTATCCCAAAACACAAGCACATCACATAATATAATTCCCGGCCAGGGAATACACAATACTCAACAGAATATAGTACACAAAGTAAATTCCCAGCCAGGGAAGACACCACACATATGACGACATAAATGGGTCTCAACACCCACACAATACACTAACGACTCTCATATCATTAGCAATTCTACCACAATTGCATGCAACATATAATGAAAGAGAGAAAGGCTCAAGCCTTTATATACAACCCATATACAAGAATATCCGTGCTCACATGCGAGCATCATAAATGTGTATATAAATCTCGGGTGTATATAAGTACTCTATACGATACCGTGCTCCATCAAGCCCTGGTACCACGATCCTGTGAGTACATCCAATCAACAGCTCGAGCTCAGCTCCACAGCCATCGATGCACCTGTTCACCTGCCCCAACAGAGACAGCCCCCAACGGGGTGAGCATACCAATACACAAAATCTCATAATCACAATAATGAAATTCATAATTTACAACACAAGTAAATATTAATGAATTTTAAATGATACTCCCTGGATGGCAACATCCTCATCCAGGATTCCGTGTACTGTCCCTGTTCTCACAATCATCAAACTCATCAAATCTCATAAATCAGTAAATCAACACATTGATTTAACTCATAGCATGCCTGATTCTCAAGTATCAATAATTAATGATTCCAAATTCATTATACATGCAAACATAGATATCTCGATATCTAATACTGATTTTCAACTTTGCTACCAATCACAGATAGCTCAAATGCCTAGCATTTATTTTACAAATACTCTATTTCACTTAGACATCTCACATGTCTTTCAATGAATACATGATCCCACGATCATTCTTAGGCATCTCAAATGCCCTACCCTTTATTTTACAAATTCTCATTTATACTTAGACATCTCACATGTCTTACAATAATCACGTAAACCCAGTACCTCATACCTCTTATAAGGTCATACTACTCTAGTATTACGCACACTTGTGGCAGCGATATCAAGACTAGGTCGTTCCATAGTCATATCGACACATATATATATATATATATAGACATACCCACAACCATCTAATGCAATTACAACACATTACGCATTTCACAATTGCTATCACATAAAGTAATGCTCGTACGTCGCACGTACCTTAATCTCCGAAGTCCGAGCCAAACCTTGCTCGAGTTCCATGCTCCGAGGAACGATGTGCTAACACGATAAATTAATTCACAATTAATTACGAACATGCAACTCATGCTCAAGCACACTCATAACCCTCAAAAATATTGTCAACACACGACAATAAACCATTATCGAAAATTGCTCAAGAACACCCCACAAATTTTCGAATCTTCACAACACAAATTGAACCCAATATAAACACCATAATTCATCTAAAATATGAATTAAGCTATCCAAGCAAGAATCAACACCCCTTGCCAAAAACCCCCAATTTTCGAACTCAAAACCCTTAAATTCAAACCAAACAAGCCCTTAAATTCGAACCCTTATAATTCTTCAAATTCGAACACAATCAAGCATCATAATGCATCTACAACATGAATTAATCAATCCATAACAAGAATCGCCACACCTCTGCCAAAAATCACAATTTTCGAACCCACTTCACCCACACATCCAAAAATTCAAACCAAAGCCAACGAAATTCGAAATAAATTCGAGCCAATAAATCACAATTAGGCAGGGAATCACATCACAAGCATGGAAAAGGGGTTAGGAAGGTTACCCAAACGAAGAACCCTAGAAATTGGGGATCGGCGCTCTCTCGCAAAATCCGACTTCAAATCGCGATGAAACTTCAAATTGCCGGAGGGGTTAGCTGCGCCTCGTCGAGACGAAGCCGGCGGCGGGTCGCACGCGCCGAACGGCGGCCGGACGGCGGCGGGCGAAGCGCCTGAAGCGGCGTGGGTCTGGGGAAAATCGGGAGGCAGCGCGGGCGCGGGAGAGAGAGGAGGAAAGGGGCTGAAATGATTTTCCAATTAAAATCTCGGGTTCAATTGGTATTTATATCAAAAATACCCCGAAAAACTAATAGTCCCACAAATACATCATGATTCATTAAAAATCATCTGTTTTCAAAAACTCTCTCTCTAACTCAAAAACCCCCTACCGATGCCCATACCAAGCACCCGAGATTCCGAGTCACACTAAAAACCCAACTCACAGGTTTTCACCGAAATGAGAATACAATCTCAACCTCGGGATCCAACGATCCCAACTACTCAAATAGACGAGCCCGGAAGGCCCAACACCTCGATTAAACTCCAAGTCGACACGTAAAACCACTTTATGGGTTATTAACACTCCGGGATTAACACCTATAATCCCTGGTCATCACATACTAAGAGTCATCATAACTTTATTCAAGAAGGTTTAGTGGATAGAATGAATATCCAGCACACGCCCACAGATTTCGGGTTTATATGGGGAATGGCCAGCATCTGTGGTGCAAAAAGATTTGTCCTCAAGTCGTGTTGAGTTTACAAGGGTATGAACTCAAGTCGTGTTGAGTTTACAAGGGTATGAATTCCCTATTGATCTTTATGTTCTACCGATTTGGGGCTTGGATGTTGTATTGGGAATGCAATGGTTACGAACCTTGGGGCCATGTTTACATGATCATGAAGCCTTAACTATGGAATTTCGAGGGAAGGACAACATATATGTCTACAAGGGAATAAGTTGGCAGCACCTTTGATTTCAGGGTCACAACCTGTAAACGTGCTACCTTATAGGTACCCGTACTTCCAAAAAGATGTTATGGAAGAAATAGTGCAAGTACTAGTGGAGAGGGGCATCATTCGACCAAGTAACAGCCCATATTCTTCCCAGTTGTTGCTTGTCAAAAAGAAGGATGGCTCGTGGAGGTTCTGTGTTGAATATCCAGCTCTCAACAACATCACAATAAAGGATAGATTCTCAATTCCCACCATTGATGAGTTGTTGGGCGAGTTGGGAGCAGCTCGGATCTTTTCCAAAGTGGATCTATGGTCGGGCTACCACCAAATAAGGACGAATGAGAAGGATGTGCACAAGACCGCCTTCACGACGCATGAAGGGCACTATGAATTCATGGTTATGCCTTTTGGTCTCACCAATGCTCCATCCACCTTCCAATCTTCAATGAACAAAGTTTTTAAAGCTTATTGAGGGAATTTGTAATTGTCTTTTTTGATGATATATTAATATATAGTCGAACCATTCAAAGAACATTGTATACACTCGGAACTTGTTTTCAAATGCTTGAGGGACAGGAAACGTTTTGCTAAAAAGGAGCAAATGCACCTTCTTCCAAACTACCATTGATTATTTGGGACATTTGGTCTCAAGCGAAGGAGTACAAGCCGATCCAAGAAAGATAAAAGCTATGATTCACATGCCTCCGCCACTTACAATTAAGCAATTATGTGGGTTCCTTGCCTCATGGGTAATTACCGCAGATTTGTGTCTATTATGCTACCATAGCTGCTCCTCTCACGGACTTATTGAAGAAGGGTTCCTTCAAATGGAATGATGAGGCGAAAGAGTCAATGGCACAACTGATTTTTGTTTTAGAAACTGACGCATCCAAATTAGGAGTCGGAGGGGTATTGATGCAAGACAATCATCCGATAGATTATTTCAGCAAAAAATTGGGTACTAAATTGCAAGTTGCGTCGACTTATGTGAGGGGATTGTACGTCGCGACGGAAGGCGTAGCCAAGTGGAGACAATACTTACTTGGCCAAAGATTTGTCATTAGAACAGATCACAAGAGCTTAAAAGAGTCATTGACGCAAGCCATACAGACCCCAGAATAGCAACACTACATGAGGAAATTAATGGGATACCATTTTGATTGAATACAAGGCTGGAAAAGATAATGTAGCAGCCGACTCTTTGTCATGCATGTATGGAGAGGAGGAAAAGCATACTTCAAAAACGTGTTTGGCTATATCTCAGCCTGAATTTGATTTCCTAAACGAACTTCAACAAGAAAATCAAACATTGGATGACTTAAAGAGGATACATCAGCTTATTGAGATAGACTCTGAGGACATATGTCCGTATAAAATCTTCATGGGCAAGGAACCAGCATTGAAAGGACACATGGTACGGGAATTTCATAGTTCACCCATTGGAGGACATGCAAGGGTGACGCGCACTTACATGTGATTATGTGGGGCCTCGCATCTTAATCCTTTAGGTACCGTTTGAAGTGATGGATATGATAAGTAATGTAATGATTAAAAAGTTGTGAAATGATTGTAAAAATAGTATGTGATAAGTTATATGTTGTTTGATTGGAGAATAAGATAGTTGATAATGATTATTATATGGTATAATGACTAAAATACCCTTATCATATAATAATAAAATATAATAAAATCTAGTATATATCTAAGAATCATTAATATATATATATATATATATTTATATAATATAATATTAATAAAACTATAAATAATCTAGTATATAATATAATAATAATAATCATACTTCTTATATGTAAATATTAAAAAATAAAATAAATATAATAATACTAATATAAATAATAATAAAAATATCTATTTGATATCATCTATTATACGTATATCTGATAATAGTATATACATCTTATATATATTTTATATCCATTTTCTATCTTTAGAGCTCTAATTATAATACAACATAGTATATATATCTTAGATAAAAAATATATAAAAATAATATATTATCTAAGAACATCTTATCTATTATTTTATATAATATAATATTAATAAAAATATATCTAATATAGTATATATATATTAATAATAAATATATTATTTTTTATAATAGGAATAAAATAAAAGAAAGAATAATAATACGAAGATAATAATAATAAAAAAATATATATTTGAATATATATATATATATACTTATATAATGATAATAGTAATATAGATATAATTTATATACATTATTATAATATATATATATAAGCATAATATATAATAATAAACATAGTATATATATATAGATATATATATATATATATATAGATATATATATATAATATATATATATATATATATATAAATAAATACACACGTGCGTGCGTGTGTATATATAACATATATAATAGTAAGAATAATAAGAATAGTATATAGATAATATATATAAATTATTATATTAATAACATATAATAATTATATAATAGGGATTATTAGGACAAATAATAAGAAGAAGATATATATATATATATAATAATAATAAGAAGAGTAATATATATAATTTATATATATATTTTTTAATATATATATGTAATCATAATATATAATAATAAACATAGTATATATTATATATATAGTAACAAACGTGCTTGTGTATAATATATATAATATAATAATAATAATAATATAATAATATATAAAATATTATATTATAACTATTATAATAATTATATAGCATAATTAGTATTATTAGATTAATAATATATATAATATATAATATATATATATGCACACATATATATGAATAATATTAATTTATTATTTTTTAATAATAATAATAATAAAATAAATTATAATAATCATTATATAATAATAATAAGAATGAAATAATCAAATAATACAATATAATATAAAGTTTGTAGGAAATAAGTTTTAATTTTTTGGGGAATTTCAAATTTTGAGATAGTAAAAAAAGGCGGGAAGGGTATTTATGTCTTTTGTTGTAAATTGGGATTGGAATGAGATAAATATAGTAGGATAATTTTTAAAAAAAACGAAACAAACATGGGATAAGATTAGTAATCCGAAGATTACTATCCTATCCCGAACCTCCAAACGGTGCCTTAGTGTGTCACATCATTCCACAATATATAATTAGGATGAAGATAAAACTCAAATTGATTAGGAGTATTACTATGTGAACTATTACATTATTCTCAAACATGACATTATTTACATCAATTACATGTAATGCCTGAAAAAGCCATATAAATTATACTTGATAATTATGACGTAAGCATGGGGTCCTATTGAAACGATAATTATAACGTAAGCATGAGGGTCTTATTGAATAGTCGATGGATACTGTGCCCAGAATAAATTTGCCCAGAATAAATTATTTATTGTAATATGATTTAGTAGTTTGACCATAACTGTTGGATACGATGTCGAAATTGGGCGATTTAATAGGCCATGTGAAGATAAAAGAAAGAGATACAACTTTCATGTTGATAAGATTAACTGAAAATATAGTTAGCTACTATAAAAGACAGCTGGAATAAACGTATTTATCTGAATCGTAATACGTGTCGAGTTAATATTATATAATTAATATTATAATATATAGATAAGGATAGATGATGTAATACTATCTACTTAGTATTATAATATATATAATTAACTAATGAATATGATAGTATATATATATATGTCTTAACTTTACGTATGAGTGTGGAATTGAGAATTCAGAATTTATAAAGAATAGAGAGAGCAACAGAGTCGAGAGACGAGGGCTTCAACAATTACAAATAAAATTACTACTGTTGATCTGTTCAGGTTTTGGTGAAATCAATTATATATTTGGAATCAACGAGGTAAGGGCTACTATATGGCACTAATATTTCGTATTTTGGTGTTAGTTTTTATTTAGCCAATTTATAGAGTGATAGTTAAAAATGGTGTATTATTGACTGTTGTTGAATTCTAAATACACCGGTACGTTTAGTTGTAGTCGAAACGGCTAAATGATAGAGTTTTGAATTATTGAATAATTGGTAGATTTTGATATTTGGGGGAATTAAGTCTAAATAGATTATTGTTGTGTAGTATATATATTGGAACTTATAATTTCAGACGAAAAGCGTAATTGATGTCGTTTCATAATTTAGATGATTTAAGTACGAATCAGGTTCTTTAAAATGTGATTAGAGGCTATATCTATACGTTGATGTTATTGTAATGAGCTGATCTTGAATTGTTAAAATTGCTATAGATACTTCTCGAGGCACGGGACATCAGGAACAGTCTAATCCTAATTAGTAATTATCAGGTACGTATTGACGTACGAGAATGTATTGATATTCCTATTCCTATTGATGGTGATTATGATAGATCATTGATTAAATGAATGATGATGTTGGGAAACGATTTCTAAGTTTTGGTGATTACAAACATCAACTGGATAAACACCTACCGGATGTTGAAGACCTACCGAATGTTGAAGACTTACCGGGTGACAGACATCAACCGGACAGACATCAACTGGATGGTTACCAACTGGATAGACATCAACCGGACAGACATTGATAGGGTTGAATATTACTCGTTTTTAGGCTATGATATGTACATGTTTCGTGTTGATTCTTGGAATATCTTACGGTTTATGGTATATATTTCTCTATTTCAGGAATCAATGTTGAAATGTAGGGAAAGGTGAGAAATCAAGCTAAAATGATGAAAAAATGAATAAAGTTGAAGAAAAGAGGAAAAAACCAGAATCCAAGACACATGTTGCTCATTTCTCCTCATATTACTATATATTCGAGCCATGTTTTGGAAATGTAGTCCATATAAAGGTTGTAGAACTTTTTCTTATCTTCGCGTGGACAGCTGATTCATCAAATTCGGAGTTCGTATGAGAAAGTTACGGCCAAAATACAAAACTCGCCAGAAGCTGAAAAAGGCGAAGAAACTTACTGTGAAGGGCGATCGATCGAGAAAGGATTTCCGATCGATCGAGACGGGCAGAAAAAGCCACGAAATTCTTACTGGAAGGCTCGATCGATCGGCCACTTCGTCCGGATCGATCGGTGGAATGAATTTTCATTAAAATAACTTCCTTATAGAGTTTGTTTCCAACAAGGAAGTCCTTGATTTCCTTCCCCTATATCTTTAGACACGAAAATCACAACCCACATCAGATTTTAACCTAGGGAACACATCACAGCCTCCATCTCATCCCATCTCCTTCCTTCAATTCCACAATTCACACGTCCAGCCTCCATCTCATCCCATCTCCTTCCTTGTGGAATGTGGTTGGACCTCAATTCCTTGGCTGCGTTGCCACCTGGGTTGGTTCTACATATTCACAAATACCAATATTAGAACCCAATAATAGTCCAATACCAAAAATCCCACAAAAACACCCAAAAATATTAATTTTGGTGTCTCGCGATCGATCGCCATCAAGCCCCGATCGATCGCGAGAACACACTGCCTCGGGCAACAAAAATGCACAATCCGCGATCGATCGCGGAGCTAGCGCCGATCGATCGCGGCCTCGCCGATCGATCGCGCCCAGCTCGCGATCGATCGCTGAGGCTTACTGCCTCAGCCCTGTTGCTCGCGATCGATCGCGAGAAAATCGCCGATCGATCGCCGAGCTGCGGGAAATCGAGATTCGGGCACTATTCACCCATCTCTTTCCCCAACTCATCTAAACCCACATACACCAACACCAACCAATACCAATAACTCAAAACCAACACTAAACATCATAACAAACTCAAATATACCACATCCAACCAAAATATTACCAAAACCACAACACCCAACACAACCCATTTTAAACCCTTTAAAACCAAACTAAACTCAACCAAAACCTTACAAAATTAATACATGAGGTAACCATACCTCTTGGGGATCTCAAATCACCCAACAATCTTCCACAAATCTAAGTTTGCAAGGTCTCCTCTTCACCTCAAAGGTGGAGCTCGAAAATGGGAAGGGAAGGTAAGGGTTTGGGTGTTGATTTTGAAAAGTAAGAGTGGATGGATGTAAAGTGGGGTTTGAGTATTAAATGTGAGGTAATTTAAAATGATACCCAAAATAATCCATGGTGTATAAAACACCCCAACATGATATTTTTCAAAGCATTTACTCAAAATGCACCATAATATCAATTAACACATGATTTCTAATAAATTGCTAACCAAGGCAAATAAATCATGCTTCCCATAATATTTACCCAACATGCACCACATGCACCCTGAAATGCAACCCCGGGTCACCCTATCCATATGACCATGCATTTTCCATAAGGTAAATAAATCCCAACACATAATCAATTACCACATAATTAATCATGTAAACACAATTAAAGCCCAATAGCAATTAACCATTTCGGGGATGTCACAATACTCCCCTACTTATAAGATTTCGTCCTCGAAATCACATGCACTTACCCTAACAGAAACTAAACATAAACTCATACCAGAGAATAGTTCCGGGTAGTGCTGCACCATATGCTGCTCCGTCTCCCACGTAGCCTCCTCGACACCCCTGCGATCCCACTGAACTTTGATCATCGGTATCACTTTGTTCCGAAGTCTACGGTCTGCTCTGTCCAGAATTCTAACAGGCCGTTCCACATAAGATATATCTGACTCTAACTGAACTTCGGAAGGCTGTAACACGTGAGACGGATCCGGCTCATACTTCCGCAGCATCGATACATGAAACACATCATGTATACCAGATAAAGAAGGCGGCAAAGCCAGTCGGTAAGCCAATGTGCCAATGCGCTGCAAAATCTCGTACGGTCCAACATACCTCGGAGACAGTTTCCCGCGCATCCCAAATCGCACAACGCCTCTGAAAGGCGAGATCTTCAAAAAGACCTTATCTCCCAACTGAAACTCTAACGGTCTCCGCCGTTTATTCGCATAAGCTGCCTGTCTGTCTTGGGCCGCTTTCATTTTCTGCCTTATAGTCTTTATCTTCTCTTCCATTTCCCGGATCAACTCAAGCCCTCCGACTGATCTACTGTCCAAATCATCCCAACATAAGGGTGATCTACATCGTCTGCCATAAAGAGCTTCAAACGGAGCCATCTGAATACTTGCCTGATAGCTATTGTTATACGAAAACTCTACCAAAGGCACTGAATCCTGCCAAGAGGCATCGAACTCCAAAACGCAAGCTCTTAACATGTCCTCGAGCGTCTGAATAGTGCGCTCGGTCTGGCCATCCGTCTGAGGATGATAAGCAGTACTCAATCTGACCTCAGTTCCCAAAGCTGACTGAAGGCCTTCCCAGAAATGAGATGTGAATCGCGGATCTCGATCTGACACAATAGAAACGGGGATCCCATGCAATCTCACCACATCTCTAATATACAACTGCGCCATCCTCAAAAATGTAAATGTCATGCTATAGGGGATAAAGTGGGCTACCTTGGTCATCATCAAAAGAAGTTGGGTTATTGATGATAACCCGGTCATAGAGCTCCGGTCGCAGTCCTTTCATGAAATTTCTCATCTTGGCACGTCCATCAGAGGCAATATGGGGGACATACCTCAGTAGTGATGAGTACTGTGTGGCATAATCTACTACGGTCATGTTCCCTTGCCTCAGATTGGTAAATTCATCCTCCTTTGTCTGTCTTGCTGCCGCGGAGAAGTATCGGTTCAAGAACCTGGTCCTGAAGAGCGTCCAATCAATCACAGCACCCAGTGCTCTCATTTCCATCACTGTGCTCCTCCACCACATCAATGGTTTCTTAGCCAACTGGAACTCCGCCAGCCTCAGCCAAGCAGTAATAGCACAAGGAGCCGATACAAAGATCTGCTCAAGCCTCTCCAGCCACTCTTCAGCTTCTTCTCCGGACTCTGTCCCCTCAAACCGGGGCGGATGATAAGACAGAAACTGCGTCAAGCTAATCTCACCCGGTAGCAATAACTGGACCACTGGTTCCATTCCTACAGCCGGTGGAGGTAGAGGATTAGCCTGTCCAATACTCGCATTTACACTCCCAACATCTCCGACTTCCTCATTAGCAGCCATGCTGTAACACAAATGTTAACAACAATCCAAAGCAATATACATCATATCGTTAGATAACAGGAGTGATATAAGCATGTTAGTATAACCACATATACAAAATATGCACCACATGCATAAACATGCTTCAAATGTAAGCACCTAGCCAAACATGCTAAGGCTACCCTTCACTCGTTCCCGGGTTCTCTAACCACTGCTCTGATACCACTAATGTAAGGACCCTAATCCTTAAGTGCGGAATAAAGGCATAATAGAGCTAGACAAATGATCAGAGTAGAATAAACAAGTTGAGTTTGTGAGCTTAAGCATTTACATGCCAAAATAAAGGACTACCAAAAAGGATTAATTACATTCCAACAAATGAATGTGTCCACTATAGTTTTACGCTACTCCTAGAGTAGGAACTATACAAAAGAATCCTGTCCTTTCATCTACCAAAGATGCTCGAGAAGCTCACTGTCTCAACCCGTTCAAGCCCATCTATCATGCCAAAAAGGTACCTACAAGGACAACCCCCAAACATGAGCAATAATAATCATTCATATTCAACACAATATGAAGATAAAGCGTAAATGCATGTATTGTGACATCCCCGAAATGGTTAATTGCTATTGGGCTTTAATTGTGTTTACATGATTAATTATGTGGTAATTGATTATGTGTTGGGATTTATTTACCTTATGGAAAATGCATGGTCATATGGATAGGGTGACCCGGGGTTGCATTTCAGGGTGCATGTGGTGCATGTTGGGTAAATATTATGGGAAGCATGATTTATTTGCCTTGGTTAGCAATTTATTAGAAATCATGTGTTAATTGATATTATGGTGCATTTTGAGTAAATGCTTTGAAAAATATCATGTTGGGGTGTTTTATACACCATGGATTATTTTGGGTATCATTTTAAATTACCTCACATTTAATACTCAAACCCCACTTTACATCCATCCACTCTTACTTTTCAAAATCAACACCCAAACCCTTACCTTCCCTTCCCATTTTCGAGCTCCACCTTTGAGGTGAAGAGGAGACCTTGCAAACTTAGATTTGTGGAAGATTGTTGGGTGATGTGAGATCCCCAAGAGGTATGGGTACCTCATGTATTAATTT
Organism: Haberlea rhodopensis; assembly: GCA_907163345.1. Classification (NCBI taxonomy): domain Eukaryota; kingdom Viridiplantae; phylum Streptophyta; class Magnoliopsida; order Lamiales; family Gesneriaceae; genus Haberlea; species Haberlea rhodopensis. The sequence continues at coordinate 316,030 of CAJQUN010000477.1, read as the reverse complement.
TGTAAGGTTTTGGTTGAGTTGAGTTTGGTTTTAAAGGGTTTAAAATGGGTTGTGTTGGGTGTTGTGGTTTTGGTAATATTTTGGTTGGATGTGGTATATTTGAGTTTGTTATGATGTTTAGTGTTGGTTTTGAGTTATTGGTATTGGTTGGTGTTGGTGTATGTGGGTTTAGATGAGTTGGGGAAAGAGATGGGTGAATAGTGCCCGAATCTCGATTTCCCGCAGCTCGGCGATCGATCGGCGATTTTCTCGCGATCGATCGCGAGCAACAGGGCTGAGGCAGTAAGCCTCAGCGATCGATCGCGAGCTGGGCGCGATCGATCGGCGAGGCCGCGATCGATCGGCGCTAGCTCCGCGATCGATCGCGGATTGTGCATTTTTGTTGCCCGAGGCAGTGTGTTCTCGCGATCGATCGGGGCTTGATGGCGATCGATCGCGAGACACCAAAATTAATATTTTTGGGTGTTTTTGTGGGATTTTTGGTATTGGACTATTATTGGGTTCTAATATTGGTATTTGTGAATATGTAGAACCAACCCAGGTGGCAACGCAGCCAAGGAATTGAGGTCCAACCACATTCCACATTTTGGAGAGGTACGTAGTGGACGTACGGGCACCCAACGGTAACATGTATTTTATATACTCATTGTTTATGCATTGTGGATGCGGGTATATATGTGGTATTGCATAGTGGATGCATATACATGTTGATTTATGCCATATGAGGTATTGCATAGTGGATGCATATACATGGTAATTTATGCATATTGATGTTAGATGCATATTATGATTATTGGATGCACATCCCATGAGTCGTGGTCATCCTTTGATGATTTTAATGCTTGCCGCTTTTTGTATTGGTTCCGCCAAATGTGAAGCGAGGGGTGGGAGCGCCGCATGTCACATTTGAGCGTGGTTGTCATATGGGGCGAGGAAAGGGTATTTGCCGCTCTCTGTGAAGCGAGGGGTGGGAGCGCCGCATGTCCATTGTAGCGAGGTTATCCTATGCCGCCCATATGAATATAAGCGAGGGGCATTAAAATACACTGTGATGGACAGACTAGGGAATGGTGACCAATATGTGGTACAGTTGAAATGGTATATGATGTCATGACATGTTTTGGCCATTAAAAATAATCTGTTGATTATACTCATGAGTTATGGTACAGGGACAACCAAACGGGAAGCGTTTGAAATGCATGGGAAAACAGGAAGTGTTTTATATTGATTATGCATTTACGCTTTATCTTCATATTGTGTTGAATATGAATGATTATTATTGCTCATGTTTGGGGGTTGTCCTTGTAGGTACCTTTTTGGCATGATAGATGGGCTTGAACGGGTTGAGACAGTGAGCTTCTCGAGCATCTTTGGTAGATGAAAGGACAGGATTCTTTTGTATAGTTCCTACTCTAGGAGTAGCGTAAAACTATAGTGGACACATTCATTTGTTGGAATGTAATTAATCCTTTTTGGTAGTCCTTTATTTTGGCATGTAAATGCTTAAGCTCACAAACTCAACTTGTTTATTCTACTCTGATCATTTGTCTAGCTCTATTATGCCTTTATTCCGCACTTAAGGATTAGGGTCCTTACATTCCTTCAATTCCACAATTCACACGTCCAGCCTCCATCATTCTTCCACTCACAATTCACACGTCCAGCCTCCATCCTTCTACCATCAATCCATCCTTCAACCCTTCACCCTAGGAATTGGAACAAGCCAACAAGGCGATAAAAAGAGACGATCGAGAAGGAAGTAAGAGAAGGAGCGAGGATCTACAATCGGAGTCGACGCTGTGAGTTTTTCTTTGTCTTTAAATTCTTAGTTTTGTTTTGTTTTGATTTATTATGAGGAACTAAAATTATTTATCGAGACTAGGCGAATCCTTTGTTATGAACCTTCGATTTGATGATTTAATTGAATTCGTATAGTTCTTTGCGTATGTTTTATGTTCTTCATGCTTTTAGAGGATTGATCACCTTTGAATGATGTTAGTATCGTAATTGAGATCGAGAGATGACGTCAAATACATGCGTGATAGCCATAGATTCTAGTAATTAAAAGCTAGGAGTTTTCATGGATCTTATGCAACATTGAATTGTTAGATAAGTGAACGAGAGTTACTTATTGCAATTCGGTGTTAGGTTTAATATAGCTCGAGAGAGTGTATTAGATAAATTGGGAGAACTCGTCACCTTAGAAATATTTGAATATTCAATCGAGAATTGTAGGGAATTGCATTGGTGAGCCAAAGTCTCGATAATCTTCTCTAGTGGATTTTTCTCGTTTACTTTTATTGACTTGGTTGGATTAGTAGTTTATTTTAATTAATTAGTCGTTAATTATAAATTAATTTCGTAGGTTAAATATAGTTAAAAGAAATCTTATTTGGTACTTGCTTGTTAGTCTCTGTGGGTTCGACAATCCGTATCTTCCTATCTATACTAAAACTTGACACCGTGCACTTGTGGTCTAAAATCGCTAGATTGGAAATAATTATTTAAAATAAAAGCGATCAGACATCAACTGGATGGTTACCAACTGGATAGACATCAACCGGACAGACATCAACTAGATGGCTACCAACCGGACAGACATCAACTGGATGGCTACCAACTGGATAGACATCAACCGGTCGGACATCAACTGGATACAGACATCAACCGGATAAACATAAACTGGATGGACATCTACTGGACAACCATCAACCGGATAGTCTCACACTGAACAAAGACATCTACTGGTCACAAGAGGATGAATGACCAGTTGAACAAAGAAGACCAGCAGAAGTCTAAACATCCAGTAAGAGCACTAAGCAACGAGACAAAATAAGTACAACATTCTCTGACAAAGGTACAACAGAGCGACGCACCCTGCTATATCTCCGCCACCATTACCGTCAGAACAAAAAGCCGTTGCTTAACAAAATAGGAAAGAAGACAATCTGAATTTGGAAAGCTGATCTCTTCCTAATACAGAAAAACTACCGTTGGACCTCTGAATCTATAAATACGTCCAAGCAAAGAATGAAGAGGTTAGCTGAGCGATTTATTCAAACAAAGAGAAACACTTCATTGTAAACAGAAAATCAGAATACTGATATTCAAAAAGTTCAGCAAAAGAACAGACAAGCAGTGCAACTGAATCTGTGACAGATTATATCCAACTGAAGTCTGCTTCTCAAGAACACTCGAAGCTAAAAGTTTATTTTGTAAAGAGTGTCATAGAATCTTTTGTAATCAAAGTAAGAAGTTGTGATTGCTAGGAGTTTAGGCCAAGTTGTGTGAGTACCTAAGAAGGTTGTATACTGTAAAGTGTAAACCAAGTCTTCCAGTGAATCCTTCCTGCAAAGGAAGAAGGGGAGACGTAGAAGCGTTGTGCTTCGAAATTCCAGAAACAATACTTGTGTCATTTGTGTATTGCTTATTTACTAATCAGTTTTATTCCTCACAAGTCCAGCAGACGTCTTCCGCACTATAATCAGTGTCTGCTGACTTGCCTTATATTGAGAAGCTACTGTAGTACTTAACAGTCTGCAGTTAACCCGAGATAAATCGAAATTGAATCTATTGTTTATTCAACCCCCCCTTCTAAACACTACCTTGATCCTAACAAGTTGTTAGGATCGGAGGCGTGTTTAGAAGGGGGGGTTGAATAAACACTGCCCTCAAATTTTGATCTTCGGCTGATTACTGCAAACTGTTAAGTGATGCAGTAGCTTCTCAATCAAATAAGCAAGTCAGTAGACACTAAGTGAAGTGCGGAAAACGTCTGCTGCACTTGTGAGTTAACTAAAGTAAACAATAAAAAGCAAGTAAAGAACACAGAGATTGTTTCTGGAAGTTCGAAGCACAACGCTTCTACGTCTCCCCTTCTTCCTTTGCAGGAAGGATACACTAGAAGACTTTGGTTTACACTTTACAGTATACAACCTCCTTAGGCTTTCACACAGCTTAGCCTAAACTCCTAGCAACACAATGTATATGATTTGTTTACAAAGTAAACTATCTAACACTCCTTTGAATGACTATTACACTTGTAAGCTTTGAGTGTTCTTGAACGATCTTTGAGCAGTACATCAGTTTAACTTGATCTTTGATATACCAGTAGGTGTTCCTCGCTCTAGCTGAATCTTCAGATAATTAAGACTTGATAAATTTCACTGTTTGAATGTATAGAATAATCGATTGTCAGTGGATTCAACTCACTCTCTTCATTCATTCAGCATCTGTATTTATAGACTTTATTTCCAACGGTAAACTTTCTTGGTATGGAAGGTTCAGCGTAGAATCTGTTTTCTTCTCCATTTATCTTCCTTCCATTTTTGTTCAGCAACGGCTCTTACAATATGACGGAATTGATGGCGATGATACCTTTGTCAGACGGAATTGTACTTACTTTGTTTTGTCTCTTCAATCCGCTGCTGGATTCACTTCAACTGGTCTTGTAACTTCAGTATCCAGTCGTACTTTTTAGCTCAGTAGATGTTGGTTAGACTTGATGACAGACTTCATGCAGTAGATGTCTTTATCCGGTGGAAGTCTTTATCCAGTGGAGTAATAATACAGTGGATGTCTATTCCAGTAGATGTCTTTATCCAGTGAGTATCTCAGTCCGGTAGATGTCTGTATCCAGTAGGTGTCTTCATCCGGTAGGTGTTATCCAGTAGATGTCTTCACCCGGTAGATGTCTTCACCCGGTAGATGTCTTCATCCGGTAGATGTCTTTATCCAGTAGGTGTCTTCATCCGGTAGGTGTCTTCATCCGGTAGATGTCTTCACCCGGTAGATGTCTTTACCCGGTAGATGTCTTCATCCGGTAGGTGTCTTCATCCGGTAGATGTCTTTATCCAGTAGGTGTCTTCATCCGGTATATGTTTGTAATCACCAAAACTTAGAAATCGTTTCTCAACAATTTCCCCCTTTTTGGTGATGACAAAACTAAGCAATAACGATCTCATACTCGAATAGTTTAAACGGTGAATCCTGAAAAGACTTGAAGACATAATGGAAATGAAATTTTCATTTGTTATAAATATAAGCAGATTACAAGTTGTAATCAAACTGGCCAATTGAGAGAGATTCATCTTCATTTAAGATGAATTCTTATAACTGGATTTAACCTAATACAAATCTAGTTCTACAAAATATAGCTGATACATGACAAATTTTAAACAAACAGTGTAGAACGGAGAGCTTTGATCCACCTAGTTGCTGAGAGGAAGAGCTTCGATCCATCTTGTTTCAGAGAGGGAGAACTTCGATAGGGGAGAGTCAAATGTATATTCATCAGGCCTCCATGGTTCATGGATTCACCTATGAAAATACTCTATCTCTGTTTTCCCCCTTTTTGTCATCAGCACCCAGATAACTCCTGATAGTAGTTCCTGACTGATGAGGAGCATCAGAACAGGATCCAAACACTGAAGCTTAACGGAGCTGGGTTAGATAAGTAATCAACCCATGAGGGGTTGATTTAGATAAATAATAAACCCATGAAAATGAATAAGTGCGTAGATGAAACCAAGGAATGTGCAAGGAGTTGAAAATAATCATGATGAGTGACTGTGTGGTATAAACACAAAAAATGAAGCATCTATTTATAGAAGAATGCAATTAATTGAACACAATAATGATGCGACAATACATATGGAAAAGTCAAATGAAAACAGTAAAACGATAAGAGTAATTAATAAGGGTTCAGAAAGTGATACTATTTGCGCCCGAACCAATGTCTGGAATAGTCGCGCTGTTCGGTAGACGGTTGGCGCGGACTTCAAGATCTTGGCTGGGAAGCAGGTCACCTTAAGAGGCAGCAGGTGCGCGCTGAGCTGGACCTGATTCTCTTCGCGGTGGGGGAGCAGATGCAGTGGACTTGGACTGGTATTGGATAGGCTTTGGAAAGCCAGCACTCAAATCCTGAAGCTGTGAGGCAAAGGCCTCCTGCATAGTAGCTAGCTGCTCAGACAAGTGCTTCTTAGTGTCTTCAATTTTCTCCTCCAAGGCCAGTGTAGATGCAGCATGGAGAGAGTCATTCTGCTGCTTCAGCTGGAGATTAGTTTGTGCTATCCTCGAAAATACATCGGCAAAGGCATCAAGAACGAATTGATGATTTCTGTTAACAGCAGTTTGAAGTCTGTCTAGGTCTCGATTTATATGCCCAAACTGATGATCTGTATGAAGCTGATGACTATCAATATCATTGCTGGCATTGCGTTCTTCAGACTTGAGTTTATTGATCTCATTAGCCAGCCCGGAGATCAACGTTGTCATATGGCCAAGCTGTACTGTGAGAGCAGAAGGGCCTTCGATCGACAAAGGATCAGCAAAATCAAAAAAATCAGCAGAAGGTTCATTTCCTACTGATTGCTCCAATGCCTCAGGCGGAGTGGCTGCAGGTGCAGAATGCGAGCCAGTAGGAGCAAGTTGAGGGCTGGTGTGAGCATCAGCTGCAGTTGAGGACACGCAGCGTCCAGGGGAGGTAGCAGCTGGATGAATTTTTGAGGTTGAGGGGTTAAGTTCAGAGGTTGTTGGTTGAGCAGGGGGTTCAACTTGTGGGGAGAGTTGGGTTTCAGGGTGAGTTGGAGGGACAAGGGGTTCAACTTGTTGTGTGATTTGGCAATCATCAGTGAGTGCAGCATGTGCAGAGGTAACAGGGGAATGGTTAGGTGTTACTGTATGAGTTGAGGAAGGGATTGGTATGGATGGGGTAACCTGGGTAATTACCTTGTGAATGGCGCTGTCAACATCTATGGAATCAATGTCCATATCCGGTCGAGGTGAGGCATCATCCAAAGTGGGTTCACCTATGGAAACCATTTCCACAACACTTGGAATAGGAGGGATGGTAGGAGCTGAGCATGAGACAGTCAGAGCAGAGTCATCAGCCACCATTGGTTCAACTTGTGGAACCAGCACTGTAGCACTAGGAACATCAGGGATGGTTGGGACTAAGCTCAAGTCAGTAGGAGCGGAATCAGCATCACCTGGTAAAGTTGAGCATGAGTGCAGACCAGTACTGATTCTTAAGTCATGTAGAGCAGTCTCTGCCAGTTCAAGCTTGGGACCAAGAGCATTTAGCACAGCTCGATCATGATTGGCAGTCCCAGCTGTAGCATTGAATTCATTCTGCCGGGATATGACCAGGGTCTGGAGTTCACCCACATAGATCATTAGGCGGAACACATCCCGGAGCTGGAGAGCTTTCTGTACATCTTGTGCTTGGAGGAAGGCCATCACTTGATTCTCATCGTGCCTCGCCTGTTCCAGAACTGGAAGAATATCATCAAAGCGAATTTTCACACGTGCTTGCACCCATCTATCAAATACTTCAAGTTGAGGCTGTATGTTTGCCTCGACTGTGCTCATGACTAATTCAATCGCATGCCACTGGAGTGGATGATGGGGTCATTGATTCTTTCCCCTTTCCAGTGGCTGTGGTCTTGGGATGGCAATATGGGCAAAGGGATTTGGGTGTTCTGAAAGAAATTGAGCCTGGTTGTTGAAGGGTACTGGGGTTGGTTGCAGCAGAGGTTGGGTTAAATGGGATCATGGCCAGCGGAGCAACTGAGCTCACTGGTTCTACTTCCAACGTAGGGATCATAGCCTCAGACACGGCTGCTGATACTTTCAGCTTGGCTGCAGCTGGTCCTCCTCTTTTTGTTCTCGGCTTTTTCGCAGGCGGAATAGGTGAAGTTTCATCAGATTCTGATACTGTATGCTCCGAGTCACTGACTACCCGAGGTTGTCTCCTCTTGACTGCTGCTGGTGTGCTGGTCTTAGTCTCTCCACCGACTCGTTTCTTGTTGATCTCTAGATATCTGGCATTTATGAGTCGCCCTGGGTGGAGAGAAGAGGAACCTCCGGTATGAATATTTTTGTTCTCAAAGATACGACTTAGAGGGAGAGCAAATCCAGATTGACCTTTTCCGGAGATCACTAAGTTTGATAGCACTTGAAACAAAATTACTGACCAGTTAACTTCAACGTTATTTACGATTGCACTCAGCAGTGCAAATTTCTCCGGTGTGATGACGTCGAAAGATCCAGCTTTGCATAGCAGCCCTTTGGATATTACATCTGCCAGTTGGCGAAAGTGGCTCTTAATCAATATCTTCTTGAAAGGCGGTTTGTGAAGATGCTCACTTGAGTCAGAAAAGCCCATTCTCATCACCTCTAGGATTGGCACAGATACAGAGAAGGCATTTGTTATCCCAGACATTGGAAGACACATCTGAGTTGCAAAGTCTTCCAGAGTAATATTGATATGTTGTCCAGTGATAGAGGACACAACAGCTTCGCCAACTATCCTGGCATTGGCGAAGAACTCCTGAATAGCCGCCTGGTAGAAAGTAGGCGTTTGGCTTAAAAACACCAGTAAGCTAGAGGTGTCCAACTTTTGGAATACTGCTTTCATGGCTTCGTCGTCTGACGAATAAATGGAGTGAAAATCCACATGAATAGCGTTGGTGAGAAAACCCGGCTGCGTTGTCTTTGACATGTTGAATGACTTCTGAAAGTTTGAAAATCCTGTGAGATAGAGAGAAAAATTCTTTTAGGGTTTTGAGATTTTTAGAAGTGTTTAAGGAAGTAAACTGATTTTACGGAGAAGAAGGCGGGTAAAAGATAATGGGTAGATGTAACGTGGTATTGTAGATGAACGGACACATGTGTACGTGGCGTTCATCTAAACCATTTTAAAAAAATAACTTTTCAGAAGCAGTGGGTTTGAAAAGGGCGGGATTTGAATAAATTAAAAGAAAGAAAATAAATAATTTGAATTCCGACGTCCCAGCTGGTTGCTAAAAAGGGAAGGTATAAGTCAGCAAGGCTTATATGGCAACATCCACTGGTATGTAGACATCTACTGGTATAGTAGCATCCACTGCAGTGGACCATTGTGTTACCAGCCAGGCATCAGTATAGGAAATTTTACCAAAATTCCCCCTGAAAGTATGCAGTAACATACAAACAATTCCCCCTGAATTTAATAACAGTAAATAATACGAATTAAGAGGAAATATCAATTAATCCAAGGATATTCCGGAAGTAAGAGAATTTTGCATCCGGTAGGGGCTTGGTAAAAATATCTGCTGCTTGCTGCTCAGTAGATATGTACTCCAGTCGAATCTCCTTCTTCATTACGTGGTCTCTGATGAAGTGATGACGTATGTCGATATGCTTTGTTCGAGAGTGGAGCACTGGATTGTAAGTAATGGCTATGGCAGATGTATTGTCACAGAAGATTGGAGCTTCAGTTGACTCAATGCCATAGTCTCTCAATTGTTGTTGAATCCAGAGCAGCTGAGCGCAGCAACTTCCAGCAGCAAGGTATTCTGCTTCAGCTGTAGAGGTAGCAATGGAAGTTTGCTTCTTGCATCCCCATGAAATAAGTCTATCTCCTAAAAACTGACAGTACCCACTGGTACTCTTCCTGTCAATTTTTCATCCAGCATAGTCTGCATCTGAGTATCCGATAAGATTGAAAGTGGAGTCCTTTGGATACCATAGACCGACATTCTCAGTCCCTTTTAAGTACTTCAGAATGCGTTTAGTTGCTGTGAAATGAGATTGCTTGGGATTGGCTTGAAATCTAGCACAGATGCAAACTGCAAACATGATGTCAGGTCTACTGGCTGTTAAGTAGAGTAATGAACCAATGATACCGCGATACATTTTCTCATCTACTGGTATTCCAGATTCATCCAAATCAAGCTTTGCAGATGAGCTCATAGGTGTAGCACCAGCTGAGCTGGTATTCATCCCATACTTCTTCAGAAGCTCTTTGGTATACTTGGATTGATTTATCAGAATTCCCTCACTGGATTGTTTGACTTGCAATCCTAGGAAAAACGATAGTTCTCCCATCATGCTCATTTCAAATTGGTCCTGCATTATCTTTGAAATTTTTTCACATAATTTTGGGTTAGTACTGCCAAAAATGATGTCATCAACATATATATGAACTAGCAGAGTATGGTCACCCTTCGTAAATTTGAATAAAGTTTTATTCACAGTGCCAATGGTGAAGTCGTGTTCAATCAAGTATTTTGACAGCGTTTCATACCATGCACGGGGAGCTTGCTTCAGACCATACAAAGCTTTGTTCAGATGATAAACATAAGAGAGTTGCATATGGCTTTCAAATCCAGGGGGTTGTTCAACATAAACTTCTTACTGGAGATTACCGTTAAGAAAAGCACTCTTAACGTCCATCTGAAAGACTTTGAAGTCCATAAATGCAGCAAAGGCAAGAAATATGCGAATGGCTTCTAATCGGGCTACAGGGGCAAAGGTTTCATCGAAATCAATGCCTTCTTCCTGCCTGTATCCCTGTGCAACTAATCTTGCTTTATTCCTGATTACTGCACCATTCTCATCTAACTTGTTTCTAAAAAACCCATTGAGTGCCAATTACTGTGTGATGCGATGGACGTGGAACTAAATGCCAAACATTATTCCTCTGAAATTGATTCAGCTCTTTTCCTGCATTGCTTCTACCCAGCTAGGATCTAGGATAGCTTCATCAATCTTCTTAGGTTCTATGTGAGAAATGAATGCTGTATGAAGGAATTCATTGATCATCTGTCCTCTGGTATGCAGAGGAGCAAGAGGGTTACCGATGACCTGCCCGGGTGGATGATCCTTCTTCCACCGGAGCGGAGGTCCAAGGGGATTGACTTCTTCAGTTGTAGTGATTTTGGATGGTTGCTCAGGAGAATTGGCTGGTTCATTGTGTGCATTGTCTCCATCCACTGCAGTAGGAATCAGCCTGGTTCCAGTGTCAGTAGGTTCCAGTTCCTGTTGATCAGCAGGTTCGTCTGCCTGTGCTTCTGGAACTTCTGGTTCTAAGCTGCAGTCAATCCTTCTATTTGGCACTTCTTCTTCATCACTTGGATCATCAATGACTGTGTTTTCCAGTCGATTGCTCTAATTGTTGATTCGTAAGTCGTTTTCAGTGCTGTCTGCAGACTAATCAAATTTAACATGAATGGATTCTTCTACAATAAGAGTCCTGTTGTTGATTACCAAAAACTGATGGCCTCATTCAGCAAGATTCCAATGTTCAAGAAGGATGAATATGACGATTGGAGAATTCGTATGCAAGCACATCTAAGTGCCCAAGATGATGATATGTGGTTCGTCATCACTGATGGACCAATGAAGATCATGAAAGTCAATACAACAACTGCTATCTCTGGTGGTGAACCTCAGATGGTTGAAAAGGATAGATCCTTCTGGACAAACGAAGAAAAGAAAAAGGCAAATCTAGACAATGTGGCAAAAGACACACTGTTCAAAACTCTGGACAAAAATATGTTCAACAAGATCAAGATGTGTCCCACTGCAAAGGACATCTGGGAAAAGATTGCTCAGCTGTGCGAAGGAAAAGATCAAACCAAGGAGAACAAGCTCACTGTTGCCTTACAGAAGTTTGAAAACATCAAAATGATGTCCGGAGAAACTCTAAGCGAATATGATGAGAGAGTAACTGGCATCATAAATGAACTCAATAGCCTTGGTAAAGACCTATCCAACAGGGAAGTCACTCTAAAAGTCATGAGAGGACTCCCAAGAGAATGGGATGTAAAGACGATTGCTATGAGAGAATCAAAAGATCTAAACAAGATAGACCTACACGACTTATTTGCTGACTTAAAAGCTTATGAGTTCAAACTAGGTATTCGGATTGAAGATGAACCCAGCACCAGTCAACCAACAAAAGCTCTTACTGCATCTGAAGCTCCACCTGTCACAACAGAGATGACTCCTGAAAAAATATGCAACGATGCAATGGTGCTATTTGTCAAGAAATTTGGAAAGTTTATGAAGAAAAATCAAAAGACTTATCAATCCTACCCAAAAAGACAAAGTTTCAAGAATAGATCAGATGAAGATGAACGTGTATGCTTTAACTGTCTCAAACCAGGACACTTTATTGCTGACTATCCTAAACCGAAGAAGGATGATCAAAAGAAAGGACCAAAAGAATATAGAAAGTCTAAAGAGAATAAAAGATCATCCAGAAGAGACAGAGAACAGAAAGTACTGGTGGCGGAAGAAAACAAGAACAAATGGGCTGACTCAGAATCAGAAACTTCTTCCAGCTCATCCAGTGACAGTGAAGATGAAGAAGTTCATTGTCTAATGGCCAACGACGACTGTGAGGTAAATGATCCTAATCTTTCTGAATTTACACATATTGAGCTCACAAATGCATTACAGGACATGATAAATGAGTATCAGATGTTGTACGAATCCTTCGAGAACTACAAGACTGAACAACAAGTCCCAACAACACAGCAGAACAACTAATGTGATTGTGAACAATCCACTGAGTTGAAAAGCTTGAGGGATATAGTAAGTCAGCTCGAGAAAGAAAGGGATGAAGCAACATGTGCAAAACAGAAACTCAGTAAGCTGGTTCGCACATGGAATGCATCTACTGCCAGAAAAGATGAAATGCTTGAGTCGATAAGACTTGATGGTGATCTCACCGGTATAGGCTACTCAAACAATGATAGTAATTCATCCGGCATCAAATCTCAAGTGTGTCTAGAAAGAAACAAGATTCAAACAATGAATATTGTTAAATCAAGCACAGTATATGATCCCATTGAACTGGTTAAAGAACCTGTTAAAGCAACACTCATTAAGGAACAGGCATCACACCGAGGTATTGGTTATGTTGAACCAATCAAGAAAGCTAAACCGGGGCAAAAGTTCAGAAATGAATTTAAACCCACTGGTCGAGCAGCTAGAGAGGTTAAACCCAACTGGTACTACAACTGTAAACCTGTCCAGAAGAGGTATATGCTAAATAACAGGAACTACAAACCAAAAGCACATGCATACACAGATTATCACACTTCACAGTCAAAATCATCACCAATATTCATAAATGCACACACATTTCAGAACACACACCGACCTAAGTCATTCAGGGTCATACAAGTGTGGGTTCCGAAAGGACTAATCCTACCTGGACCCAAGTAGGATTGGGTACCAATCATTCTATCGCTTTAATTGCAGGAAACTAGAATGCATCCAGTTCGGATCTCAGAATGGTTCCTGGACAGCGGATGCTCTAGACATATGACAGGAAATGCGAGCTTATTGTCTGAACTGGTGGACTCCACCGGACCCAGAATAACTTTTGGAGATAACGCGAAAGGTAGAACCGTGGGTAAGGGTAAGATTATCTACGGTAACATCATCATTAAAGATATTCTTTTAGTTGAAAATCTATGCTATAACTTGATTAGCATAAGTCAACTGTGTGACAATGGTCATTCCGTAGAATTCAATCAGCACTCATGCACAATTAAATCTACTGATGGTAGTATATTACTTGTAGGTAGAAGGCATGATAACACCTATAAAATTGATTGGAATCTTAATCAGCCTAATTCCTCTACTTGCTTAGCTGCCCTGAACTCCTCCAAAAATTGGCTTCGGCACAAACGGTTGAGTCACTTAAATTTTAAAACTATTGCCAGTCTGCGTAAACTTGATCTAGTTATTGGACTGCCCCAAATTGAGTTCTCAAAAGACAAGATCTGTGCAGCCTGCCAACTTGGTAAGCAAATCAGATCCTCCTTTAAGAACAAAGGGAGTAAATCTTCTTTTCGGTGCCTAGAGTTGCTTCATATGGATCTGTTTGGTCCTATACCAGTAACAAGTCTAGGGGGAATGAAGTATACCCTAGTGTTAATAGACGATTACACTCGTTTCACGTGGGTCTTGTTCCTAAGTGGCAAAGATCAGGCTACTCCAAAGCTGATCAAATTACTGAAAAGACTCCAAAATGAGAAATCGTGTGGGATAGATAGAATTCGCAGTGATAAAGGTACTGAGTTCACCAATCAATCACTCGAATCATATCTAGATGACCTTGGTATTAAACACGAATACTCTGCAGCTAGAACTCCTCAACAAAACGGAGTTGCTGAGCGTACGAACCGCACTTTGAAAGAAGCTGCGCGAACTATGCTCGCGGAATCAGAAATATCGCAGAGATTTTGGGCAGAAGCTGTCAACACAGCATGTTATACGCAGAACAGATCAATGATTAATAAGCGAGCAAATAAAACCCCTTATGAGATCTGGAATGGCAGTAAGCCAAATATTTCCTATTTCCATGTGTTTGGTTGCAAATGTTTTATTCACAACAATGGAAAGACTCATCTCACCGCTTTTGATGCCAAATATGATGCTGGAATATTCCTTGGCTATTCTACAGTTAGTAAGGCCTTCAGAGTATTTAATAATAGAACTCTTACTGTAGAAGAATCAGTGCATGTAAAATTTGATGAACCTACTGACTGTACACTATCTGATATACAAATCAACAACTTGAGTAATCGACTGGAAAGCACTTACATTGACGAAAATGTTGATGATGAGATTGATTACAGAAACAGGACTGACTGCTCCTTAGAACCAGAAGTTCCTGAAGCTCAAGCAGAGGAGTTTGCTGGCCAACAAGCACTGCAGCCAGCTACCAATGAAACAGTGGCATCTACATCTACTGCAGTAGAAGGAACAAATGAGAAAGATGAGTCTATCAGAACCTCTGATTTGCCTATTCACATCCAATCATCTGAAGAACTCAACCCTCTTGGACCTTCGCTCCGGTGGAAGAAGGATCATCCACCCGAGCAGGTCATCGGTAACCCTCTTGCTCCTCTACGCACCAGAGGACAAATGATTAATGAATTTCTTCATGCTGCATTCATATCTCATATAGAACCTAAGAAGATTGATGAAGCTATATTAGACCCAAGTTGGGTAGAAGCAATGCAGGAAGAACTAAATCAGTTTGAACGAAACAAAGTATGGTATCTTGTACCACGACAGCATCACACTGTAATTGGCACCAAATGGGTATTTAGAAATAAATTAGACGAAATGGTACAGTAATCAGAAATAAGGCAAGATTAGTTGCACAGGGCTACAGACAGGAAGAAGGCATTGATTTTGATGAAACCTTTGCCCCTGTAGCTCGACTAGAAGCAATTCACATATTTCTTGCATTTGCTGCGTTTAAAGACATTAAAGTCTATCAGATGGATGTTAAGAGTGCATTTCTTAACGGCAAACTCCAAGAAGAAGTTTATGTTGAACAACCTCCTGGATTTGAAAACCATCAGCAGCCATCTCATGTTTTCCGTCTCAATAAAGCTTTGTATGGTCTAAAGCAAGCTCCCCGTGCCTGGTATGAAACTTTATCAAAATATTTGACAGAGCACAATTTTATTATTGGCACGGTGGACAAGACCCTTTTTAAATTTACAAAGGGAGATCATACTCTGCTAGTTCAAATTTATGTTGATGATATTATCTTCGGAAGTACTAACTCAAAATTGTGCGAAAGATTCTCTAAAATTATGCAGGACCAATTTGAGATGAGCATGATGGGAGAACTATCATTTTTATTAGGATTGCAAGTCAAGCAATATAGTGAAGGAATCCTGATAAATCAGTCTAAATACACTAAAGAGCTGCTGAAGAAATATGGAATGAATACCAGCTCAGCTGCTACTACACCAATGAGCTCATCTGCCAAACTCGACTTGGATAATTCAGGAATACCAGTCGAAGTTACAATGTATCGAGGCATTATCGGATCTTTTCTATATTTGACAGCCAGCCGACCAGATATTATGTTTGTTGTGTGTATGTGCGCCCGGTTTCAAGCAAATCCCAAGCAGTCGCACTTCACTGCTGTCAAAAGGATCCTCAAATATTTGAAAGGCACTGAGAATGTTGGTCTATGGTATCCCAGAGACTCAACTTTTAATCTTATTGGATACTCAGATGCTGACTATGCTGGATGCAAAATTGACAGGAAAAGCACCAGTGGGTATTGTCAATTCCTTGGTGATCGATTGATATCATGGGGATGCAAGAAACAGACATCCATAGCAACTTCCACTGCAGAGGCAGAGTACCTTGCTGCTGGAAGCTGCTGTGCTCAACTGCTCTGGATTCAGCAACAACTCAGAGATTATGGAATTGAGTCCACAGAGGCTCCAATTTTTTGTGATAATACGTCTGCCATTGCTATAACATACAATCCAGTTCTTCATACTCGTACTAAACATATTGACATCCGTCATCATTTTATCAGAGATCATGTTATGAAGAAAGAAATTCGACTGGAGTATATCTCTACCGAACAACAGGCAGCAGACATTTTCACAAAACCCCTACCGGACGCTAAGTTTTCTTACTTTCGAAATATTCTTGGTTTAATTGAAATTACTTCTTGATTATTTTGTTTGGGTAATGATTTCAGGGGGAATTAGTTAGTTTATTTGCATAAATTTAGGGGGAATTTCAGTTATAGTCCTATCATGGTTATTTAAGCTCAGCTGGTAATACAATGGTCAGCTGCAGTAGGTGTATCCGTACCAGTAGGACTCTACATCCAGTAGATGCTTTCCTACCAGTCGAACCCTACATACCAGCTGATGTTACCAAATATGCTTTGACAAAAATAACCCTCGATACTTATTAACCTAATGAACGTCGAAATTCAAAATTACTTTTGTGTAAAATAAATTATTTCACTCCCGCCTAAATCCTGTCCTTTTATTTATTTGTTAAATATTTTTTAAATCATTAGATGATCGCCATGTATACATGTGTCCGCTCATCTACAGTACGACGTTACATATACTTCCATTTTCACCGCCATTAATTTCTCTACTCTTCATCTTCTCCAACAATTCACTGCAAATATTTTTCTTCTTTCAGAAAATTTTATTCTAGCAAGACTGCTGCTGTTATTCATCCAAAATGTCAAAGAATGTACATCCAAGCTTCATCACCAATGCTGTTCACATCGATTTTCATTCTAAATACACATCATCTGATGAGGAGACAAAGGAGTTGATACAAAGGCTGGATACCTCCGGACTCCTGGTAATCCTGAGCCAGACCCCCTCATTTTACAAGGACGAGCTACACGAGTTCTTTGCTACGGCCAAGGTTGTGGATAACACCGTGGTGGCATCCATATCTGGACAGTCGGTTACAATCACCCAATCTGAATTTGCCACACACCTGTGCCTTCCCTCCACCGGACTCACT
Organism: Haberlea rhodopensis; assembly: GCA_907163345.1. NCBI lineage: Eukaryota > Viridiplantae > Streptophyta > Magnoliopsida > Lamiales > Gesneriaceae > Haberlea > Haberlea rhodopensis. The sequence continues at coordinate 298,930 of CAJQUN010000477.1, read as the reverse complement.
GATTTTTCCACTGTTCCAGCGGAACTAAGAGAAGAGATGCGTCTCACAGTTTCGGACTCTGATCATCGCCTTCAACGTCCTCCTTTCAGGAAAGTATTAATGAAGAGCCATTATCGACAACTGGCAGACATCATCTCCAAGGGGCTTCTATATAAGGATGGATCATTTGATATGATCACCCCTGAAAAGTTTGACGTTATGAGTGCAATATGCAAAGGATTGGAGATAAACTGGTCAGTTGTGTTATTTCAAACTCTGACTAGTCTAGTGGTCTCTGGCAAGGGTCAATCAGGCTTTGCTCTCCCGCTAAGCAGCCTTTTTGACAGCAAACACATTAAGACAGGGGCTCTCTCCAACCTTCATCCAGGGAGACTTATCACTGCCAAGTATCTTCAGCTTCATCGACAACGAAGTGGCAGAGAAGGTGGGGTGACAAAACGCCGTTTGACTCAAGTAATTAGTGACTCTGAACAAACTGTCTCGGAATCCGCTGAGTCTTCTCCTCCTCCCCCCCCTCCTAAGAAGCCCAGAACAAGAAAAGCTGCTCCTTCAGCTATCCGACAGCAGGTCATTGCCGCTTCTGATACCATCTCCTCCGCCGGCCCTACAAACGTTATTCCTGGTAGCGCACCCAGCCCTGAAATTCCTCCAACTGGGGAACCAACTGCTTCATTAGCCATGGTTCGTGCTCCATCAATGGTTCCAGTTGACACTCCGTCAGCACTGGTGAACTCTCAGCAAGCACCAGGCACTATCAGCTTTAGGACACCCAAGTCCTTGTGTCCATACTGTCATCCAAAGACCACCCCTGCTGGCAAAGGAAAAACTCTTACGGCTCCAGTGTCCACTCCTGTTGCCTTCGAGATCCAGATGGTCATGGATACAGTTGAAGCCAATCTGCAACCACAGCTGGATATTTTTGATCGTTGGGTAAAGGCTCGAATAAAGGTTCGATTTGATGATTTTGATCCTATTCTGGATCAGGCTAGGGAAGTTGAAAACAAAATCCTGGCATATCTTCAAATCTCAGACCCTGAAACAAGCTTGAAGCTGCGAGATGTTTTTAGCATGATGATCTATGTGGGCGAACTTCAAGCCCTGGTTGAAACCCGCCTTCAACACTTCAACGGTAATTCAGGAACAGCGAATCATGATAGAGCTGTTCTAAATGCTCTTGGACCCAAGCTGGAAATGGCTGAGCTTGCGCTTCATGATATTCGCATATCCACTGGGATTCACTCATGCTCCACTACTGAAACTGTTGCAAGCCCTGATTAGCCGGATCTACAAACGATCATTGCAAATTTGGAGATTGTCCCCTCTTCTGTGGAGCTGACTTCTACTGCTCTGGAGACCACTCCCACTGGAGCGGAGGCCGCACCAACTGCATTGGAGGCAGCCTCCTCGGTTAAAGAACTCTCCTCTCCAACTGCTCCCAGTGTCTCCTCTACTCCCAGCTCTCATAATGATCAACAGCCACAACCAATGATTGTTGATCACACCAATGTGGATGCAGTCATTCAAACAGTGGTTCAGCAGGTTACTATATCCTCTGCCAATCATGAACCCAGTGAGTCTTCACACTCCAATGATCACACCCAGTCGTCTGCTGCTGCGGTTGATCAAGACACTACTGCTTTGGCTGCCCCACAAATTGAAGAAACTGCCACTTTGGCTGTAACTATCTCAGACTCTACAGCTGCCCCAAATGTTGAAGCTACTATTTTGCACTCCACTGCAGTTGAAGATGCTCATCCCAGTGCTCTTGTCCCTACTACTGGTACTCCAATGATTGCCGTAGATCCGTCCATGGTTCAAGAGCTTTCTGAGGATTTTTTTGTCTTTACAAACCCTCTGGACGAGCCACTGAACATTGCTGCACAGCTAGCTAATCTCTCCACTGCAATATCAGCACTAGCCAGCGATGTTCATAAACTTAAGCAGGAAGAGCGGACTGCAACTCTCATACTCGGAACCCATCAGCAGCACACGGACTTTCAATTCCAGCAAGTCTACAGGGACTTAAGTAGTTTAACGACTACTGTCACCAGACTTCAAACTTTTGCTGAAAACACAATGGCGGAAACTCTTTCTCGAATTGGCCAGGCTCGGCTTCAGATCAATCAAAATAATGAATCTCTTCATGCTGCCACATCCCTGGCTCTTGGAGAAAAGATCGAAGAAGCCAAGAAAGTCTTAACCGACAGTTGGCCACCATGCAGGCAGCTTTTGCCTCTCAGATTCAAGATATATGCAACAGCCTGCCTGCAGCTCCTGAAATAATTCGCACACTACCTGAACCCAGCCGAACTGCTCCCTCAACGCAGCGAGCTTCAAGTTCAGCTGCTCGTTCATCCCCTGCAACTGGAGCACTCACTCAGTCCAGACCAACTGCTCAACCCAGATCTCGGAGTCCGCGCCAACCGCCTGCCGAAAAACGTGACTATTCCAAACATTGGTTCGGGCGAAAATAGTATCGTTTTCTGACTCCTCCTTTAATTACTCTTATCTATTTACTGTTTTTAGTTGACTTTTTCTTTGTATTTACTGATCAACATAAATACATTCACATTAATTGAAACCTTTTCATTTCTATAAATAACGACTCTTGTTTGTTCACATAACACACATTCACTCATCATGATTAACTTCAAACCTTTCAAAATTCCTTGGTTTTCTGTTAAAAACTTTTCCGATTCATGGGTTTATTACTTATCTAAATCAACCCCTCATGGGTTGATTACTTATCTAACCCAGCTCCATTAAGCTTCAGCGTTTGCATCCTGTTCTGATGCTCCTCATCAGTCAGGAACTGCTCACAGGGGATGTCTGGGTGCTGATGACAAAAAGGGGGAAGACAGAGATAGAATATTCTCATTAGGTGAATCCATAAACCATGGAAGCTGCCTGATGAATATACATATGACTCTTCCCGACCTTCTCTCTGAAACAAGGTAGACCGGCAGAGATAGAGTATTCTAATTAGGTCATCTCTGAAACAAAGTGGATCGAGCTCTTCCTCTCTGAAATAAGGTGGATCGAGCTCTTCCTCTCTGACTATGTGGATCGAAGCTCTCCGGGTCTATTGTTTAAAGATTTGTCATGTATCAGCTATATTGTGTAAACTAGATTCGTCTTAGATTCTATTCAAGTTATTAGAATTCATCTTAAATGAAGATGAATCTCTCTCAATTGTCCAGTTTGATTACAACTTGTAATCTGCTTATATTTAATGAAAATTTCTTTTCCATTATGTCTTCAAGTATTTTCAGGATTCTCATCTTATTTACTCAAGTAGGAAATCGATTATTACTTAGTTTTGTCATCACCAAAAAGGGGGAAATTGTTGGGAAAACGATTTCTAAGTTTTGGTGATTACAAACCGGATATTAAAGATCAACTGGATGAAGTCCTACCGGGTAACAAAGACCAACTGGATGAAGTCCTACCGGATAACAAAGACCAACTGGATGAAGTCCTACCGAGTAACAAAGACCAACTGGATAAAGACTCCTACCGGATAAAGACTCCTACCGGATGAAGACTCCTACCGGGTGAAGACATAAACTGGATGGCTACCAACTGGATAGACATCAACTGGATAGCCACCAACTGGACAAGACATAAACTGGATGGCTACCAACTGGATAGACATCAACTGGATAGCCACCAACTGGACAAGACATAAACTGGATGGCTACCAACTGGATAGACATCAACTGGATAGCCACCAACTGGACAAAACATAAACTGGATGGCTACCAACTGGATAGACATCAACTGGATGGCCACCAACTGGACATACATCTACTGGACAACCATCAACCGGATAGTCCCACTGAACAAAGACATCAACTGGTTATAAGAGGATGAACGACCAGTTGAACAAAGAAAACCAGCAGAAGTCTAAACTTCCAGTAAGAGCACTAAGCAACGAGACAAAATCAGTACAACATTCTCTAACAAAGGTACAACAGAGCGGCGCACCCTGCTATATCTCCGCCACCATTACCGTCAGAGTGAAAAGAGCCGTTGCTTAGACAAAATAGGAAAGAAGACAATATGAATTTGGAAAGCTAATTTCTTCCATATACAGAAAAGCTACCGTTGGACAACCAAACCTATAAATACGTCCAAGCAGAGAATGAAGAGGTGCTGAGCGATTTTCAACAAAGAGATATACTTCAAAGTAAACAAGAAAATCATATTACTGATATTCCAAACGTTCAGCAAAGAGCAGACAAACAGCGAAACTGAATCTGTGATAGATTATTTCCAATTGAAGTCTGCTGCTCAAAACTCTCAAAGCTAGAAAGTTTATTCTGTAAAGAGTGTTATAGAATCCCTTGTAATCAAAAGTTAAGAAGATTGTGATTGCTAGGAGTTTAGGCCAAGTGTGTTAGTGCCTAAGAAGGTTGTATACTGTAAAGTGTAAACCAAGTCTTCTAGTGAATCCTTCCTGCAAAGGAAGAAGGGGAGACGTAGAAGCGTTGTGCTTCGAACTTCCAGAAACAACTCTTGTGTTATTTGTTCATTACTTTATTACCTCAGTTTTATTCCTCACAAGTTCAGTAGACGTATTCCGCACTATAATAAGTGTCTGCTGACTTGCCTGATATTGAGAAGTGTCAGGATCGATTTCGGGGGTGGGTTGCCATTCCACACCCGAGTTCAACCAACTTGAGCTTCAATAGCTCGTGTTCTTGAATTAATGCACCGAGAGATTATATCGAGTTCGATTACAAAATCGAGCGGAAGACACTCGACATAACCCGCTCTAAAACCGATTAAACATTTGAAAGGCATTTTAAAGATATGCAAATAAAGTAAATAAAACAAGCATTTGTTTATGGAAGTTCGAAGGTGGTGTAATCCTTCTACGTCTCCCCTTCTTCCACCGCATGGAAGGATTCCACTAGAAGACTTTGATTTATACAATCCCGTTGTACAAACCCGATCCAGTTGGGAATACCCCATCCAACTAGAACTCCTAGCAACTCAACTATGTATGTTCTTTAATGTCTCACATACAAAGACCACTCATCGGTTGTGATAAATCATCAACCGTTACAATGATATTCACTCATCTATTAAGCTCTCAAATACAATGAATAGAGTGAATATATATGGCACAAATGATCTCTAACTAGATCTGATATAGCAAGGTAAGTGGTGCCAAAGGTTTGGGGAGTGCTCTTCATTTAGCAACATTTGTCTTTGAAGTTCCCCAAATGAATCCCAAGTGGGTTTGCTTTGGAAGGCTTGGATTGATCTTCAATCAACTGTTATTGAGCTTCCAAATCATGTATATATAGCCCCAAGTAATGATATATACGTTAGACACAAGAATATGCCCGTTGGAAAAGGTTCTGCACTATTCCCGAGCTTGCAACGGTCATATTCTGGTTTCTGGGCTGTTTGTATTTCGGACCGGACTGGTCTGGTCTGCTGGTCTGGTTCAGTCTGGTCTGCTGGTCTGGTCTGCTGTTCTGTTTCAGTCTGGTCTGCTGGTTTGGTTCAGTCTGGTCTGCTGGTCTGATCTGGACAAATCAGTCTGATGCAAGACAAGCTTGATACAAAAACAGATTGATAAACTTGCTCTTCGATCTGTTGCTTGTAACTCTTCATTCTTTGATTTCTGGGCAAAGTGATCTATATGAAAGTTGTATCCCTTTCTCTTAGCTTTCCACGGAATTAAGAATCGCTCGATTTCGAGTTCGTTGAGAGAGTTATGCTCGAAATACGAGGCAATGCTTCTGCTGTCTGTTTGCTGGATGCAGCAGCACATGGCGTGACTTGCAGAAGCGTTTTGGCCATCTTAACGTCCGATTCAGTCTTTCACTTCCAAAGATGACTTGTAGATCTTTGTCTTAGCTTTCCAACCCATACTGAATCGTTCCGTTCCGATAAGCGAGCTAAGAGTTATGCCCACCAGACTGATAGGAACTTTGTTGTAGCAGCTCGATCTTACAGGCGTCACATGGCGTGACTTGCAGAAGCTTTTTGGCCATCTTAACGTCCGCTTCAGTCTTTCACTTCCAAAGATGACTTGTAGATCTTTGTCTTAGCTTTCCAATCCATACTGAATCGTTCCGTTCCGATAAGCGAGCTGAGAGTTATGGCCACCAGACTGACAGTTGCTTGCTGAAACAGCTTGCTGTTTCTTCGCGGTTCAGCTCGATCTTGCAGGCGTCTTTTCTCCTTGATAACATTTGAACTAGCCGATCTGTTGTGAAATATGACTTTTAGTATTTTGAGTTGGCTGTTCAATCTCTTTGGAAGCACGCCATTTCGATATCCGAGCTATTAGATATGATCGAAACAATCCGCTATGCCAGAATTCCAGTCTTGGTCCAGCTTGATATTTTCAAGCTACTTCTTTGTAATTCATCAAGCTCTTAAATATGATCTATGAACTGCACACTTGATGAAATATGTTAGCAACACAATAACAAGTTTTGTTAACATCAAAACAAAGATTATTCGGGTTTCCAAAACCCAACAATCTCCCCCTTTTTGATGATCACAAAACTTGAATAAAAATATGAACATTAAAGCACAATGTTGCATAACATGAAAAAAATCATATTTTTTAAACAACATATTTCTCCCCCTTTTTGTGTGAATCAAAAAGGAAGACAAATAAAATTTACTCCCCCTCAAGGATTGAGATTAAACTCTCCCCCTTAATTTTAAAATGTTTGAAAATATGAGCAAGAGAGGGGCAAATGAGGTAGGCTAAAACAAATTAAAAAAAAATACAATGCACATAAATTTTTAAATAAAAAAAAAAAACCTCTTTTGATGATGCATGAAGCATACTTGGCAACAAATTTGAATTTCTTGACAAAACTCAACAATGTCCATTTCATCTTTCTGCGATGGCAGCACACTTAGTCCAACTTAAACTAATAAACTGCTTTTCCTCGAGCAAGTTTGGGCTGCAAGACCTATGCCGTTGCGATCCTCTATGAGTCTAGTTTGCAACGCAAAAAAACGGTTCGTCATTTGGACATCCGAGCAAGAAGTTATGCCAATTTTCCCAAAGTCGCTGCAAGCTGCCAGAAAACTAAAAATGCTTCGAAAATTGTTAGATAAAATCTCAAAATAAAAATTTTAAACTTAAAATGAGTTAAGAACAGATTGAACGAAAATTTGAACATTTAAAATAGATTTTAAAATTATTTTCGTGCAAAATGAATGCAATGAAATTGATTTTTATGCTAAAAATTTTCATACACCAAATTTTGAAAAAATATGCTATGAAAATATTTCATGCTCATGAGAAAATTTTGAAAATGATTTTAAAAGATATCCGCTAAAAAATCGGTTAAAATGCTTTCCAAGAACAACCCGCTCTGATACCACTTGTCAGGATCGATTCCGGGGGTGGGTTGCCATTCCACACCCGAGTTCAACCAACTTGAGCTTCAATAGCTCGTGTTCTTGAATTAATGCACCGAGAGATTATATCGAGTTCGATTACAAAATCGAGCGGAAGACACTCGACATAACCCGCTCTAAAACCGATTAAACATTTGAAAGGCATTTTAAAGATATGCAAATAAAGTAAATAAACAAGCATTTGTTTATGGAAGTTCGAAGGTGGTGTAATCCTTCTACGTCTCCCCTTCTTCCACCGCATGGAAGGATTCCACTAGAAGACTTTGATTTATACAATCCCGTTGTACAAACCCGATCCAGTTGGGAATACCCCATCCAACTAGAACTCCTAGCAACTCAACTATGTATGTTCTTTAATGTCTCACATACAAAGACCACTCATCGGTTGTGATAAATCATCAACCGTTACAATGATATTCACTCATCTATTAAGCTCTCAAATACAATGAATAGAGTGAATATATATGGCACAAATGATCTCTAACTAGATCTGATATAGCAAGGTAAGTGGTGCCAAAGGTTTGGGGAGTGCTCTTCATTTAGCAACATTTGTCTTTGAAGTTCCCCAAATGAATCCCAAGTGGGTTTGCTTTGGAAGGCTTGGATTGATCTTCAATCAACTGTTATTGAGCTTCCAAATCATGTATATATAGCCCCAAGTAATGATATATACGTTAGACACAAGAATATGCCCGTTGGAAAAGGTTCTGCACTATTCCCGAGCTTGCAACGGTCATATTCTGGTTTCTGGGCTGTTTGTATTTCGGACCGGACTGGTCTGGTCTGCTGGTCTGGTTCAGTCTGGTCTGCTGGTCTGGTCTGCTGTTCTGTTTCAGTCTGGTCTGCTGGTTTGGTTCAGTCTGGTCTGCTGGTCTGATCTGGACAAATCAGTCTGATGCAAGACAAGCTTGATACAAAAACAGATTGATAAACTTGCTCTTCGATCTGTTGCTTGTAAATCTTCATTCTTTGATTTCTGGGCAAAGTGATCTATATGAAAGTTGTATCCCTTTCTCTTAGCTTTCCACGGAATTAAGAATCGCTCTATTTCGAGTTCGTATGAGAGAGTTATGCTCGAAATACGAGGCAATGCTTCTGCTGTCTGTTTGCTGGATGCAGCAGCACATGGCGTGACTTGCAGAAGCGTTTTGGCCATCTTAACGTCCGATTCAGTCTTTCACTTCCAAAGATGACTTGTAGATCTTTGTCTTAGCTTTCCAACCCATACTGAATCGTTCCGTTCCGATAAGCGATCTAAGAGTTATGCCCACCAGACTGATAGGAACTTTGTTGTAGCAGCTCGATCTTACAGGCGTCACATGGCGTGACTTGCAGAAGCTTTTTGGCCATCTTAACGTCCGATTCAGTATTTCACTTCCAAATATGCCTTGTAGATCTTTGTCTTAGATTTCCAACCCATACTGAATCGTTCCGTTCCGATAAGCGAGCTGAGAGTTATGGCCACCAGACTGACAGTTGCTTGCTGAAACAGCTTGCTGTTTCTTCGCGGTTCAGCTCGATCTTGCAGGCGTCTTTTCTCCTTGATAACATTTGAACTAGCCGATCTGTTGTGAAATATGACTTTTAGTATTTTGAGTTGGCTGTTCAATCTCTTTGGAAGCACGCCATTTCGATATCCGAGCTATTAGATATGATCGAAACAATCCGCTATGCCAGAATTCCAGTCTTGGTCCAGCTTGATATTTTCAAGCTACTTCTTTGTAATTCATCAAGCTCTTAAATATGATCTATGAACTGCACACTTGATGAAATATGTTAGCAACACAATAACAAGTTTTGTTAACATCAAAACAAAGATTATTCGGGTTTCCAAAACCCAACAAGAAGCAACTGTAATACTTAATAGTTTACAGTTAACCAGAAGAAGAAATCGAAATTGAATCTAGTGTTTATTCAACCCCCCTTCTAAACACTACCCCGATCCTAACAGACAAATTTCATGGGGATGCAAGAAGCAAACATCCATAACAACATCTACTGCAGAAGCAGAATACCTTGCTGCTGGAACTGTTGTGCTCAACTGCTCTGGATTCAACAATGTGATGCCCCGAAATTAATTGATGGCAATCTGAACATTAATTATGCTTATATGATGATTTATTACGATGATTAAGATATGTGTGGAAAATGAAGAATTAACATGATTTAAGAATGTTGATTTTAATTATGAGGATGATATGGATTTAATGAAGTTGGTTGCATTTTGTAAATGCTTACCATGTTAATGTATTTTATATACATCATGTTAATTATTGGGGTACAAGTTAAATATAAGGATTTAACACTTAACCCACCATTTTTACCTCACTTTACTCTTTACACTCAAATCCCCAAAATCACTCTCCCAAAACCCTCTTCCCCTCATTTTCGATTTTTGACTTAAAGGTGGGAAGGAATCCTTGTAAAAGCTTTGTTCTTGCACTTCTTGGTAAGATTTAGGACCTAAGATGTTTGTATATCACTCCTTAATGTTTTTGAAATGTTTGATTTAAGTTTGGAATGGTTTTGAAGGGTTTTTGAGATGGGTTTGTTGGGGGTTGGGATGACTTTTGCAATGATGTTTGTTTTGGTGGTTTAATGATGTTTGAGGAAGGTTTTGAATGTTTTTATGATGTTGAGTTGATGGAATAAATGATGGTTGAGGTTGGTGAGGTTTTAATGTGTAAAAATGGTGGATTTTCGAAGTGCAGAGGCTGGCGATCGATCGCCCGTTTTTGGCGATCGATCGCGAGCCAACAGTAGGCTCCAGAAGCCTTTGGCGATCGATCGCCACTTTTGGGCGATCGATCGGTGACGATGGCGATCGATCGCGCCAAGTATGGCGATCGATCGCCGAAGAAGGAAATTTTCACCCCCGTCCAGTGTGATCTCGCGATCGATCGCGCCTGGGCGACGATCGATCGCGAGATGAAAAAAATGTGGTTTTTGATATTTTTGTGGGATTTTTGAATATTGGACTATGATTAGCTTCTAATATTGAATTGTATGGTTGTGTAGAACCATCCCAAGGACCCACGACTTCGAGAAGATAAAGTACTACGACTTCACCACATTTTGAAAAGGTACGTAAGAAACGTACGGGCATCAAACGGTAACATATTCCTAAACTATGACTTTGCATTAATTGCATAAGTATTTATGATGATGATTATGATGAATAAATTTATGATGATGATGTTGTGATAAACGAAGATGATATGATATTACGATGACAATTATGATAAGATGATGATGTTTGAGATGATGATGCTTATAAGATGATGACGCATGTTTTAACTATGCTATTTAGAATGGTTGATGTCCGGTGGCTATTATGGGCAAGCGAAGAAGGTACTTGCCGCTCACATAACTAAGCGATGGGGTACATCCGCTATCAAGGCGTAGCGATGGGTATCATCCGCTAAGCGAGGGGGTACATCCGCTATCAAGGAGTAGCGAGGGGTATCATCCGCTGAACAAAGAGATACATCCGCTATCAAGGCGTAGTGATGGGTATCATATGATGTGTTGTGTCGAGCGAGGGGGCCAATTGTACCGCTGTCATAATAGAACCCGGATAGTCCCATTACTAAGTAACATGGATTGTTGTGTGCATACGTGCGAAGTATGATGTTAATCATTTACGTCTTGAACTAATGATTATATGCATAACTATGAAACAGGGACAACCAAAGAAGGATAATATGATTAACCAGGACGTATATGTTATCAAGTATTTCTGTACATTTATTTATATGCCATATGATATTAAGTAACGATGTACATGCTCATGATGGGTTGTTCCTGTAGGTACACTTTTGGACCAAGGCTAAGGGTCGGGTTGAGGAAGTGAGCTAAGGGAGCATAAAAGAAGATAGATTACAGAATTTCTTTTGGGATAGTTTCTACTCTAGGAGTAGCATAATCCTATCAATACACTTTATTTTGAGGATGTAATTAATTTAACCTTGAAAAAATATTCATTTTTGGCCTGTAATCTTAATAGCTCAAACTACAACCTGAACCTGGAGATGTTATTAATGCATGTTTAGTTCATTATATGTGTTAAAGATGATGTTAAGGTAGGAAGACCCTACATTAGTGGTATCAGAGCAGTGGTTAGAGAACCCGGGTATGAGTGAAGGGTAGCCTTAGCAATAGGTTGGCTAGGTGTTTACTTTTAACATGTTATGTTACATATGAAGTATATAACTATTATGACAACATGTTATGGCTTTCTAACGATGTATATATGAACTGCTTTTGGGTCTTGTTGTTAACCCTTGTGTTGCAGTATGGCAGCAAATATCGACATTGGCGACGCGGTAAGTGTTAATGCTAGTGCGGGGCGCACGAACCCCCTACCCCCGCCAGCCCTAGGCGAAGAGCCGTCCGAGCAACAGTTATTGCCGGGAGAGTTGAGTTTGACTCAATTTCTAGCGTATCGGCCCCCGACTTTTGAAGGGACTGAAACAGGGGAGCGAGCCGAAGAATGGCTAGATTGAATAGAACAAATATTTGTGGCAGCCCCGTGTGCAAAGACGGCCTGGATAAGGCTAGCAGAGTTTCAATTAGCCAAGAAAGCATTGATGTGGTGGAAAACCACTGTGATTGAACAGGAGGCACATGGTCAAGAGGTAAACTGGAAACTGTTTAGAACTAGATTTCTGGCCCGATACTTTTCGGCGGCTGCACGTCAAGCTAAAGAGGATGAGTTTACTAAATTAAAGCAAGGTACCATGTCAGTGCCAGATTATGCCCTCCAATACTGTTCTCTACTCAGATATGTACCTCATATCGCCGCCGACACTCAAGCAAAAATGAGGAACTTTATGAAGGGCTTGAGGCCAGAACTTTATGATAGGGTGATTACATATGGCCCTACTTGCTCTGATGATGCACTTACATGGGCTGAGTTAGCCGAACTGGGGGTTGGTGCATACCCTGATGCTGTACCACCTCCAGCACCCCCTCAGAAATCTACTCCCGACCATTTAAAGCCAAGGGGAGATCAGTTTAAGCCTGGAGGGAACACTTCAGCGTCTAGATTCAGTGGAAGGAGGCCCGAGAACCGATGGAGAGGAAACCGCAGGAATGACGCCCCACCAAGAAGAGGACAGTCTCGGGGAGGCAGTGTTGGGGAGGTTCAATGCTCTCTTTGTGGGCAACCACATCTGACGAAGAATTGTGTAGGATGTTATGTTTGTGGCGACATGGGCCACTTTGCTCGACAGTGTCCCAACAGGGGAAGGCAGCAGAACTCTACGGGGAGGTCTACGGACAGAGCAGCACAGCATAGACCCCCATATGTACCGAGGCAGTATGGAAGTCAACCTACGGGGCCACCTCAAGGGCAAGTGTATGCATTGACAAGGGAGCAGGCCACAGCAGCTCCGGAGGAGGTTATAGCGGGTACGTGTCTTTTATTTACGCACCCTGCCTTTATATTGATCGACACATGTGCGTCACACTCTTTTGTGTCGACGAGTTTTGTGGAAAGACACCACATATGCATTTCTCCATCGCCCACGCCTCTTGTAGTCTGGACACCCGCTGGAAGGAGTTTGATTGCTGATCAGATTGTCTATGATGGCCTCATTTATTTTGAGGATAACAAGTTAAGGTCGGATTTGATCGTTCTGGGAATGTCAGACTTTGACTGTATATTGGGTATCGACGTTCTGAATAGGTACCAGGCAGTTGTGAACTGCAGGCAGAGGACTGTCCGATTCAGATCTGATAAGGGAGTTCAGTGGACGTTCTATGGGGATGGTTCTCGTTCAAAGATTCCGTTGATATCCGCGGTCAAGATGACACAATTATTGGAACGAGGCCATCAGGATATCTTATCTATGCTGTTGATATTTCTGGAAAGAAGGAAGAATTAAAGGTTGAAGATGTGCCCGTAGTGGCGGAGTTTCCTGATGTATTTCCTGAAGAGATTCCCGGATTCCCACCGGCGAGAGAGGTCGAGTTTGGAATCGAATTACTACCGGGGACGTCAGCCATTTCTCGTGCCCCGTACCAGATGGCACCAACAGAGCTAAATGAGTTAAAGGTTCAGTTGCAAGAACTCCTTGACAAGGGCTATATACGCCCTAGCGTATCGCCCTGGGGTGCACCAGTTTTGTTTGTCAAAAAGAAAGATGGCTCGATGCGTCTGTGCATCCATTACAGACAACTGAACAAAGCCACAGTAAAGAACAAGTATCCGCTTCCGAGGATCGATGATTTATTTGATCAGTTGCAGGGTACGAGACTCTACAGTAAGATCGATCTGAGGTCGGGGTACCATCAGATTCGGGTAAGGGAGGATGATGTACAGAAGACAGCTTTCAGGACCAGATATGGGCACTATGAATTCTTAGTCATGCCCTTTGGGGTGACGAATGCCCCAACTGTTTTCATGAGTTTAATGAACAGGGTATTCCAGCCATATTTGGACCAGTTCGTCATAGTCTTCATTGATGATATACTTATTTACTCCCGGACTGAAGAAGAGCATGTTGAGCACTTGAGGACAGTACTTCAGATCCTTAGAGATCATCAATTATATGCAAAGCTTAGCAAGTGCGAGTTTTGGTTGGACAGTGTGGTATTCTTGGGTCATGTTATATCTAGCAGTGGGATATTTGTGGATCCCAGAAAGATTGAAGCTGTTATGGAGTGGGCTGCACCCACTTCTGTGCCCGAAATACGTAGTTTCCTTGGTTTAGCGGGTTACTACCGACGTTTTGTCGAGGGATTCTCTAAGATCGCTAAGCCATTGACACAGCTGACTCAGAAGGGAGTCCCGTTCTATTGGTCCGAAGCTTGTGAGGAGAGCTTCCAAGAGTTGAAGCGTCGCTTGACGACAGCGCCAGTGTTGGTAATTCCTTCTGAGAATGAGAAGTTTGCCTTGTATACGGATGCATCATTGCAAGGTTTGGGTTGTGTGTTGATGCAAGATAAGCATGTGGTGGCTTATGCTTTGAGGCAGCTGAAGCCTCATGAGACTCGATACCCAGTCCATGACCTGGAACTGGCGGCCATCATTTTCGCCTTGAAGATTTGGCGTCATTATCTTTATGGTACGACGTTTACCATCTTTACAGACCATAAGAGCTTGAAATTCTTATTCACCCAAGCAGAACTGAATATGAGGCAAAGAAGATGGATGGACTTACTCAAGGATTATGATTGTGAAATAGAGTACCATCCGGGTAAAGCAAATATGATAGCAGATGCCTTAAGTCAAAAAGTGAAGAGCACCGCTGAGGATACTATGAGCTTATCAGCTATGATGATTTCTTATTACCATTTAGGCTATGATTTTGATGTAGACACGTCGCCGGTGCGAGTGTCGACCTTATTGGCTGAGCCAGACATATTTGAGGCTATTAGGAAAGCTCAGAGGTCGGACGATGAAATTCAGAGATGGTCATCGATAGTACTCCAAGGGCAACCATCAAAGTTCCGAGTGGCTGAGGATGGTTCCTTGAGGCTTGGCAACCGTTGGGTGGTACCAAAGACACCAGAATTACGCCAAGGAATCTTGCACCGTGCCCACAGTAGCCGGTTCAGTATCCACCCAGGAGGAAGAAAGATGTGCAAGGACCTATGTGGTCAATTTTGGTGGAGACGCATGAAGCGTGAAGTAATTGCTTTTGTTAAAAGGTGTCTGATCTGCCAGCAAGTAAAGGCAGAAAGACAGAGGCCTGGTGGTGAGTTGAAGAGCTTAGAGGTACCTAAATGGAAGTGGGAGCATATATCTATGGACTTCGTGACCCACTTGCCAAGGTCGGCCTCTGGATTTGATGCGATCTGGGTGATCGTGGATAGGCTGACAAAGGTAGCCCATTTCATCCCTTACAGTATGACTTTCACATATTTAAAGATGGCCCAACTTTATGTGCGGGATGTGGTGAGGTTGCATGGTATTCCAGTCTCAATAGTGTCTGACAGAGACCCGAGGTTCACTTCACATTTCTGGGAGGGTCTCCAAACAGCTTTGGGCACAGAGGTAAGGCTGAGTACAGCCTATCACCCTCAGACAGACGGTCAGACAGAGCGTACCATTCAGACGCTCGAAGATATGTTAAGGGCATGCGTTTTAGAGTTTGATACTCCGTGGCAGGATTCAGTACCACTGGTGGAGTTCTCCTATAATAACAGCTATCAGGCGAGCATTCAAATGGCTCCTTTTGAAGCTCTTTATGGACGACGATGTAGGTCACCGCTGTATTGGGAGGACTTGACGAGTAAAGCAGTCGGAGGACCAGATATGATTAAAGATATGGAAGAAAAGATCAAGACGATACGCTTAAAGATGAAAGCGGCCCAAGATAGGCAAGCAGCCTATGCCAATAAGCGGCGACGACCGCTAGAATTCCAAGTAGGAGATAAGGTCTTCTTGAAGATCTCGCCCTTCAGGGGTGTTGTTCGGTTTGGTATGCGGGGAAAGTTATCTCCGAGGTATGTTGGGCCATATGAGATACTGCAGCGCATCGGTTCTTTGGCCTACTGTTTGGCTCTACCACCGTCTTTATCCGGTATTCATGATGTCTTTCACGTTTCTATGTTGAGGAAGTATGAGCCAGATCCGTCTCATGTATTGCAGCCTTCAGAGGTTCAGTTGAGTTCAGATGTATCCTATATTGAGCGACCGGTCAGAATTCTGGATCGTGAGGATCGCAGGCTACGAAGCAAGGTTATACCGATGGTCAAAGTTCAATGGGATCGTCGGGGTGTCGAGGAGGCTACGTGGGAGACGGAACGGCATATGGTGCAGCACTACCCAGAACTATTTTCTGGTATGATTTATGTTTAGTTTCTTTTTGGGTAAGTGCATGTGATTTCGAGGACGAAATCTTATAAGTAGGGGAGTAATGTGATGCCCCGAAATTAATTGATGGCAATCTGAACATTAATTATGCTTATATGATGATTTATTACGATGATTAAGATATGTGTGGAAAATGAAGAATTAACATGATTTAAGAATGTTGATTTTAATTATGAGGATGATATGGATTTAATGAAGTTGGTTGCATTTTGTAAATGCTTACCATGTTAATGTATTTTATATACATCATGTTAATTATTGGGGTACAAGTTAAATATAAGGATTTAACACTTAACCCACCATTTTAACCTCACTTTACTCTTTACACTCAAATCCCCAAAATCACTCTCCCAAAACCCTCTTCCCCTCATTTTCGATTTTTGACTTAAAGGTGGGAAGGAATCCTTGTAAAAGCTTTGTTCTTGCACTTCTTGGTAAGATTTAGGACCTAAGATGTTTGTATATCACTCCTTAATGTTTTTGAAATGTTTGATTTAAGTTTGGAATGGTTTTGATCAAGGAGTAGCGAGGGGTATCATCCGCTGAACAAAGAGATACATCCGCTATCAAGGCGTAATGATGGGTATCATATGATGTGTTGTGTCGAGCGAGGGGGCCAATTGTACCGCTGTCATAATAGAACCCGGATAGTCCCATTACTAAGTAACATGGATTGTTGTGTGCATACGTGCGAAGTATGATGTTAATCATTTACGTCTTGAACTAATGATTATATGCATAATAACTATGAAACAGGGACAACCAAAGAAGGATAATACGATTAACCAGGAAGTATATGTTATCAATTATTTCTGTACATTTATTTATATGCCATATGATATTAAGTAACGATGTACATGCTCATGATGGGTTGTTCCTGTAGGTACACTTTTGGACCAAGGCTAAGGGTCGGGTTGAGGAAGTGAGCTAAGGGAGCATAAAAGAAGATAGATTACAGAATTTCTTTTGGGATAGTTTCTACTCTAGGAGTAGCATAATCCTATCAATACACTTTATTTTGAGGATGTAATTAATTTAACCTTGAAAAAATATTCATTTTTGGCCTGTAATCTTAATAGCTCAAACTACAACCTGAACCTGGAGATGTTATTAATGCATGTTTAGTTCATTATATGTGTTAAAGATGATGTTAAGGTAGGAAGACCCTACAAACAACAACTGAGAGACTATGGAATTGAATCCACTGAAGCACCCATATTTTGTGACAATACATCTGCCATAAAAATTACTTATAATCCGGTTCTTCATACGCGGACCAAACATATTGACATTCGTCATCACTTCATCAGAGATCACGTAATGAAGAAATAAATTCGGCTGGAGTATATTTCTACTGAACAGCAGGCAGCAGACATTTTCACAAAACCCCTACCGGACGCTAAGTTTTCCTACCTTCGAAATATTCTTGGTTTAATTGAAATCAACCCTTGATTATTTTCTTGGTAATGAATTCAGGGGGAATTACTTATTTTATTCGCATAAATTAAGGGGGAATTTCAGTTACATGTTATATTGGTTATTCAGGCTCAGCTGCTAATACAATGGTCTGCTGCAGTAGGTGTATATGTACCAGTAGAACTCTACATACCAGTAGATGTTCCCTACCTGTCGGACCCTACATACCAGCAGACTTTACCAAGTATGCTTTGACTAAAATAACCTTCGATACCCATTAACCTACTGGAACGTCGGAATTTAAATTCATCTTTTTGTTATAAAAATAAATTTCTTGAATCCCGCCCAAATCCTGTCCTTTTAAATTATTTTTTAAAATCTTTAAATCGTTAGATGACCGCCACGCACCCATGTATCCGCTCATCTACAGTACGACGTTACATATACTTCTATCTTTAACCGCCATTACTCTGGTTATTACTCTTTATCTTCTTCAACAATTCACTGCGATTAACTTTCCTTCCAGAAAATTTTATTCAACAAGATTGTTGCTGCCTTCTCCGCATATTCTTCAGAAATGTCGAAGAATACCCAACCAAGTTTAATCACTAATGCTGTTCATGTGGATTTTCATTCAATCTCCACATCATCTGATGAAGAGACAAAGGAACTGTTTCACAAATTGGATACCTCCGGTCTCTTAGTGATCCTAAGCCAGGCTCCAACGTTCTACAAGGAAGAATTACATGAGTTCTTCACCACTGCCAAAGTTGTTGATGGCTCCGTGGTGGCATCCATCTCCGAACAGTTGGTTACAATCACCCAACTTGAATTTGCCACCCACCTGTGTCTTCCCTCCACAGGACTTACTGATTTCTCCACTATTCCAGTGGAGCTAAGGGAAGAGATGCGCATCATATTTTCTGACTCTACAAATCGCCTTCAACGTCCTCCGTTCAGGAAAGTGTTAATGAAGAGTCATTTCCGACAACTGGCGGATATCATTTCCAAGGGGCTACTGTGTAAAGCCGGGTCATTTGATATCATCACCCCAGAAAAATTTGATGTTATGAGTGCCATATACAAAGGTTTGGAAATAAACTGGTCAGTTGTACTATTTCAAATTCTCACTGGTCTCGTTGTTTCTGGAAAAGGTCAATCAGGCTTCGCCCTACCACTAAGCAGCCTTTTTGCCAGCAAAAACGTTAAAATCAGGGTTCTCTCCAAACTTCATCCAGGCAGACTATAACTGCTAAGTATCTTCAGCTACACAGACAGCGGAGTGGCAGAGAGGTTGGGTTGACGAAGCGCCGATCAACTCAAGTTATTAGTGATTCTGAACAAACCATATAGGAATCCGCTGAGTCATCTCCTCCACCTCCTCCTCCTAGGAAGCCCAGAACCAGAAAAGGGGCTCCTCCTGCTTTCCGACAGAGAGGCATTACTGCTTCTGATACCATCTCTTCTGCAGGTCCGACGGAAGCTATCCCTGGTAGAGAACCCAGCCCTGAAAATCCTCCACCTGAGGAACCAACTGCTTCACTTGCTTCATTAGCCATGGTACTTGCTACCTCAGTGGCTCCAGCTGACAATCCTTCCGCACTGATGAGCTCTCAGCAAGCACCCGGCTCTATCAGTTTTAGGACACCCAAGTCCTTGTGTCCCTACTGTCATCCAAGGACCAGCACAGCTGGAAAAGAAAAGACTCTTATGGCTCCAGTGTCCACACCTGTTGCCTATGAGATACAAATGGTCATGGATACCGTTGAAGCCAAGCTGCAGCCACAGCTAGAACTTTTTGATCGATGGGTGAAGGCACGGGTGAAAATTCGATTTAATGACTTCACTCCTATTCTGGATCAAGCACGGGAAGATGAGAACCAAATTTTGGCTTATCTTCAAATAACGGACCCTGAGAAGAGTCTGCAACTCAGGGATCTTTTCCGAATAATGAACTATGTGGGCGAACTTCAAGCCCTTGTTGAATCCCGTATTCAGCAATTCAACGGTGACTCAGGCACAGCGAATCATGATAGAGCCGTTCTAAATGCTCTTGGTCCAAAACTGGAAATGGCCGAGCAAGCTCTCCATGATCTTCGCATATCAACTGGTCTTCACTCATGCTCTACAGCTGTAAATAGTGCAAGTCCTGATCCAACTGATTTGGAGATAGCAACTACTGATTTGGAGATAGCAACGACTGATTTGGAAATCGCTACTACTGAAGCGGAGACAGCTTCAACTGCCTTGGAGGAAACTCCTCCTGTCAAAGAAATCTCCTCTCCAACTGCTCAACTTGTATCCTCTGCTCCCAGTACTACGATTGATCAACAGACCCAACTGATGATTGTTGATCATGAGAATGTGGACACAATGATTCAGACTGTGGTGCATCAAGTTACCATCTCTTCTGGTAATCCTGAACCCAGCGAGTCCTCACACTCAAATGATCACACCCAGTCGTCTGCAGCTGCACTGGACCAAGCAACTGATAGCATGGCTGTTATTGCCACAGACGCAACTGCTGCACCAACTGTTGAAGCCCCTGCTTCACTCACCCCTGCAGTTATTCAGGATCATCCCGGAGCTCTCGCTACTGCTGCTGCACCTCAAATTGAGGCTCTGGATCAGTCAATGGCTCAAGATCCTTCAGAGGATTTCTTTGACTTCCAAACCTATATCCCTCTGGAAGGGCTACCTGACATTGCTGATCAGCTAGTACATCTTTCCAATGCAATCTCTGCACTAGCCAGTGATGTCAACAAGCTTAAACAGGAAGAGCGCACTGCGACTCTTATTCTTGGAAGCCATCAGCAACATACTGATAATCAGTTCCAGCATGTGTATAGGGACTTAAACAGCCTGACGTCTACTGTCACCCGACTTCAGACTTTTGTTGCGGATGCATTTGCAGATTCCTTCTCTCGAATAGGGCAGGCTCATCTTCAGATAAATCAACACACTGAATCCCTTCAAGCTGCCACCTCACTGGCTCTTGGAGATAAGATAGAAGATGCCAAGAAAGTCTTGACCGATCAGCTGGCAACCATGCAGACAGCATTTGCTTCCCAAATTCAAGATTTATGCAACAGTCTGCCTGCTGCCCCTCAAATTATTAGAAGACTGCCTTAGTCAAGCAGACCTGCTCCTCAGTCCCAGCGAGATCCGAGTCCAGCAAATCGTTCATCCACTGCAGCTGGAGCATCCACTCAGTCCCGACCATCTACTCAGCAAAGATCTCGAAGTCCGCACCAACCGTCTACCGAAAAACGCGACTATTCCCGACATTGGTTAGGGAGGAAATAATATCATTTTCTGATCCCTTATTAATTATTCTTATCTATTTACTGTTTTCATTTGAATTTTTCCGTATTTATCGTAACATCATTATTGTGTTCACACTTAATGAAATTCTTCTATAAATAGAGGCTCATTTTTGTTTTTATAACACACATTCAATCATCATGATTATTTTCAATTCCTTGAAAATTCCTTGGTTTCCTCTTCGCAATTGTTCATTTTCATGGGTTTATTACTTATCTAAATCAACCCCTCATGGGTTGATTACTTATCTAACCCAGCTACGTTAAGCTTCAGCGTTTGGATCCTGCTCTGATGCCCATCATTAGTCAGGAACTACAATCAGGAGTTATCTGGGTGCTGATGACAAAAAGGGGGAAAACAGAGATATAATATTTTCATGGGTGAATCCATGAACCATGGAGGCCTGATGAATATACATTTGAATATCTCCCGAAGCTCTTCCTCTCTGAAACAATGTGGATCGAAGCTCTCCGGTCTACATTATTTGCTTAAAATTTGTCATGTATCAGCTATATTGTGTAAAATTAGATTTGTCTTAGGTTAAATCCAGTTATTAGAATTCATCTTAAATGAAGATGAATCTCTCTCAATTGTCCAATTTGATTACAACTTGTAATCTGCTTATCTGTATAACAAATGAAAATTTCCTTTCCATGATGTCTTCAAGTTTTTTCAGGATTCGCCACTTAAATTATCTGAGTATGAAATCGTTATTGCTTAGTTTGTCATCACCAAAAAGGGGGAAATTGTTGGGAAACGGTTTCTAAGTTTTGGTGATTACAAACATCAACTGGATAAACACCTACCGGATGTTGAAGACCTACCGAATGTTGAAGACTTACCGGGTGACAGACATCAACCGGACAGACATCAATTGGATGGTTACCAACTGGATAGACATCAATCGGACAGACATCAACTGGATGGTTACCAACTGGATAGACATCAACCGGACAGACATCAACTGGATGGCTACCAACCGGACAGGCAACAACTGGATGGCTACCAACTGGATAGACATCAACCGGTCGGACATCAATTGGATACAGACATCAACCGGATAAACATAAACTGGAAGGACATCTACTGGACAACCATCAACCGGATAGTCTCACACTGAACAAAGACATATACTGGTCACAAGAGGATGAACGACCAGTTGAACAAAGAAGACCAGCAGAAGTCTAAACATCCAGTAAGAGCACTAAGCAACGAGACAAAATAAGTACAACATTCTCTGACAAAGGTACAACAGAGCGACGC
Source organism: Haberlea rhodopensis (assembly GCA_907163345.1). Taxonomy (NCBI): domain Eukaryota; kingdom Viridiplantae; phylum Streptophyta; class Magnoliopsida; order Lamiales; family Gesneriaceae; genus Haberlea; species Haberlea rhodopensis. The sequence goes on along the minus strand of CAJQUN010000477.1, from coordinate 276,699 downwards.
ACCCTGCTATATCTCCGCCACCATTACCGTCAGAACAAAAATCCGTTGCTTAACAAAATAGGAAAGAAGACAATCTGAATTTGGAAAGCTGATCTCTTCCTAATACAGAAAAACTACCGTTGGACCTCTAAATCTATAAATACGTCCAAGCAAAGAATGAAGAGGTTAGCTGAGTGATTTATTCAAACAAAGAGAAACACTAATTGTAAACAGAAAATCAGAATACTGATATTCAAAAAGTCCAGCAAAAGAACAGACAAGCAGTGCAACTGAATCGGTGACAGATTATATCCAACTGAAGTCTGCTTCTCAAGAACACTCGAAGCTAAAAGTTTATTTTGTAAAGAGTGTCATATAATCTTTTGTAATCAAAGTAAGAAGTTGTGATTGCTAGGAGTTTAGGCCAAGTTGTGTGAGTGCCTAAGAAGGTTGTATACTGTAAAGTGTAAACCAAGTCTTCTAGTGTCCTTCCTGCAAAGGAAGAAGGGGAGACGTAGAAGCGTTGTGCTTCGAACTTCCAGAAACAATACTTGTGTCATTTGTTTATTGCTTATTTACTAATCAATTTTATTCCTCACAAGTCCAGCAGACGTCTTCTGCACTATAATCAGTGTCTGCTGACTTGCCTTATATTGAGAAGCTACTGTAGTACTTAACAGTCTGCAGTTAACCCGAGATAAATCGAAATTGAATCTAGTGTTTATTCAAACCCCCCTTCTAAACACTACCTCGATCCTAACAGATGATATTGAGGGTCGCTGGAATGAGTAGATTGTGTCGCAGTAGCAGGGGAGCGACGTGTGGGTATAGCAGGCTTGGTATTGCTGCTATAGCGATTATATAGTTGATGGGTCGTGATGATGATGCGACGATGGGGTATAGTAGGTGTGATATCCACGAAATGATTATGTGCTTTTAAATATTAATTATGTTATGAATATTATGGTATTAATTTATTGGGTTGAATCAATAATATTGGGGAAATACGTTTCAGGGTGCATGTGATTTATGTTGGGAATTTGGGGTGGATATTGTTGTTTTGGGTGAAGCATGTTTAATTGGAAATTGAAGTATTTTATTGATTAAATACTATAAAAAAATATCAAGTGAAGATATTTTAATACATCATGCTAAATACCGGGACACAATTAACCACCACACCCCATGCCACCCACTACCCGAATAATCGGCCACCACCCCTCCCCCACTTGACCAACCCATGCTTCATCATACACTTCAATCACCTACCACAATCACCTCTCCTCTCTTCATTTTTCCTTCCCCTTTTTCTCTAAAAATCGCCCCTAAAGTGTTGCAGAAAGAGGAGGGAAAAACCTTGGTAAAAGGTGTACAATAAATCATACCAAAAGAGGAGAAAAAAGGGGTAAGACTTGGTACTCTGTTTTTGGTTGGGTTTGGGTTTAGTGGTGATGATTTTGATGCATGCTAGCTTAGGTTTTGTTAAACCTTTGATTTAAGTATTTACATAGAAGTTTTATGAAGCTCCTAGCATGTTTGTTTGAGCATGTCATATGTGTTATGTGGTAGATTTGTTGGTATGAAAGGAAGTGCTTTTAAATCTGGATAAAGAATTATGATACCCTGTTTTCAGAAAGCTTGGGTGAGTACTGATAGAGTTGGGTGATTTTGATGCATCTGGGTTTAAGTTTGGGAAGAACTTTGTTTTGAATACATGCACGGTAGTACCTTGTAGCTCTTAGCATGTTTGTTCAAGCATGTTGTATGTCTTATATGCTAGATTGGATGGTATGAAAATGGGTGTTCGAAAAATCTGGAGAAATCGCGCACACAGCGTGTGGCGATCGATCGCTACAAACGCAGCGATCGATCGCCGAAGGCCAGTAGCTGAAAACGAAGGCAGGCGATCGATCGCCTCAAGCCAGTGAAGTCTGGCGATCGATCGCCTCGATGCAGCGATCGATCGCCAGCTGCTGAATAGTGGAAAATGAACTTTTTGTTGGATTTTTTGATTTTGGTCTATAAATTGACATCCAATATTGTGTTGTACACTGGTGTAGAGCCTTCACAGATAGCCACACAACGCAGGGGATAGAGTCCTGCAACATACCATATTTTGGAAAGGTACGTAAGCGACGTACGGGCACCCAACGGTAACATGTATTATATATTTATTATTTGACATACGATAAATGCGAGTTGTGCATTATGAGTACGATACATGTTGTTATGCATTGTTGTTGCATATGTATGTTGCGGAACATTTGGTGTGTATTCCACGAGTCAGGGTTATCACAGTGATGATTTTAATGCTTACCGCTTATTCCGCTAAAAATGTGGAGCGAGGGGTGTAGGTCCACTTGCACATGGAGGCGAGGTATTCCATACGAAGCGAGGATAGAAATACCGCTTGTATGAAGAAGCGAGGGAGGGGAGTCCCGCTTATTATGAAGTTATGAAGCGAGGGGCATTAAAATACACTGATGATAAACTGACTAAGGATTGAAGTAAAGATTTAAGAAGTAAAGACATGTCATGACATTTATTTAAAGAAGCCATAATATCATATATTGATTTGATTATAAGTTATGGTACAGGGACAACTAAAATGGGCGTTTTAAATGCACTGGAATTCAGGAAGTATCCTATGCCTATGATTTATGCATTTATGCTTTACATTCATATTTTGATTGATATGAACTATGGTGTGCTCATGTGTTGGGGGTTGTCTTTGTAGGTGATTTTGACATGGAGAACTAGGGTTGGGGTTGATACACTGAGCTGTAAGGAGTGCTACAGGATTAGCAGAACATAATTTTTCCTTTTGTATAGTTTCTACAAAGTGTAGAGTAAAGCTATAGTTAGTACCCTTTTGTCAGGAATATGTATAATTCCTTTTTGAGCTTTTGGTACTGTAATCTCTTAAGCTCAGGATTATCAACACATCCTAATACTCTGATTTATGAATGATTAGTTCTCTTAATTGCACCTTAGAATCTTGTTTAGATAACGGGGTCTCACAGTAGGCTTGATGTTGCCACTATATCGATTATATACACGATGGGTCGCGATGATGATGCGACGATGGGGTATAGTAGGCTCGGTGTTGCCACTATATCGATTTGTATATCGGATGTGATATGATTGAGGTGATGACCGATGGATTTTGATTTCAGGTTAGGGAATTGAGTTACAGAAACAGTCAGTGAATTCTTGTATTATGATTATTAATTTCAGGGAGTATTTCTGTTACGCATCAGTATTTTATACTGTTGACACTATGTGTTTATAATTATGCTGTTCTTATTGCTGGTGTGTGTGCTCACCCATTTTGGGGGCTGTTTCTGTTGAAACAGGTATCAGGCTTAGACGTTAGAGTTGGAGACATGATTAGGAGCTGTTGAGTCTGAGATGTCTAATTCCTTGTCACTTACAATGAAGTTGTCATAGGATAATACATATGTTTCAACTAGTTGTGGCTCGCATGTGAGCTTGTTTTCATCTGTATATGGCTTGTATGTATTACTCTATGCTTTGGTTATCATGTGTTGATGCAGGTGACTTACGTCATATTGAAATTGGGTAGACGTCATATATTTTTGTTATGCCATGTTGTGTGTTGTTGGGAGGTCCAATTATGGGGAGATTATGTCAAAAATTTTATACAAATGACGTCATGTGTTGTATGTTTATATGGTGACGTTTGGGGCGCTACATTTGTTGGTATCAGAGCAGTGGTTTGTTGTCTGGGATGGTTAGGAGTTTGGGGTTGTGTTATGGGTGTGGGATGTCAATATTTACTTGAGTATGTCTATGCGTTGGTGTGTCTCGGTGTTATATTGATGTGACGGATTGAACACTAGTTATGTGTGTGTGCTACTTGTTAAATGATATGTTTAACAATTAGTAATTATCAGTATGGCAGCTGGAGAATCGGGACAACAGGGAGAAGAAATTGGGGACACAGTCAATATTAGTAGTACAGTTGGGCAGGTAAATCCTTGCCAACACCACCTCTTATGGCTCAAGCATCAACATAACATCTATTATTGCCGGGTGAGTTGAGTTTAGCACAGTTTAGCAGTTATCATCCGCCTATGTTTGAGGGGACAGAATCTGGGGAGCAAGCAGAAGAATTGTTAGAAAGAATAGAACAAATTCTTATTACAGCTCCGTGTGCTAAATCAGCTTGGCTTTGTTTGGCGGAATTCCAACTTTCTAGAAAAAGTGTATCTGTGGTGGAAGATGACTGAGACTGCATTGATAACTCAGGGATCTACAGTAGATTGGGATGCATTCCGGACACGTTTTCTAGACATGTATTTCTCTATGGCTGCTAGAAAAAGATAAAGAATTTGAAACTTTGAAGCAGGGAAACTTGTCTGTATCAGAGTATGCATTTCAGTATTCTTCCTTGCTGAAATATGTGCCGCATATAGCTACTAGTCCTCATGCCAAGATGCGACACTTTATTCAGGGGTTGAGGATGGAAATATATGATCGAGTGTTGTCAAATAAACCTGTATCGTTCGAGGATGCATTGGAGCGAGCAGAATTAGCAGAAATTGTAGTACAAGCTTATGGTACTCCGACACAATCACAGCGGCCGAGTAGGGAATATTTGCGACCTCGGGGGGAGACATTTAAATTCTAGAAAGGTTCTTCATCATCGTCTTCGTCATCTGGACAATGACGTTTTGATTTACATCGTACTGGAGGTCGTAGTGGTGATTCCCCTTCTGGTCAGGGACAAGGTAGTGGGTCCCAAGAGCTGAGATGTTATCGATGTGGAGGACCTCATTTGGTCCGAGATTGTACTCAGACTGATATTACTTGTTACGAGTGTGGAGGCATTGGCCATATGGCGAGACAGTGTCCAAGCCGTGGTAGTCGGCAGGATTCAAGATCTGGCAGAGGTAGTTCGTCCAGAGGTAGTTCGTCGGAGAGGACGGTTCAGTAGCAACGGTTTTTACCTCGACCACCGGGAGGACAGACACAAGGACGGGGTTCTGGATCACCTCAGGGGCAGGTATATGCATTGACGAGGGAACAAGCAGAGGAAGCACGAGATGATGTGATCGTGGGTAAGTGTTATTTGTGTTTTTATCCTGCTTTTATTCTTATTGATACGGGTGCTTCCCCTTCTTTTATTTCGTTGAGATATGTCACGCTGCATCATATGAGCTCGTCTCCCTTGTCTACACCTTTATCTGTCTCGACACCCACTGGAAATGATATGATAGTTACATCAATGGTACAAATTTGTCTAATCTCATATAAGGGCAATGAATTACGGGCTGATTTGATTATTCTTGATCTACTTGATTTTGACGGAATTGTGGGTATTGATATTCTGCGGAAATATCGGGCTACTGTTGATTGTTATCAGCGGATAGTGCATTTTGAGCCTGAGCAGGGAGAGCGGTGGACATTCTATGGGCAGGGTTCTCGTCCACGAATTCCACTAGTATCTGCTGTCAGAATGTCCAGATTATTGGAGCGTGGAAACGATGGATATCTTATTTATGCAATTGATGTTACTGAAAAGAAAGAGGAAGTGAGAATAGATGATATACTTGTGGTTGCTGAGTTTGCTGATGTCTTTCCTGATGAGATTCCAGGATTTCCACCGGTTCGTGAGGTGGAGTTTCTGAGCAGGGAGAGCGGTGGACATTCTAGGGGCAGGGTTCTCGTCCACGAATTCCACTAGTATCTGCTGTCAGAATGTCCAGATTATTGGAGCGTGGAAACGATGGATATCTTATTTATGCAGTTGATGTTACTGAAAAGAAAGAGGAAGTGAGCATAGAGGATATACTTGTGGTTGCTGAGTTTGCTGATGTCTTTCCTGATGAGATTCCAGGATTTCCACCGGTTCGTGAGGTGGAGTTTGGAATCGAGTTATTGCCCGGCACATCCCCTATTTCTCGTACACCATATAGGATGGCACCAGCAGAATTGAGGGAACTGAAAACTCAATTACAAGATCTTCTTGAAAAGGGATACATACGTCATAGTGTATCGCCTTGGGGTGCTCCGGTCCTATTTGTTCGAAAGAAAGATGGCTCGATGCGATTGTGTATTGACTACAGGCAACTGAATAAGGTAACTATAAAGAATAAATATCCTCTCCCACGTATTGATGATTTATTTGATCAGTTACAGGGAACCTCAATTTATTCAAAGATAGATTTAAGATCTGGATATCATCAGATAAGGGTTAGGGAGGAGGATATACAGAAGACAGCTTTTCGAACCAGATACGGACATTACGAGTTTCTGGTCATGCCTTTTGGATTAACAAACGCTCCAGCTATATTCATGAGTTTGATGAACCGTGTATTTCAGCCTTATCTTGATCAGTTTGTTATTGTGTTCATTGATGATATTCTTATATATTCCAGAAGTGAGGAGGAGCACGTAAGGCATTTACGTGTCGTATTACAAATTCTTCGAGATAAGCAATTGTATGCTAAACTCAGTAAATGTGAATTTTGGTTGGATAGGGTGATCTTTCTTGGTCACGTGATATCAAAAGATGGAATCTCAGTTGATCCAAAGAAGGTGGAGGCAGTGGTACAGTGGTCTGCGCCTACTTCAGTACCTGAGATTAGAAGTTTTCTCGGTTTAGCAGGTTATTATCGTCGATTTATCGAGGGATTTTCAAAGTTTGCTAAACCAATGACACAATTGACTCAAAAAGGGGTGCAATTTCAGTGGTCTAAAGCATGTGACCAGAGTTTCCAAGAATTACAACACCGATTGACGACTGCTCCAGTGTTGACCATTCCAAAAGAAAATGAAAGGTTTGCTGTTTATTCTGATGCATCATTACAGGGTTTAGGTTGTGTTTTGATGCAAGATCGCCATGTCGTGGCATATGCCTCGAGACAACTGAAACATCATGAGACGAGGTATCCAGTACATGACCTAGAGCTGGCAGCCATTATCTTTGCATTGAAGATATGGCGACACTATTTATATGGTACCTCGTTTACTATCGTTACTGATCACAAGAGTTTGAAATTCTTGTTTACTCAGACTGAATTAAATATGAGGCAAAGAAGATGGTTAGATCTGCTAAAGGATTATGATTGTGAGATTGAGTATCATCCTGGTCGAGCCAATCTCACTGCCGATGCTTTGAGTCGTAAAGTGAGTTGCACTGCTGAGGATATAGGCCACTTGTCAGCCTTGATGATGTCTTATTGTCATCTAGGCTATGATTTTGATGTATCTACATCTCCAGTGCAGGTATCGACTCTTTTAGCTGAACCTGATATTTTTGGACGTATTCGTGAAGCGCAGGAAACAGATGACGAGGTTCAGCGGTGGAAAAGAGTAGTTTTACAGGGGCAGGAGTCTCGTTTCAGAATAGCCGATGATGATAGTTTGCGATTACATGATCGATGGGTAGTGTGATATCCCCGAAATGATTATGTGCTTTTAAACATTAATTATGTTATGAGGATTATGGTGTTAAATTATGGAGTTGATTTATTTATATTGGGAAATGCATTTCAGGGTATATGTAATATAAATTGGAAATTTGGGTTATGGCATGATTATTTGGGGTGGGTGTTGTTTGTTTTGGTGAAGCATGTTTAATTGGAATTGAAGTATTTTATTGATTAAATACTATAAAATATCATGTGAGTATATTTTAATACATCATGCTAAATACCGGGACCAAAATATAGCACATCACATAACCCACCATCCAACCACCCCCCTTAACCCATACCCTGCCTGCTGATTGCATTGACCATGCTCCCCACTTGGCTTCCCCCTGTAAGTAATCCATCATGCATAGCAACGCAGTGGAATATAAAATTTATGGATTACAAGACACCGGATCTATACATAGGTTATCATATCGGATAAAGGATTACAAAAGTCTCACCCTTGTAGCGTGTTTGAGCAGATTCCACGGAGCACCACGTCCAACGATCCCGAGTCACGAGCAACACCTCCAAGGTCTTGCCTCAACGGTATCCACACAATTAAACGAACAAGGGACGTTCAAGAACAAGTTGCTAGACTTATTCTTGAACCAAAACTCAACTCTCGGTTCAAAACCGATTAACGACTGCCTAACACCACCAAGAAGGAGTCGACGACGGCCGTGAAGGTGGCGGCCGTGAACCTTCGTGAATGAGAGGAGGCCGAGAGCTTGAGAGAGGTGGCTAGGTTTTGATATCAAGGAATTCTCTATCATTAATCACCTTGTTATCATTATATATGATTTAATTAAAAGCTTTCATAAAGCCTCATGGGCTTAAGCCCATGATTTTAATTTAATCCTTATAATTATTAATTAAGACTCCTCTTAATTATTTAATTCATCCCATGAATTTAATTTCCCTTCTCGATTTAATCTTTTGTGCGACCCGATAGGATCTTGTAATGTTGGCAGTGACATAAAATCTCATTTTACGTTACAAGCAAAGAGCGGTGTCTAGCAACACATCAAGGCTACCCAAATTACAAGAATGTCAATGACTCGACATAACCTTCAGAACTTGTGATAATATTAACCATGTAACTTAATCCCTTTGTCCTTTGTGTTTAGATTGAACACGAGTCATGGAATAGTCATACTCGTATATTCAATCTTTATTTCTTGATCCCCAAGTAGAACTAGAATAAACGAATAAGATCGATATCTCATATCGACTCATTCGAGCATGGCCATGCATTTTAGTTCTCACTTGATCAAGGGCCAAACACTTCTCTTGTTATATAGGAGGGACAAATCCTATCTCGATCAGTCAACATCCCTCTACATAATTCGTAGTGTATCCAATAGTCGCCTTTATAGTTTACACTGTTACGGGTAACGTTTGACAATATCAAGATACATAACTCCTTATGTTGGGATCTCTGATGATCACAAGTCGTAAGGATTACATACATTATTATCACTATGAGAATTGCGTATGACACTCATATAACTATCCATGTAGCATTCTCATGGTGGGTCTGTCCAGTACATCGTTCTCTAACATGTACCCATGTGTTGATTTGATATCTCATATCAATGAACAATTCATCAATCAATACATACTAGTCTCTATGTATTATCATTATCCTTATTCATGATAACTAGGGACAATGTTTAAGAATAATACAATATTATTCTAAGGACATTAACATATATATTAATTCACATTGCACAGTTAAACGAATAATATATAATAATAAATTGCCATTCATAAAATCATAAACATTGTATGTCAAAACAATCATCCAATGACATGTCTTAGGGCATATCCCAACAAATCTCCCACTTGCACTAAGACCACTCAGACATATACCTAATGCCTAGAGATCTAGTATGACGATCATGCTTCTGCTGTGACAGTGGCTTCGTCAATGGGTCAGATACATTATCATCTGTTGGTACTTTGCATATTTTAACATCTCCCCTTTCAACGATTTCTCGAATGAAATGAAAGCGCCGAATTATGTGCTTGGATCTTTGGTGAGATCTAGGTTCCTTAGCCAATGCGATCGCTCCATTGTTGTCACAATAGAGTTCTATCGGATCTTTAATGCTAGGCACCACTCCAAGTTCAGAAATGAACTTCCTGATCCAAACAGCTTCCTTTGCTGCATCCGAGGCAGCAATATACTCAGTTTCCGTTGTAGAATCGGCTACTGTCTCTTGCTTTGAACTCTTCCAGCTCACAGTACCTCCATTTAGGCAATACACATATCCAGATTGCGATCGATAATCATCTTTGTCGGTTTGGAAGCTTGCATCAGTGTAACCCATTACATTGAGCACTTCCTCACCTCCATAAATCAAGAATGTATCCTTAGTTCTTCTCAAGTACTTCAGGATATTCTTGACAGCAATCCAGTGACCTTCACCTGGATCAACTTGATATCTGCTCGTCATGCTCAAAGCATACGATACATCGGGACGAGTACATATCATGGCATACATGATAGATCCAATAGCTGACGCATATGGAATCTTACTCATGCGTTGTCTCTCATCTAGTGTTGAAGGACACTGTTCCTTCGAGAGATATATACCATGTGTCATAGGCACGAATCTTTTCTTTGATTCTTGCATGCTAAACCTTTTAAGGACTTTGTCTATGTATGTACTTTGACTTAGGCCAAGAAGCCTTCTTGATCTATCTCTATAGATCTTGATTCCTAATACATAGGTGGCTTCTCCCAAGTCTTTCATCGAAAAGCAGTTCCCTAGCCAAATCTTTACAGATTGTAAGGCAGGGATATCATTCCCAATGAGAAGTATGTCATCTACATACAACACTAGGAAAATGAATGCTCCCACTGACCGTCTTGTAGACACAAGGTTCATCTACATTTTTGATAAAACCAAACTCTTTGATTGCATCATCAAAACGAAGATTCCAACTTCGAGAAGCTTGCTTCAATCCATAAATGGATCGTTGTAGCTTGCATATCTTTCCAGCATCATTTGGATCGACAAAACCCTCGGGTTGTGTCATGTACACATCCTTGAGCAGATTTCCATTAAGGAAAGCTGTTTTGACATCCATCTGCCAGATTTCATAATCATGAAATGCAGCTATTGCAAGTAAGATCCTTATGGATTTAACCATGGCCACTGGTGAAAAGGTTTCATCATAGTCAATACCATGAATTTGTTTGAATCCTTTTGCAACCAGCCGACCTTTATAGGTTTGTACATTACCATCCATATCGGTCCTTTTCTTGAAAATCCATTTGCACCCTATGGGTCGTACCCCTTCAGGTGGATCAACCAAAGTCCATACTTGGTTTGCATACATGGATTCCATCTCAGATTTCATGGCCTCTTGCCATTTCTCAGAATCATTGCCCATTATAGCTTGTTGATAAGATGACGGCTCATCCTCATCAATAAGTAGTAAGTCACCTTGTTGAGTCACAAGAAATCCATATCTCTGTGGCTCCCGGTGTTCTCTTACAGACCTACGCTGGGCTTGTGTCTCTTGAGCAGGTACTTCTTCTACAACAGCTTGCAGTGCCTGCTCTGTTTCCATCTCAATCTCAGGTTCAGTGTTTTCTTGTGGTTGAACTTCACTAAGTTCTATTTTTCTCCCACTGGTTTTTCTAGAAATAAATTCTCTTTCAAGAAATACACCAGTCCGAGCAACAACTACTTTGTTCTCCGTGGGATAATAGAAATAGTATCCTTTCGTTTCCTTAGGATACCCCACAAATAAACACTTATCAGATTTGGGTCCAAGTTTGTTAGTGGCGTGACGTCTAATGAAAGCCTCACAACCCCAAATCTTCATAAAAGACATACTAGGACGCTTCCCAGTCCATATCTCATATGGTGTCTTTTCCACTGATTTAGATGGAACATGGTTCAGTAAGAAAATCGTTGTTTCTAGAGCGTGTCCCCAAAACGATATCGGAAGATCTGCATGACTCATCATTGATCTAACCATGTCCAACAAGGTTTGATTTCTCCTCTCGGATACACCATTCCATTGTGGAGTATACGGAGGAGTGAGTTGTGGGACTATCCCACACTCCTTTAGATAGTCATGAAACTCTTGGCTTAAGTATTCACCTCCTCGATCTGATCGAAGGATTTTGATACTTTTGCCAAGTTGGTTTTGTACTTCATTCTTGAAATCTTTGAACTTTTCAAAGGTTTCATGCTTATGCTTCATTAGGTACACATACCCATATCTACTGAGGTCATCAGTAAATGTAACGAAGTATTGAAAACCACCTCTAGCCTGTGTACTTATTGGCCCACATGCATCACTATGTATTAGTCCCAATAAAACATTTGCCCTTTCAACATGTCCCTTGAAAGGGGCTTTAGTCATCTTGCCCATTAAACAAGACTCGCATGTTTCATATGATTCAAAATCAAATGAATCTAATACTCCATCCTTATGAAGTTTAGATATGCGGTTCTCGTTTATGTGGCCCAAGCGACAATGCCAGAGATAAGTCGGATTACAATCATTATTTTTAATCCTTTTAGTATTTATGTTATAGACAGGCATATCAAGATTTAATAAATAAAGACCATTCACCATTTGTGCACTAGCATAAAACATATCATTTAAATAAATGGAACAACAGTTGTCCTTATAATAAATGAGAATCCATACTTGTCCAAACAAGAAATAGAAATAATGTTTTTGGTAATTGAAGGTACAAAATAACAATCTTTTAAAATCAACGATAAACCAGAAGGCAAAGATAAATAATAATCTCCTATAGCTAATGCAGCAACTCTTGCTCCATTTCCAACTCGGAGATCAACTTCGCCTTTCGCCAACAATCTACTCTTTTTGAGGTCCTGCACATTTACACAAATGTGAGATCCACATCCAGTATCTAATACCCATGATGAAGAAGTAGATAAATTGACTTCTATAACAAAAATACCTGAAGTGGAAGTCACACTTCCTTTCTTGAGATCCTCCAGATATACTTTGCAGTTCCTTTTCCAATGACCGGTCTCACCGCGATGGAAACAGTTCCCTTCCTTTGCTATCCCTCCCTTTGGCTTCAGTGCATAAGACTTTGGCTTAGATTTAACAAAGACCTTCTTTGCTTTCTTATTGCCTTTAGCTTTGGCCTTTCCTTTGCCCTTATTCACAATAAGAACATTTGTGGCCTTAGTCTTCTTTGTATTCGCTTCATATGTTCTCAACATACCAAGCAATTGTGGTAGAGTCTTTTCCATGTCAGTCATATTGTAATTTACTACAAAATGACTGAAGCTCTCAGGCAACGATTGCAAGATTACATCGGTGGCCAACTCTTGGTCCAATGGAAAACCCAGCTTCTCCAAATTCTCAATATACCCAATCATCTTGAGTACATGAGTTCCAACTATGCTTCCCTCTACCATCCTGCACTGGAACAACGCTTTAGAGACGTCATACCTCTCTTGTCTAGCTTGCTGTTGGTACAATTGCTTTAAGTGTTCGATCATATCGAACGCCTCCATTTCCTCATGTTGCTTCTGAAGCTCAGAGTTCATGGTGGCAAGCATAAGGCAGCCAACATCAAGTGCATCATTCTGATGCTTCTTGTAAGCATCCTTATCGGCTCTCGTAGCCGTCAGGGGAGGTTCCTCAGATTCCTATACCAGTCTAGGAAGTTTGTCCCATTTAATTTGTCCTTCTCAAGGACCGATCGCAGTGATAATGTGCTTGTTGTATTGTTAGTTGCCATGGATATCTACAATATAAATATGCAAAATAAGTTTATGATTTAATCATTTAACATGGTTTTATATTAAATGATACTCCCACTATTTTGTTTAAAATATATCAACCCTCGAAACCTTTAGTGGGCCAAGATCCATATTTCGCCTAATCTTGAGTTAGCTTTGGCTAATCGCCCAAGACTCGGTTATTTAGGTAGACAACACTTTGTCAATTACATCACATGTAATTCTTGGATAGTTGGGCGAACAACGCTTTGTTCAATTCATCAAATGAATTATTATCCAACCCATGCCTCTAGGTTCCCAATCCTATTGAGATAACCTAGTTAAGTCGTACCCAATTTAAAGTATAACGGTTATCACTTTTATCCTTTCGCGCCTTACTAAGATTGCCACGGTGCTTTGCTTTGGCAAACCCACACATGTACAATCGAAGTTTTTGACGAGTACTTTTAATTTTGGAAGGCATCTAAAACTTAATATTTTAGAGGGATTTATTGATCTCATGATTAGTTTGATAATTTAAAATATGTCCACTACATATAGGTGTATACATATCTACATATATGTGTAATACATTTATCAATCTAAAACATAAGATAAATCATGCATCAACATACATAATTAAAACGTGACATGTTTATAGCCCCTACTAGCGATTTTCTCAAGCCAATGAGAAAATCCTAAGAGTCAACCTAAGGTAACCTCACAAGCTCCTTCTTTTGTCTCCTGTTTGTGAATGGCCTCCTCATCCCGGCATCATGCTCCATCTTCATTGATCACCATCAACAAATAAACTATACTATTTACAAGATATAGAATTCCTCGATTCACATTCGACGGGAACATAGGGGAGGGATAACATTTAGAATAAAATAGAGAAGGCACGACACGCAGGTCGTATTATAAATTACAAACATTCACAACTCCTGTCTAATAGGTCAAAGGGTTATAACCATGCACCATGCTCAAACAACACATAAAACATGCTTTATCATTTAATTAATTAAATTCTAAACAATTTAAAATTTAATTCTAATTAAAACTGTAAAATAAGTTTTGAAAAATTATTGTACGCTCCGGACATCACGTGCCACGAACTTAAGCGACTAAGCCACGAACCACCATGGTTTGAACCAACCAAACACCACGGCTATGGGCTAGGGTTCGAAATCCTAGCCCATGGCCGAACCATTGAGCGAGCGGCGGCGGCGCTAGGGTCTAACCCTAGCCGCCTTGCTCCTTGTGTTTCCATAGAGCCAACTTGTTCGAAACGCCGGAATTCATGAGCCACGAATCATGGTCAGGCCATGCACGGTGGTGGCTCAACCATCTCGAGCCAAAGGTTCGAAAACCCTAGCTCTCACGTGGTGAAGCCACTTATCCATGCATGCGTGAACCATTATCGAGCCAAAGAGTTCAAAACTCATCCGCCTCTCAAAACCTCCATGCACGAACATGAGCCACAACGACTAGGCCATCTCGAGCATAGGAGTCCGAAACCCCTAGCCCTCACGTGGCTAAGCCGTGGGTCAAATGCATAGGTGGTGGCCGAAAACAACTTGTTACGGGTTCGATTGTTCGCTTTGTGTATCGTATACATCAAAAATCAATTATATCAAATATAATTTCATGATAATTTCACAAACTTAATATTAACATAACATATATGTTCATACAGTTTTAAATAGCATGCAATATTAGTTCTAATATGATTAATACAATTTAATCACATAAATCCGATATGAGCCTTGTACACGGCTCTGATACCACTGTAAGTAATCTATCATGCATAGCAACGCAGCGGAATATAAAATTTATGGATTACAAGACACCGGATCTATACATAGGTTATTATATCGGATAAAGGATTACAACAGTCTCACCCTTGTAGCGTTTGTGAGCAGATTCCACGGAGCACCACGTCCAACGATCCCGAGTCACGAGCAACACCTCCAAGGTCTTGCCTCAACGGTATCCACACGATTAAACGAACAAGGGACGTTCAAGAACAAGTTGCTAGACTTATTCTTGAACCAAAACTCAACTCTCGGTTCAAAACCGATTAACGACTGCCTAACACCACCAAGAAGGAGTCGACGACGGCCGTGAAGGTGGCGGCCGTGAACCTTCGTGAATGAGAGGAGGCCGAGAGCTTGAGAGAGGTGGCTAGGTTTTGATATCAAGGAATTCTCTATCATTAATCACCTTGTTATCATTATATATGATTTAATTAAAAACTTTCATAAAGCCTCATGGGCTTAAGCCCATGATTTTAATTTAATCCTTATAATTATTAATTAAGACTCCTCTTAATTATTTAATTCATCCCATGAATTTAATTTCCCTTCTCGATTTAATCTTTTGTGCGACCCGATAGGATCTTGTAATGTTGGCAGTGACATAAAATCTCATTTTACGTTACAAGCAAAGAGCGGTGTCTAGCAACACATCAAGGCTACCCAAATTACAAGAATGTCAATGACTCGACATAACCTTCAGAACTTGTGATAATATTAACCATGTAACTTAATCCCTTTGTCCTTTGTGTTTAGATTGAACACGAGTCATGGAATAGTCATACTCGTATATTCAATCTTTATTTCTTGATCCCCAAGTAGAACTAGAATAAACGAATAAGATCGATATCTCATATCGACTCATTCGAGCATGGCCATGCATTTTAGTTCTCACTTGATCAAGGGCCAAACACTTCTCCTATTATATAGGAGGGACAAATCCTATCTCGATCAGTCAACATCCCTCTACATAATTCGTAGTGTATCCAATAGTCGCCTTTATAGTTTACCCTGTTACGGGTAACGTTTGACAATATCAAGATACATAACTCCTTATGTTGGGATCTCTGATGATCACAAGTCGTAAGGATTACATACATTATTATCACTATGAGAATTGCTTATGACACTCATATAACTATCCATGTAGCATTCTCATGGTGGGTCTGTCCAGTACATCGTTCTCTAACATGTACCCATGTGTTGATTTGATATCTCATATCAATGAACAATTCATCAATCAATACATACTAGTCTCTATGTATTATCATTATCCTTATTCATGATAACTAGGGACAATGTTTAAGAATAATACAATATTATTCTAAGGACATTAATATATATATTAATTAACATTGCACAGTTAAACGAATAATATATAATAATGAATTGCCATTCATAAAATCATAAACATTGTATGTCAAAACAATCATCCAATGACATGTCTTAGGGCATATCCCAACACCCCCACACTCAATCTCAATCACCCTTTCTCCCCAACTCCTTTCCCCCATTTTTGTCCAGCATCTGAGCAACAAGAGGGAGTGTAAAGCTTGGGAAATATTGTCCTTGTTCTTGCTAAGGAAGTGGGGCAAAAGGGGTAAGGAATCATTTTTGTGTTTTTGTTAAATGGTTGGTTGAGTTTTGTTAAGGTATTGAGTAGAATTGGCATGTGTAGTAGCCTTTTGTTGAAATACTTGTTTTGAGTAGCTACATGGTAGCATATTGGTGTTTTATGTGTGTTGAGTTGTTGGGGTATGTTAGTTTGTGGTGTATTTTATGATAGCTTTGGGAAGGTGCTCGAAAATGGTTATTTTTCGCGATTACAGAGCAGCTCGATCGATCGAGAAGTCCCCTCCGATCGATCGCGCATGGCAGAGGAAAATTTTGGAAAGATAATGCTCAGCTCGATCGATCGGTGAGATCACCTAGATCGATCGAGCGAGGCAGCGAGTTGGGCACAGTTTATCATGCTTTCTCGATCGATCGAGACTTGGGTACCGATCGATCGAGAGAGGGAGAATCTTGGCAAATATTTTTAATTGATTTATTTTGAAGAATTTTGACAATGATTCTTGAAATGGTATCTAATATTGTATTATGTGGTTGTGTAGAGCCATCACAGGTAGCCACACAACGCAGGGAATAGAGACCTGCAACTGAAGATATTTTGGAAAGGTACGTAAGCGACTTACGGGCACCCCAACGGTAACATGTATTATATATTCATTATTTGACTTACGATAAATGCGAGTTGGTGCATTATGAGTACGATACATGTTGTTATGCATTGTTGTTGCATATGTATGATGTGGAACATTTGGTGTGTTTCCACGAGTCACGGTTATCACAGTGATGATTTTAATGCTTACCGCTATTATACCGTAAAAATGTGGAGCGAGGGGTGTAGGTCCGCTTGCACATGGAGGCGAGGTTTACCATACGAAGCGAGGATAGAAATACCGCTTGTATGAAGAAGCGAGGGAGGGGAGGACCGCTTGTTCTAAAGTTATGAAGCGAGGAGCATTAAAATACACTGATGAGAAGCTGGCTAAGGATTGAAGTAAAGATTTAAGAAGTGAAGTTATGTCATGACATTTATTTAAAGAAACCATAATATCATATATTGATTTGATTATGAGTTATGGTACAGGGACAACCAAAATTGGCGTTTTAAATGCATTGGAATTCAGGAAGTATCCTATGCCTATGATTTATGCATTTATGCTTTACAATCATATTATGTTGAATATGAACTATGATATGCTCATGTGTTGGGGGGTTGTCTTTGTAGGTGCTTTTACCATGGAGAACCAGGGTCGGGGTTGATACGCTGAGCTGTAAGGAGTGCTACAGGATTAGCTGAACAGAAATTCCTTTTGTATAGTTTCTACAAAGAGTAGAGTAAAGCTATAATTTAGTACCTTTGTTAGGAATATGTATAATTCCTTTTTGAACTTTTGGTACTGTAATCTCTTAAGCTCAGGTTTAATCAACACGACCTAATACTCTGATTATGAATGATTAGTTCTCTTAATTGCACCTTAGAATCTATTTTAGATAACGGGGTCTCACATTTAGTGGTATCAGAGCAGTGGTTAGATAACCAGGGAACGAGTAAAGGGTAGCCTTTAGAAACAAGTTGGCTAGGTATTCATTGGTGAGCATGTTTGTGCATGTAGTGCATACTTTTTGTATAAGTTGTTATACTAACATGCTTTTGAATATGAATACTCTTGTTATTTAACGGCTTATATTATGAACTGCTTTTGGTATTGTTGTTAACCCTTATGTTACAGCATGGCGGCTATTAATCCGGAGAACCTCAATGAAGAGGTAGGAGATGTGGGCAGTATAAATGCTAGTATTGCTCAGGCGAATCCTCTACCGCCACCTGCTGTAGGCGTGGAGCCTAGTGCACAGATATTGCTACCAGGGGAACTCAGTCTGACTCAGTTTTTGAGCTACCATCCGCCGCTCTTTGAGGGAAATGAGTCGGGGGAAGCAGCTGAGGAGTGGCTGGAAAGACTGGAGCAGATATTTATATCGGTACCCTGTGCACGGACTGCCTGGCTGAGGTTGGCAGAGTTTCAGTTGGCGAAGAAGTCTTCCATGTGGTGGAAGACAACAGTTATGGAGCTGAGGGCTCAGGGTATGACAGTAGATTGGACTGTGTTCAGGACCCGGTTCCTTAATCGGTATTTCTCCGCCGCTGCCAAACAAGTAAAAGAAGATGAGTTCACCAACCTGAAGCAGGGCAGCATGACTGTATCAGATTATGCCATGCAGTATTCTTCATTGTTGAGGTATGTACCTCATATAGCTTTGAACGGTCATGCCAAGATGAGGCATTTTCTGAAGGGACTGAGGCCAGAGTTATTTGACCGGGTTGTCTATAACAACCCCAGCTCATTCGATGATGCCCTGACTAGGGCAGAGCTGGTAGAGATTGGGGTTAGCCTGTACAAGGAAGCTGTACCCCCTTTCGTACCATCACAGAGACCAGTTGTTGACAGCCTGAGGCCACGAGGAGACCAGTTTAAGCCTCGTGGGGCTTCTTCATCTTCTAGATTTGGTGGGAAGAAATTTCAGAATCAGAAGCAAGGCAATCGGGGACCAGCACAGGGAAATAGAACAGGAGGGAACAAGTGTGACAACTGTGGAGGATTTCACTTGACACATGACTGTCGAGGCTGTTATGTTTGTGGCAAGGTGGGCCACCTGGCTTGGGTTTGCCCCAATCGGGTAGGTCAGGCAGACCCTGGGCCGAATAGGCCAAGATTTGACACCAGGACGGCACCACAGAGACAGCGGTTCACACCTCGACCACAGGGAGGTCAGGCGGCAGGACCGCCGCAGGGTCAAGTATATGCATTGACGCGTGAGCAGGCAGAGGCAGCCCCGGAGGAGGTGATTGCTGGTACGTGCCACTTACTTACGTACCCTGCATTTATTTTGGTAGATACAGGCGCTTCTCATTCATTTGTATCTTCTGCTTTTGTGGAGAGACACCACTTGTGTTCGTCTCCGTTGCCCACGCCTCTTATGGTCTCGACACCCATGGGAAAGCATGTAATTGCGGATCGACTGTTATCTGATTGCCTCATTTATTTTGAGGGCAATGATCTGAGGGCTGATCTGATTTTGTTAGATATGACAGATTTTGACTGTATTGTCGGTATTGATGTGTAGAGCAGATACCAGGCCGTGGTTGATTGCCGACAGAGGATGGTGCGTTTTCTGTCTGATCAAGGGTTTCAGTGGACCTTCTATGGGGATGGCTCTCGTCCGAAGATTCCGTTGATTTCAGTAATTAAGATGTCGCGGCTATTGGAACGAGGTCACACATGCTATCTTATTTATGCCCTGGACGTATCAGAGGAAAAAGGAAGAGTTGAGGATCGAGGATATACCAGTAGTTGCGGAATTCACCGATGTGTTTCCGGATGAGATTCCAGGATTTCCGCCGATCAGAGATGTGGAGTTTGCGATTGAATTACTGCCAGGGACATCTGCTATTTCCCGTGCCCCTTATAGGATGGCACCGGCAGAGCTGAGAGAGCTGAAAGTGCAGTTGCAGGAGCTCTTCGACAAAGGATACATTCGCCCTAGTGTATCACCATGGGGTGCACCAGTCTTGTTCGTAAAGAAAAAGGATGGTTCGATGCGTCTGTGCATCGATTACCATCAATTGAATAAAGTGACGATTAAGAACAAGTACTCCCTTCCGAGGATTGACTTGAGGTCAGGCTATCACCATATACGAGTTAGAGCTGATGACGTTCAAAAGACAGCCTTTCGAACTCAGTATGGACACTATGAGTTCTTAGTGATGCCATTCGGGGTGACGAATGCCCCTGCTGTATTTATGAGCCTGATGAACAGAATATTTCAGAAGTATCTTGATCAGTTCGTGATCGTGTTTATTGACGACATTCTTGTCTACTCGAGAAATAGGGAGGAGCATGCCAATCACTTGAGGACGGTGCTACAGATCCTGAGGGATCATCAGTTGTACGCCAAGCTCAGGAAGTTTGAGTTTCGGCTGAGCAGTGTAGCGTTCTTGGGTCATATTATCTCTCGAGAGGGGATATCAGTAGATCCCAGGAAGATAGAGGCAGTTATGGATTGGTCTACGCCGACTTCAGTCACTGAGATCCGAAGTTTCCTTGGTTTGGCTGGGTATTATCGACGCTTTGTCGAAGGGTTTTCAAAGATTGCCAAGCCATTGACTCAGCTAACTCAGAAGGGAATTACATTCTTTTGGTCGGAAGCTTGTGAACAGAGCTTCCTGGAGTTGAAGCACAAATTGACTTCAGCGCCAGTGTTGGTGATTCCCAGGGAGAACAAGCGGTTCGTTCTCTATACTGACGCATCACTCTGGGTTTAGGATGCGTACTGATACAGGATAAGCATGTAGTGGCTTATGCTTCGAGACAATTGAAGCCACATGAGACGAGGTATCCAGTCCATGATTTGGAGCTGGCAGCTATAGTGTTTTCCTTGAAGATATGGCGACACTACTTATATGGTACCTCATTCACTATCTTCACTGATCACAAGAGCCTGAAGTTCTTGTTTACGCAGGCTGAGCTGAATATGAGACAGAGGAGATGGATGAACCTGCTGAAGGACTATGATTGTGAAATCGAGTACCATCCGGGAAA
Source organism: Haberlea rhodopensis (assembly GCA_907163345.1). NCBI lineage: Eukaryota > Viridiplantae > Streptophyta > Magnoliopsida > Lamiales > Gesneriaceae > Haberlea > Haberlea rhodopensis. The sequence continues at coordinate 255,562 of CAJQUN010000477.1, read as the reverse complement.
AGCAAATTTGACAGCCGACACTTTGAGTCAGAAAGGAAGAATACAACAGAGGACGTCATGTGTTTGTCAGCTATGATGGCTTCCTACTGCCAGTTGGGTTTTGATTATGACGTGTCTGCTTCACCGATACAGGTATCAACCTTATTAGCTGAGCCGGTTCTTTATGAGCACATCCGAAAGGCTCAGGAGACCGACGGGGAGGTTTAGAGATGGTTGTCGGTGATTCGTTTAGGTCAGTCGTCGAAGTTCAGGATGGCTGAGGATGGTTCCTTGAGACTGGGTGACAGATGGGTGGTCCTGAATGCGTCTGAGTTACGTCAGGGAATATTACAGTGGGCTCATTGCAGCAGGATGAGTATCCACCCGGGCGGAAAGAAAATGTATAAGGATTTATGTGGCCAATTCTGGTGGAGACGAATGAAACAAGATGTCACCACATTCGTCAAGAGATGTCTGATTTGTCAGCAAGTGAAGGCTGGGAGGCAGAGGCCTGGTGGTGAGCTTAGAAGTTTGGAGATACCGGAATGGAAGTGGGAGCACGTATCCATGGACTTCATGACCCACTTACCGAGGACTGTTTCAAGTTTTGATGCTATCTGGGTAGTCGTGGACAGACTGACTAAAGTAGCTCACTTCATTCCTTACAATATGACCTCACGTACTTGAGGATGGCTCAGTTATATGCCAAAGATGTAGTGAGACTGCATGAGATCCCTGTTTCGATTGTGTCTGATCGAGATCCGCAGTTTACATCTCACTTCTGGGAAGGTCTTCAGTCAGCTCTGGGTACAGAATTGAGGTTGAGCACAACATACCATCCCCAAACGGACGGACAGACCGAGCGTACCATACAGACGCTCGAAGATATGTTACGGGCTTGTGTGTTGGAGTTCGATATTTCGTGGCAGGACTCAGTGCCCTTGGTAGAATTTTCTTATAACAATAGCTACCAGGCAAGCATACAGATGGCTCCTTTTGAGGCTCTATACGGTAGACGTTGTAGGTCACCGTTATGTTGGGACAACGTGGATCGCAAATCGGTCGGAGGACCAGAGTTGGTCCAAGAAATGGAAGAAAAAGTAAAGGTGATTAGAAGAAAAATGAAAGCAGCCCAGGACAGGCAGGCAGCGTATGCTAATCAACGGCGTCGGCCGTTAGAGTTTCAATTGGGCGACAAGGTCATTTTGAAGATCTCACCTTTCAGAGGTGTAGTACATTTTGGGATGCGGGGGAAGTTATCCCCGAGATATGTTGGACCGTACGAGATCTTACAGCGTATTGGTACTCTGGCATACCGATTGGCTTTACCACCCTCTCTGTCCGGCATACACGATGTGTTTCATGTGTCTATGTTGCGGAAGTACGAGCCAGATCCTTCTCATGTGTTGCAACCTTCTGAGGTTCAGATAGAGTCCGATGTATCCTATGTGGAGCGGCCTATCAGGATTCTGGATCGGGCAGATCGCAGACTACGAAACAAAGTTATTCCTATGGTCAAAGTTCAGTGGGATCGTAGGGGTGTCGAGGAGGCCACGTTGGAGATGGAGCGACACATGGTGCAGCACTATCCAGAACTGTTTTCCGGTATGTGATTTATGTTTTATTTATTTTGGGTAAGTGCATGCTGATTTCGAGGACGATATCTTATAAGTAGGGGAGTATTGTGATATCCCCGAAATGATTATGTGCTTTTAAACATTAATTATGTTATGAGGATTATGGTGTTAAATTATGGAGTTGATTTATTTATGTTGGGAAATGCATTTCACGGTATATGTGATATAAGTTGGGAATTTGGGTTATGGCATGATTATTTGGGGTGGGTGTTTGGTGTGCGCTTATCGTGTACGCCCAAATTAACCCCACTCAATCCTCAAGATTGATAACAATAATGTAGTAGCGTGAGTAGGGATCGATCCCACGAGGAGGTGTGAATCTTTGTGTTAATGAAAATCAAAACAAAAGAACAATAAAGGATGGGGTTGTGAGGTTGAATTATACTAATGAAAATTAAAAACAAAGATTAACTAATGAAAGAGATTCTTGGTATCGGTCGATTCTACCTTGGATATTATCATCTATTTCATCGATTCACAAAAGACTCAATTTTACTTGAATATTCATCAATTGGAAATCTAATTCCTCCCTCACCTTATTCATAGTCAATTAGTCCAAGCGTTCTAATTTAACTTTCACCAATCAATCAATCTCTATATGCATATTCAAGATTAAAATCACGACATCATTCAAAACTAGTGAGCGATGAATCTAAACAACATAAACACAAGTGGTTTATATAATTTAGTCAATGGTTTTCTCTAAGAATTTAATAACACCAACAGCAGACAATTATCGATCTTAGTTGCTTCTTCAATTAGATTACTCAAACAATCTCTTATTTGATATCCAATTAGCAATAGATTATATGCAAGTTACTAGGTTGTCAATCCAATAAACAAACATCAATCATATCAACAAAATCAGAAAAACAATAAATTCAATAAAATCGATAAACAAAAGCGTATGAATCTCCCCAAGATAAATAAATCCAAGGTTTTGTCTTCCTCAACCAAGAATTAAGACTAGCTACACATAATTAAAACAAAACTATAAATAAAAACAAGGGAAAAGAAAACTAATCCGATCTCCACTCGTCGAGGTGTCAATCCCGCCTTCGCTTCGATCTTCGTAGCCGTCTTCAACAAAATTGAAAAAAAATTGTAAAACTATCCTAAACTACTCTACCCTAACTATCTAGATGGTTAAAAGGTCTGATTTTCGTCCATATATGTATAGGGAGGCTGATGGAGTAGGTTAGAATCCATGTGGGAAGGAAAGAAATCAAGTTTTTGCACTTTCCAAAAGTCTTCTGGAGTAATTACGGGTAGAATGGCGTAGCTACGCCTACAGATGCCGTAGAATTGGCGTAATTACGCCTAATAATGGCGTAATTACGCCTGTCATCAATTTTTCTGGCTAGTTTCGTATTTTGGCCGTAACTTTCTTGTCCGAACTCCGAATTCAATGAATCAGCTGTCCACGCGAAGATAACTCAAAGTTCTACAACTTTTGTATGGACCACATTTCCAAAACATGGCTCGAAAATATAGAAATTTGAGGAGAAAGGAGCAACATGTGTCTTGGATTCTGGTTTTTTCCTCTTTTCTTCAAATTTATTGCTTCTTTCATCATTTTAGCTTGATTTTTCACCTTTCCCTACATTTACACAAATATACGATTAGGTAGCATATGTATCAATTTATCCATCAAAATATACCAAATCGTAGACAATTAAGCGCAATAGATGTGTCTATTTATAGTCACATCAAACACCCACATACTTAATCTTTACTCGACCTCGAGTAAATCAGACAAAACTAAAATCTTTTTGCTTGGCTCATAGCATCAAAACAAACTAACTTGTCCTCACTTTTATGCCTCAACAATTATAAACATGCATAGTAATGAAAGGCGGTGAAAAGTTAATAATGGAACAAGTTCAATCCCTAAACAATTCGTACCCAACAAAGTAGTGAACGTGTGTGTGTGGTCATAAACAAGTGTCATGTGTGACATCCCCGAAATGGTTAATTGCTATTTGGTGCATTAATTGTGTTTATATGATTAATTATGGTGGTAATTAATTATGTGTTGGAATTATTATGTGGAAATGCTTAGTCACGTGATAGGGTGACCCGGGATAGCATTTCAGGGTGCATGTTGGGTATGTTGGGAATTATGGTTGGAAGCATGATTTATTTGCCTTGGTTAGCAATTAATTAGAAATCATGTGTTTAATTGATATTTTGGTGCATTTCGGTTTAATGCTTTGGAAAATATCATGTTGGGGTGTTTTATACACCATGGATTGTGGATTGCATTTTTAATTAACCCAACTTTATACCCAATACCCCCCACCTTTACTAAATCATTTTTCACTTTACCAAAATCAACTTCCAACAAACCCTTTCCCTTCCATTTTCGTTCTTGAGCTTTGGGGTGAAGAGAAACCTTTCAAAAATCTTGATTTGTGGAGATTGTTGGGTGATTTGAGGTCCCCAAGAGGTATGGATACCTCATGGTTAATTTTGTAAGGTTTTATTTAAGTTTGGGTTGGTTTTGAATGGTTTTAAAATGGGTTTTGTTTGGTCGTTGTGGGTTTGGTTATATGTTGGATTTATACTTGTTTTGAAGTATATTTTGGTGGTTTATGTTGTATTTGATGTCGTTGATTTGTTGGGTTAAGTGTTGGTATGGATTGGAAGATTTTGGGTGCAAAAATGGTGGAAATCGCGCCTCTGCGCGAGGCGATCGATCGCCTGAAAAGAGGCGACCGATCGCCAAGGGGCAGTAACATTTTTGCGGGACAGGCGATCGATCGCCTGTTATGAGGCGACCGATCGCCGAGAGGCAGTAGCCAAACCAAAGGAATGGCGATCGATCGCCATGTTTGAGGCGACCGATCGCCGAAGGGAAAATTTTGAGGCGACCGATCGCCTGAGGGAAGCGATCGATCGCCGCCAGTGGATTTTTGAGAAATGCTTTCTTTTGTCAAATTTTTGGTATTTGGCTATTATTTGGCTTCTAATATGGGGTTGTGTGATTGTGTAGAACCATCCCAGGTAGCAACGCAACCGAGGAATTGAAGCCATATCAAATCCACTTTTGGAAAGGTACGTAGTGGACGTACGGGCACCCCAACGGTACATGTATCTTATATACTTATTGTTATGCATTGTGGATGCAAGTATATATGTGGTATTGCATTGTGGATGCAAATACATGTTATGCATGATGTTTATAGATGCATATGATTACTGGTGCACATCCCATGAGTCGTGGTCATCCCTTGATGATTTTAATGCTTGCCGCTATTTGGTTTGGTTCCGCTAAATGTGAAGCGAGGGGTGGGAGCGCCGCATGTCACATTTGAGCGTGGTTATCATATAGGGCGAGGAAAGGGTATTTGCCGCTCAATGAGAGGCGAGGGGTGGGAGTCCCGCAGTCCATTGAAGCGAGGTTATCCTATGCCGCCTATATGTAAATAAGCGAGGGGCATTAAAATACATTGTGATGGACAGACTAGGGATTGGTGATCAGTATTTGGTATTGATGAGCTGGTATATGTCATGACATGTTTTGACCATTAAAAATAATCTGTTGATTATACTCATGAGTTATGGTACAGGGACAACCAAACGGGAAGCGTTTGAAATGCATGGGAAAACAGGAAGTGTTTTATTATGATTATGCATTTACGCTTTATCTTCATATTGTGTTGAATATGAATGATTATTATTGCTCATGTTTGGGGGTTGTCCTTGTAGGTACACGTTTGGCATGATAGAAGGGCTAGACGGGTTGAGACAGTGAGCTTGAGGATGCTTTTGTGAATTGAAGGACAAGATTGTTTTGCCTAGTGTCTACTCTAGGAGTAGTGTAAAACTAGTTGATAACATTCATTTGATGGGGAATGCAATTAATCAATTTTTGGTAGTCCTTATTTTTGTGGCATGTAATGCTTAAGCTCATAAACTCAACACGTTATTTCTCACTCTGATCATTTATATTAGCTCTATTATGCCTTGATTCCGCACTTAAGGATTAGGGTCCTTACATTAGTGGTATCAGAGCAGTGGTTAGAGAACCCGGGAACGAGTGAAGGGTAGCCTTAGCATGTTTGGCTAGGTGCTTACATTTGAAGCATGTTTATGCATGTGGTGCATATTGATGTATATTCTGTTATACTAACGTGCTTATTCTCAATCCTGTATCTAACGGCATAATATATATATTGCTTTGGACTTGTTGTTAACATTTGTGTTACAGCATGGCTGCTAATGAGGAGGTTGGAGATGTTGGTAGTGTGAACGCAAGCGTTGGACAAGTGAACCCTCTACCTCCACCGGCTGTAGGCATGGAACCAGTGGTTCAGTTATTGCTACCGGGTGAGATCAGTCTGACACAATTTCTGTCGTATCATCCGCCCCGGTTTGAGGGGACAGAGTCCGGAGAAGAGGCTGAAGAGTGGTTGGAAAGACTTGAGCAGATCTTTGTATCGGCTCCTTGTGCTGTTACAGCTTGGCTGAGGCTGGCGGAGTTTCAGTTAGCAAAGAAACCTCTCATGTGGTGGAGGAGCACGGTGATGGAGCTAAGAGCACTAGGTGCTGTGATTGATTGGACACTCTTCAGGACTAGGTTTCTGAACCGGTACTTCTCCGCAGCAGCGAGACAGACAAAGGAGGATGAATTTACAAGTTTGAAGCAGGGGAACATGACAGTGGCAGACTATGCCACACGGTACTCTTCGTTGCTGAGGTACGTTCCCCACATTGCCACTAATGGGCACGCAAAGATGAGGAATTTTATGAAAGGGTTGCGACCGGAGCTCTATGACCGGGTTATCACCAATAACCCAACTTCTTTTGATGATGCTCTCACAAGGGCGGAGCTTGCCGAGCTTGGGGTGGGAGCTTATTCTAGTGCTATGCCACCACCGGTACCGCAACAGAGGCAGACTAATGACAGCTTGAGGCCTCGGGGAGAGCAATTTAAACCCCGTGGTGCCTCTTCATCTTCACGGTATGGTGGAAAGAAATACTTTGGTCAGAGACAGGATAGCAAGAAGGGCAATTGGTCCGCCAATCGAGGGTCTTCGCAAGGGGATAGGCCGGGAGAGCCGAGGTGCAACAATTGTGGAGGGCCACATTCTTCAAACAAGTGTCCTGCATGTTATATCTGTGGCAAGATGGGCCACATCGCTCGGTATTGCCCCACCCGGGGAGGACAGTCAGAGTTCCAGGGCAACCGGCCGAGATTTGATGAGAGAGCAGTGCATCAGAGGCAGCAGTTTGGGCCTCGACCATCGGGAGGTCAGACAGTAGGACCACCCCAGGGACAGGTGTATGCACTGACCAGAGAGCAGGCCCAGGCAGCCCCAGAGGAGGTGATTGCCGGTACGTGTCATTTATTTACGTACCCTGCTTTTATTTTGATCGATACAGGTGCCTCCCATTCTTTTGTATCGGTGGGTTTTGTGGAAAGACACCATATGCGCACGTCTTCTCTATCCACGCCTCTCCTTGTCTCGACACCCACTGGAAGAAATGTCGTTGCTGATCAGTTCATGGCAGACTGCCTCATTTATTTTGAGGGCAACGAGTTGAAGGCAGACTTGATTGTGTTGGGCATGTCAGACTTCGACTGCATCTTGGGGATTGATATTCTGAACAGATACCAGGCAGTGGTAGATTGCCGGCAGAGGACAGTGAAGTTCAGACCTGAGTTGGGCAGTCAGTGGACCTTCTATGGCAATGGTTCTCGTGCGAAGATTCCGTTGATTTCAGCGATCAAGATGACTCAGTTGTTGGAACGTGGACACAGGGGTTATCTCATTTATGCCGTGGACACGTCTGGGAAGAATAAAGAACTAAGAGTTGAGGATGTGCCAGTGGTAGCAGAGTTTGCTGATGTATTCCCAGAAGAGATCCCAGGATTCCCACCGGCTAGGGAAGTTGAGTTTGGGATCGAGTTGCTGCCAGGGACATCCGCTATCTCTCGTGCACCTTATAGGATGGCACCGGCCGAGTTGAGAGAGTTGAAAGAACAGTTGCAGGATCTCCTTGACAAGGGATATATACGCCCGAGCGTGTCGCCATGGGGCGCACCAGTTCTCTTTGTGAAAAAGAAGGACGGTTCGATGCGGTTGTGCATCGATTACCGGCAGCTGAATAAGGCTACAATGAAGAACAAGTATCCTCTTCCAAGGATCGACGATCTGTTTGATCAGTTGCAAGGTACCAGGGTGTATAGCAAGATTGATTTGAGGTCCGGGTATCATCAGATCCGAGTCAGAGAGGGAGATGTGCAGAAGACAGCATTCCGGACGCGATATGGACATTATGAGTTCCTAGTGATGCCGTTCGGGGGGACGAATGCTCCAGCAGTCTTCATGAGTCTGATGAACAGAGTGTTTCAGCCGTATCTTGATCAGTTCGTCATTGTGTTTATTGACGACATTCTCATCTACTCCCGGAGTGAGGAAGAGCATGTGAAACACTTGAGGACAGTGCTTCAGATTCTCAGAGAGCATCAGTTGTATGCTAAGCTCAGTAAGTGTGAATTTTGGCTGAGCAGTGTAGTGTTTCTGGGGCATGTCATATCGAGCAGCGGAATATCTGTAGAACCCAAGAAGATTGAGGCTGTGATGGAGTGGGCTGCCCCCACTTCTGTGCCTGAGATACGGAGTTTTCTGGGTTTGGCCGGTTATTATCGACGCTTCGTCGAGGGCTTTTCGAAGATTGCAAAGCCGCTGACTAAGTTGACCCAGAAGGGTGTACCTTTCTTTTGGTCAGAAGCTTGTGAGGAGAGCTTCCAGGAGTTGAAGCACCGGTTGACGACGGCGCCAGTGTTAGTGATCCCTACGGAGAACTCCAGATTTGTTCTGTATACTGACGCATCACTTCAGGGCCTTGGGTGTGTTCTGATGCAAGATAAGCATGTGGTAGCTTATGCATCGAGGCAGTTGAAGCCGCATGAGACCAGATATCCAGTTCTTGACTTGGAATTGGCGGCTATCATCTTCGCCCTGAAGATTTGGAGGCATTATTTGTATGGTACGTCGTTTACCATATACACGGATCACAAGAGCCTCAAGTTTTTATTCACTCAGGCAGAACTGAACATGAGGCAGAGGAGATGGATGGACCTACTCAAGGACTATGACTGTGAGATAGAGTACCATCCGGGGAAAGCCAATTTGACAGCAGACGCTTTGAGCCGGAAAGTGAGGAGTTCTGCTGAGGATGTCATCCATTTGTCTGCTATGATGACCTCCTATTGCCATCTGGGCTATGATTTTGACATAGATGCATCGCCTGTGTATGTATCGACTTTGCTAGCTGAGCCAGATATCTATGAGAACATCAGGAGAGCTCAGAGGTCAGATGATGAGATTCAGAGATGGTTATCTTTAGTACATCTTGGTCAGCCAACGAAGTTCAGAGTGGCCGATGACGGATCTTTGAGATTGGGTGACCGTTGGGTGGTTCCGAGTACGCCGGAGTTGCGTAAAGGGATCTTGGAGCGAGCTCATAGTAGCAGACTTAGCATCCACCCAGGTGGGAAAAAGATGTACAGAGATCTGCGTGGGCAGTTTTGGTGGAAAAGGATGAAATCAGATGTCGTCGCTTTTGTAAAAAGGTGTTTGATCTGCCAGCAAGTTAAGGCAGAGAGACAGAGACCTGGCGGCGAGTTGAGAAGCTTGGAAATACCGAAGTGGAAGTGGGAGCACATTTCCATGGACTTCGTGACTCATTTGCCGAGGAGTGCTTCAGGCTTCGATGCTATTTGGGTGATTGTGGACAGATTGACTAAGGTAGCTCATTTTATCCCCTATAGCATGAATTTCACCTTTTTGAGGATGGCGCAGTTGTATATTAGAGATGTGGTGAGATTGCATGGGATCCCCGTTTCCATAGTGTCAGATCGAGATCCGCGATTCACATCTCATTTTTGGGAAGGTCTTCAGTCAGCCTTGGGAACTGAAGTCAGATTGAGCACTACTTATCATCCTCAGACGGATGGTCAGACCGAGCGTACAATTCAGACGCTCGAGGACATGTTGAGAGCTTGTGTTTTGGAGTTCGATGCTTCTTGGCAGGATTCAGTGCCTTTGGTAGAGTTTTCTTATAACAATAGCAACCAAGCGAGTATTCAGATGGCTCCGTTTGAAGCTCGTTATGGCAGACGGTGTAGATCACCCTTGTGTTGGGATGATTTGGACCGCAAATCGGTCGGAGGACCGGAGTTGATTCGGGAAATGGAAGAAAAGATAAAGACGATAAGGCAGAAAATGAAAGCGGCCCAGGACAGACAGGAAGCTTATGCAAATAGACGGCGGAGACCGTTGGAATTTCAGTTGGGAGATAAGGTCTTTTTGAAGATCTCGCCTTTCAGAGGCGTTGTGCGATTTGGGATGCGCGGGAAACTGTCTCCGAGGTATGTTGGACCGTACGAGATTTTGCAGCGCATTGGCACCTTAGCTTACCGACTGGCCTTGCCGCCTTCTTTATCTGGCATACATGATGTGTTTCATGTATCGATGTTGCGGAAGTATGAGCCGGATCCGTCTCATGTGTTACAGCCTTCCGAAGTTCAGTTAGAGTCCGATGTATCTTATGTGGAACGGCCTGTCAGAATTCTGGATCGAGCAGACCGTAGACTTTGGAACAAAGTGATACCTATGATCAAGGTCCAATGGGATCGCAGGGGTGTCGAGGAGGCTACGTGGGAGATGGAGCGGCATATGGTGCAGCACTACCCGGAACTATTCTCTGGTATGTGTTTATGTTTAGTTTCCTTTTGGGGTAAGTGCACTTTCCAAAAGTCTTCTGGAGTAATTACGGGTAGAATGGCGTAGCTACGCCTATAGATGCCGTAGAATTGGCGTAATTACGCCTAATAATGGCGTAATTACGCCTGTCATCAATTTTTCTGGCTAGTTTCGTATTTTGGCCGTAACTTTCTTGTCCGAACTCCGAATTCAATGAATCAGCTGTCCACGCGAAGATAACTCAAAGTTCTACAACTTTTGTATGGACCACATTTCCAAAACATGGCTCGAACATATAGAAATTTGAAGAGAAAGGAGCAACATGTGTCTTGGATTCTGGTTTTTTCCTCTTTTCTTCAAATTTATTGCTTCTTTCATCATTTTAGCTTGATTTTTCACCTTTCCCTACATTTACACAAATATACGATTAGGTAGCATATGTATCAATTTATCCATCAAAATATACCAAATCGTAGACAATTAAGCGCAATAGATGTGTCTATTTATAGTCACATCAAACACCCCCATACTTAATCTTTACTCGACCTCGAGTAAATCAGACAAAACTAAAATCTTTTTGCTTGGCTCATAGCATCAAAACAAACTAACTTGTCCTCACTTTTATGCCTCAACAATTATAAACATGCATAGTAATGAAAGGCGGTGAAAAGTTAATAATGGAACAAGTTCAATCCCTAAACAATTCGTACCCAACAAAGTAGTGAACGTGTGTGTGTGGTCATAAACAAGTGTCATGTGTGACATCCCCGAAATGGTTAATTGCTATTTGGTGCATTAATTGTGTTTATATGATTAATTATGGTGGTAATTAATTATGTGTTGGAATTATTATGTGGAAATGCTTAGTCACGTGATAGGGTGACCCGGGATAGCATTTCAGGGTGCATGTTGGGTATGTTGGGAATTATGGTTGGAAGCATGATTTATTTGCCTTGGTTAGCAATTAATTAGAAATCATGTGTTTAATTGATATTTTGGTGCATTTCGGTTTAATGCTTTGGAAAATATCATGTTGGGGTGTTTTATACACCATGGATTGTGGATTGCATTTTTAATTAACCCAACTTTATACCCAATACCCCCCACCTTTACGAAATCATTTTTCACTTTATCAAAATCAACTTCCAACAAACCCTTTCCCTTCCATTTTCGTTCTTGAGCTTTGGGGTGAAGAGAAACCTTTCAAAAATCTTGATTTGTGGAGATTGTTGGGTGATTTGAGGTCCCCAAGAGGTATGGATACCTCATGGTTAATTTTGTAAGGTTTTATTTAAGTTTGGGTTGGTTTTGAATGGTTTTAAAATGGGTTTTGTTGGGTTGTTGTGGGTTTGGTTATATGTTGGATTTATACTTGTTTTGAAGTATATTTTGGTGGTTTATGTTGTATTTGATGTTGTTGATTTGTTGGGTTAAGTGTTGGTATGGATTGGAAGATTTTTGGGTGCAAAAATGGTGGAAATCGCGCCTCTGCGCGAGGCGATCGATCGCCTGAAAAGAGGCGACCGATCGCCAAGGGGCAGTAACATTTTTGCGGGACAGGCGATCGATCGCCTGTTATGAGGCGACCGATCGCCGAGAGGCAGTAGCCAAACCAAAGGAATGGCGATCGATCGCCATGTTTGAGGCGACCGATCGCCGAAGGGAAAATTTTGAGGCGACCGATCGCCTGAGGGAAGCGATCGATCGCCGCCAGTGGATTTTTGAGAAATGCTTTCTTTTGTCAAATTTTTGGTATTTGGCTATTATTTGGCTTCTAATATGGGGTTGTGTGATTGTGTAGAACCATCCCAGGTAGCAACGCAGCCGAGGAATTGAAGCCATATCAAATCCACTTTTGGAAAGGTACGTAGTGGACGTACGGGCACCCCAACGGTACATGTATCTTATATACTTATTGTTATGCATTGTGGATGCAAGTATATATGTGGTATTGCATTGTGGATGCAAATACATGTTATGCATGATGTTTATAGATGCATATGATTATTGGTGCACATCCCATGAGTCGTGGTCATCCCTTGATGATTTTAATGCTTGCCGCTATTTGGTTTGGTTCCGCTAAATGTGAAGCGAGGGGTGGGAGCGCCGCATGTCACATTTGAGCGTGGTTATCATATAGGGCGAGGAAAGGGTATTTGCCGCTCAATGAGAGGCGAGGGGTGGGAGTCCCGCAGTCCATTGAAGCGAGGTTATCCTATGCCGCCTATATGTAAATAAGCGAGGGGCATTAAAATACATTGTGATGGACAGACTAGGGATTGGTGATCAGTATTTGGTATTGATGAGCTGGTATATGTCATGACATGTTTTGACCATTAAAAATAATCTGTTGATTATACTCATGAGTTATGGTACAGGGACAACCAAACGGGAAGCGTTTGAAATGCATGGGAAAACAGGAAGTGTTTTATTATGATTATGCATTTACGCTTTATCTTCATATTGTGTTGAATATGAATGATTATTATTGCTCATGTTTGGGGGTTGTCCTTTTAGGTACACGTTTGGCATGATAGAAGGGCTAGACGGGTTGAGACAGTGAGCTTGAGGATGCTTTTGTGAATTGAAGGACATGATTGTTTTGCCTAGTGTCTACTCTAGGAGTAGTGTAAAACTAGTTGATAACATTCATTTGATGGGGAATGTAATTAATCAATTTTTGGTAGTCCTTATTTTTGTGGCATGTAATGCTTAAACTCATAAACTCAACACGTTATTCCTCACTCTGATCATTTATATTAGCTCTATTATGCCTTGATTCCGCACTTAAGGATTAGGGTCCTTACATCATGTACAATTTATAGATCCAATAGAAGCAAATCCACAATAGTTCAAGTCATACACTAACACAAGTATAAGCTCACTTGCACACTCTTCTCCACTATCTTAGCCACTTTGCAAACATAAATCAAGTAGGTCTTTATTAGCTTGTAGTGTGGCCTAGGTTAGGCTTATGAAAGAAAGTGTGACATCCCCGAAATGATTAATTGCTAATTGGTGCATTAATTGTGCTTATATGATTAATTATGTGGTAATTAATTATGCATTGGATTTATTTACCTTGTGGAAATGCATGGTCATGTGGATAGGGTGACCCGGGGTTGCATTTCATGGTGCATGTGGTGCATGTTGGGTAAATATTATTGGAAGCATGATTTATTTGCCATAGTTAGCAATTTATTAGAAATCATGTGTTTAATTGGTATTTGGTGCATTTTGAGTAAATGCTTTGAAAAAAAATATCATGTTGTGGTGTTTTATACACCATGGAATTGTTGGTATGCATTTTAATTAAATAACTCACCTTTTATACCCAACCCCACCCCATCCACTCTTATTTCACTTTACCAAACCAACTCCCACAAACCCTCTCCCTTTCTTCATTTTCGAGCTTGAGCTCAAGGGTGAAGAGGAGTCTTTGCAAAATCTTGTTTTGTGGAGTTTATTGGGTGATTTGAGATCCCCAAGAGGTATGGATACCTCATGTTTAATTTTTGTAAGATTTTGTTTAAGTTGGGTTAATTTTGAAGGGTTTTGAAATGGGTTTGTGTTGGGTTGTTGTGGTTTTGGTTAAGGGTTAGATTTATACTTGTTTTGAAGTATATTTTGGTGGTTTATGTTGTTTTTGATGTTGTTGATTTGTTGGGTTAAGTGTTGGTATGGGTTGGAAGGATTTTGGAAGCAAAAATGGTGAAAAATCGCATGTCTGCGCGAGGCGATCGATCGCCTGAAAAGAGGCGACCGATCGCCGAGGGGCAGTAACATTTTTGCGTGTTAGGCGATCGATCGCCTAAAATGAGGCGACCGATCGCCAAGAGGCAGTAGGATTTTCAAAGGGATGGCGATCGATCGCCATGTTTGGGGCGACCGATCGCCACAGTGATAATTTTGAGGCGATCGTTCGCCTGGGTGAAGCGATCGATCGCCGCCTGTGGAATTTTGGAAAATGGTTTATTTTGTCAAATTTTTGGTATTTGGCTATTATTTGGGGTTGTGTGATTGTGTAGAACCATCCCAGGTAGCAACACAACCGAGGAACTGAAGCCGGATCAATTCCACTTTTGGAAAGGTACGTAGTGGACGTACGGGCACCCCAACGGTACATGTATCTTATATACTTATTGTTTATGCATTGTGGATGCAAGTATATATGTGGTATTGCATAGTGGATGCAAATACATGTTATGCATGATGTTTATAGATGCATATGATTATTGGTGCACATCCCATGAGTCGTGGTCATCCCTTGATGATTTTAATGCTTGCCGCTATTTGGTTTGGTTCCGCTAAATGTGAAGCGAGGGGTGGGAGCGCCGCATGTCACATTTGAGCGTGGTTATCATATAGGACGAGGAAAGGGTATTTGCCGCTCAATGAGAGGCGAGGGGTGGGAGTCCCGCAGTCCATTGAAGCGAGGTTATCCTATGCCGTCTATATGTAAATAAGCGAGGGGCATTAAAATACATTGTGATGGACAGACTAGGGATTGGGGATCAGTATTGGTTATTGATCAGCTGGTATATGTCATGACATGTTTAGACCATTAAAAATAATCTATTGATTATACTCATGAGTTATGGTACAGGGACAACCAAACGGGAAGCGTTTGAAATGCATGGGGAAAACAGGAAGTGTTTTATTATGATTATGCATTTACGCTTTATCTTCATATTGTGTTGAATATGAATGATTATTATTACTCATGTTTGGGGGTTGTCCTTGTAGGTACACGTTTGGCATGATAGGAGGGCTAGACGGGTTGAGACAGTGAGCTTGAGGATGCTTTTGTGAATGGAAGGACATGATTATTTTGCCTAGTGTCTACTCTAGGAGTAGTGTAAAACTAGTTGATAACATTCATTTGATGGGAATGTAATTAATCCTTTTGGTAGTCCTTATTTTTGGCATGTAAAGCTTAAGCTCATAAACTCAACACGTTAATTCTCACTCTGATCATTTATATTAGCTCTATTATGCCTTGATTCCACACTTAAGGATTAGGGTCCTTACATTAGTGGTATCAGAGCAGTGGTTAGAGAACCCGGGAACGAATGAAGGGTAGCCTTAGCATGTTTGGCTAGGTGCTTACATTTGAAGCATGTTTATGCATGTGGTGCATATTGATGTATATCTTGTTATACTAACGTGCTTATCCTCATTCCTGTTATCTAACGGCATAACATATATACTGCTTTGGAATTGTTGTTAACATTTGTATTACAGCATGGCTGCTAATGAGGAGGTTGGAGATATTGGTAGTGTGAACGCAAGCATTGGTCAAGTGAACCCTCTACCTCCACCGGCTGTAGGAATGGAACCAGTGGTTCAGTTATTGCTACCGGGTGAGATTAGCTTGACTCAATTTCTGTCTTATCATCCGCCCCGATTTGAGGGGACAGAGTCCGGAGAAGAGGCTGAAGAGTGGTTGGAAAGACTTGAGCAGATCTTTGTATCGGCTCCTTGTGCTGTGACAGCTTGGCTGAGGCTGGCGGAGTTTCAATTAGCCAAGAAACCTCTGATGTGGTGGAGGAGCACAGTGATGGAAATGAGAGCACTGCGTGCTGTGATTGACTGGACGCTCTTCAGGACTAGGTTTTTGAACCGGTATTTCTCCGCTGCGGCGAGACAGACGAAGGAGGATGAATTTACCAGTTTGAGACAGGGGAACATGACAGTGGCAGACTATGCCACACGGTACTCTTCGTTGCTGAGGTACGTTCCCCACATTGCCACCAGTGGACACGCTAAGATGAGGAATTTTATGAAGGGATTGCGACCGGAGCTCTATGATCGGGTTATCACCAATAACCCGACTTCTTTAGATGATGCTCTCACAAGAGCGGAGCTTGCTGAGCTAGGAGTGGGAGCTTACGCTATGCCACCACCGGTACCGCAACAGAGGCAGACTAGTGATAGCTTGAGGCCTCGGGGTGAGCCATTTAAACCCCGTGGTGCCTCTTCATCTTCGCGATATGGTGGAAAGAAACACTTTGGTCAGAAGCAGGATAACAAGAAAGGCAATTGGTCCGCCAATAGAGGATCTTCACAAGGGGATAGGCCGGGAGAGCCGAGGTGCAACAATTGTGGAGGGCCACATTCTTCAAACAAGTGTCCTGCATGTTATATCTGTGGCAAGATGGGCCACATCGCTCGGTATTGCCCCACTCGGGGAGGACAGTCAGAGTTTCAGGGCAACAGGCCGAGGTTTGATGATAGGACAGTGCAGCAGAGGCAGCAGTTTGGGCCTCGACCATCGGGAGGTCAGACAGTAGGACCACCCCAGGGGCAGGTGTATGCACTGACCAGGGAGCAGGCCCAGGCAGCTCCAGAGGAGGTAATCGCCGGTACGTGTCATTTATTTACGTACCCTGCTCTTATTTTGATCGATACAGGTGCCTCCCATTCTTTTGTATCGGTGGGTTTTGTGGAAAGAAACCATATGCGCACGTCTTCTTTACCCACGCCTCTCCTTGTCTCGACACCCACTGGAAGAAATGTCGTTGCTGATCAGTTCATGGCAGACTGACTCATTTATTTTGAGGGCAACGAATTGAGATCAGACTTGATTGTGCTGGGTATGTCAGACTTCGACTGCATCTTGGGTATTGATGTTCTGAACAGATATCAGGCAGTGGTAGATTGCCGGCAGAGGACAGTGAAGTTCAGACCTGAGTTGGGCAGTCAGTGGACCTTCTATGGCAACGGGTCTCGTGCGAAGATTCCGTTGATTTCAGCGATCAAGATGACTCAGCTGTTGGAACGTGGCCACACGGGCTATCTTATTTATGCCGTGGACACGTCTGGGAAGGATAAGGAACTAAGAGTTGAGGATGTACCGGTAGTAGCCGAGTTCGCTGATGTATTCCCAGAAGAGATCCCAGGATTTCCACCGGCTAGGGAAGTCGAGTTTGGGATCGAGCTTTTGCCAGGGACATCCGCTATCTCTCGTGCACCTTATAGGATGGCACCGGCTGAGTTGAGAGAGTCGAAAGAACAGTTACAGGATCTCCTTGACAAGGGATATATATGCCCGAGCGTGTCGCCATGGGGCGCACCAGTTCTCTTTGTGAAGAAGAAGGACGGTTCGATGCTGTTGTGTATCGATTACCGGCAACTGAATAAGGCTACAGTGAAGAACAAGTATCCTCTCCCAAGGATAGATGACTTGTTTGATCAGTTGCAAGGTACCAGGGTGTATAGCAAGATTGATTTGAGATCCGGGTATCATCAGATTCGGGTCAGAGAGGAAGATGTGCAGAAGACAGCATTCCGGACACGATATGGGCATTATGAGTTCCTAGTGATGCCGTTCGGCGTGACGAATGCTCCAGCAGTCTTCATGAGTCTGATGAACAGAGTGTTTCAGCAGTATCTTGATCAGTTCGTCATTGTGTTTATTGACGATATTCTTATCTACTCCCGGAGCGAGGGGGAGCATGTGAAACACTTGAGGACAGTGCTTCAGATTCTCAGAGAGCATCAGTTGTATGCTAAGCTCAGTAAGTGTGAATTTTGGCTGAGCAGTGTAGTATTTCTGGGGCATGTCATATCGAGCAGCGGGATATCAGTAGATCCCAAGAAGATTGAGGCCGTGATGGAGTGGGCTGCCCCCACTTCTGTGCCTGAGATCCGGAGTTTTCTTGGTTTGGCCGGGTATTATCGGCGCTTTGTCGAGGGCTTTTCGAAGATTGCCAAGCCGCTGACTCAGTTGACCCAGAAGGGAGTGCCTTTCTTTTGGTCAGAAGCTTGCGAGGAGAGCTTCCAGGAATTAAAGCACCGGTTGACGACGGCGCCAGTGTTAGTGATCCCTACGGAGAACTCCAGATTTGTTCTGTATACTGACGCATCACTGCAGGGCCTTGGGTGCGTTCTGATGCAAGATAAGCACGTGGTAGCTTATGCATCGAGGCAGTTGAAGCCGCATGAGACCAGATATCCAGTTCATGACTTGGAATTGGCGGCTATCATCTTCGCCCTGAAGATTTGGAGGCATTATTTGTATGGTACGTCGTTTACCATTTACACGGATCACAAGAGCCTCAAGTTTTTATTCACTCAGGCGGAGCTGAACATGAGGCAGAGAAGATGGATGGACCTACTCAAGGACTATGACTGTGAGATAGAGTACCATCCGGGGAAAGCCAATTTGACAGCAGACGCTTTGAGCCGGAAAGTGAGGAGTTCTGCTGAGGACGTCATTCATTTGTCTGCTATGATGCCCTCCTATTGCCAGTTGGGCTATGATTTTGACATTGATGCATCACCTGTGTATGTATCAACTTTGCTAGCTGAGCCAGATATTTATGAGCGTATCAGGAGAGCTCAGAGGTCAGATGACGAGGTCCAGAGGTGGTTATCTTTAGTACATCTTGGTCAGCCGACGAAGTTCAGAGTGGCCGATGACGGGTCTTTGAGATTGGGTGACCGATGGGTGGTTCCAAGTACGCCGGAGTTGCGTAGAGGGATCTTGGAGCGAGCTCACAGTAGCAGACTTAGCATCCACCCAGGTGGGAAGAAGATGTACAGAGATCTGCGTAGTCAGTTTTGGTGGACAAGGATGAAATCTGATGTCGTCGCTTTTGTAAAGAGGTGTTTGATCTGCCAGCAGGTTAAGGCAGAGAGACAGAGACCTGGCGGCGAGCTGAGAAGCTTGGAGATACCGAAGTGGAAGTGGGAGCACATTTCCATGGACTTCGTGACTCATTTGCCGAGGAGTGCTTCAGGCTTTGATGCTATTTGGGTGATTGTGGACAGATTGACTAAGGTAGCCCACTTTATCCCATATAGCATGACTTTCACCTTTTTGAGGATGGCGCAGTTGTATATTAGAGATGTGGTGAGATTGCATGGGATTCCCATTTCCATAGTGTCGGACCGAGATCCGCGTTTCACATCTCATTTCTGGGAAGGCCTTCAGTCAGCTTTGGGAACTGAGGTCAGATTGAGCACTGCTTATCATCCTCAGACGGATGGCCAGACCGAGCGCACTATTCAGACGCTCGAGGACATGTTGAGAGCTTGTGTTTTGGAGTTCGATGCTTCTTGGCAGGATTCAGTGCCTTTGGTAGAGTTTTCGTATAACAATAGCTACCAGGCGAGTATTCAGATGTCTCCGTTTGAAGCTCTTTATGGCAGACGGTGTAGATCACCCTTGTGTTGGGATGATTTGGACCGCAGATCGGTCGGAGGACCGGAATTGATTCGGGAGATGGAAGAAAAGATAAAGACGATAAGGCAGAAAATGAAAGCGGCCCAGGACAGACAGGCAGCTTATGCGAATAAACGGCGGAGACCGTTGGAATTTCAGTTGGGAGATAAGGTCTTTTTGAAGATCTCGCCTTTTAGGGGCGTTGTGCGATTTGGGATGCGCGGGAAACTGTCTCCGAGGTATGTTGGACCGTACGAGATTTTGCAGCGCATTGGCACCTTAGCTTACCGACTGGCCTTGCCGCCTTCTTTATCTGGTATACATGATGTGTTTCATGTATCTATGCTGCGGAAGTATGAGCCGGATCCGTCGCATGTGTTACAGCCTTCCGAAGTTCAGTTAGAGTCCGATGTGTCTTATGTGGAACGGCCTGTCAGAATTCTAGATCGAGCAGACCGTAGGCTTCGGAACAAAGTGATACCGATGATCAAGGTTCAGTGGGATCGCAGGGGTGTCGAGGAGGCTACGTGGGAGACGGAGCGGCATATGGTGCAGCACTACCCGGAACTATTCTCTGGTATGAGTTTATGTTTAGTTTCTTTTTGGGGTAAGTGCATGTGATTTCGAGGACGAAATCTTATAAGTAGGGGAGTATTGTGACATCCCCGAAATGATTAATTGCTAATTGGTACATTAATTGTGCTTATATGATTAATTATGTGGTAATTAATTATGCATTGGATTTATTTACCTTGTGGAAATGCATGGTCATGTGGATAGGGTGACCCGGGGTTGCATTTCAGGGTGCATGTGGTGCATGTTGGGTAAATATTATTGGAAGCATGATTTATTTGCCATAGTTAGCAATTTATTAGAAATCATGTGTTTAATTGGTATTTGGTGCATTTTGAGTAAATGCTTTGAAAAAAATATCATGTTGTGGTGTTTTATACACCATGGAATTGTTGGTATGCATTTTAATTAAATAACTCACCTTTTATACCCAACCCCACCCCATCCACTCTTATTTCACTTTACCAAACCAACTCCCACAAACCCTCTCCCTTTCTTCATTTTCGAGCTTGAGCTCAAGGGTGAAGAGGAGTCTTTGCAAAATCTTGTTTTGTGGAGTTTATTGGGTGATTTGAGATCCCCAAGAGGTATGGATACCTCATGTTTAATTTTTGTAAGATTTTGTTTAAGTTGGGTTAATTTTGAAGGGTTTTGAAATGGGTTTGTGTTGGGTTGTTGTGGTTTTGGTTAAGGGTTAGATTTATACTTGTTTTGAAGTATATTTTGGTGGTTTATGTTGTTTTTGATGTTGTTGATTTGTTGGGTTAAGTGTTGGTATGGGTTGGAAGGATTTTGGAAGCAAAAATGGTGAAAAATCGCATGTCTGCGCGAGGCGATCGATCGCCTGAAAAGAGGCGACCGATCGCCGAGGGGCAGTAACATTTTTGCGTGTTAGGCGATCGATCGCCTAAAATGAGGCGACCGATCGCCAAGAGGCAGTAGGATTTTCAAAGGGATGGCGATCGATCGCCATGTTTGGGGCGACCGATCGCCACAGTGATAATTTTGAGGCGATCGATCGCCTGGGTGAAGCGATCGATCGCCGCCTGTGGAATTTTGGAAAATGGTTTATTTTGTCAAATTTTTGGTATTTGGCTATTATTTGGGGTTGTGTGATTGTGTAGAACCATCCCAGGTAGCAACACAACCGAGGAACTGAAGCCGGATCAATTCCACTTTTGGAAAGGTACGTAGTGGACGTACGGGCACCCCAACGGTACATGTATCTTATATACTTATTGTTTATGCATTGTGGATGCAAGTATATATGTGGTATTGCATAGTGGATGCAAATACATGTTATGCATGATGTTTATAGATGCATATGATTATTGGTGCACATCCCATGAGTCGTGGTCATCCCTTGATGATTTTAATGCTTGCCGCTATTTGGTTTGGTTCCGCTAAATGTGAAGCGAGGGGTGGGAGCGCCGCATGTCACATTTGAGCGTGGTTATCATATAGGACGAGGAAAGGGTATTTGCCGCTCAATGAGAGGCGAGGGGTGGGAGTCCCGCAGTCCATTGAAGCGAGGTTATCCTATGCCGTCTATATGTAAATAAGCGAGGGGCATTAAAATACATTGTGATGGACAGACTAGGGATTGGGGATCAGTATTGGTTATTGATCAGCTGGTATATGTCATGACATGTTTAGACCATTAAAAATAATCTATTGATTATACTCATGAGTTATGGTACAGGGACAACCAAACGGGAAGCGTTTGAAATGCATGGGGAAAACAGGAAGTGTTTTATTATGATTATGCATTTACGCTTTATCTTCATATTGTGTTGAATATGAATGATTATTATTGCTCATGTTTGGGGGTTGTCCTTGTAGGTACACGTTTGGCATGATAGGAGGGCTAGACGGGTTGAGACAGTGAGCTTGAGGATGCTTTTGTGAATGGAAGGACATGATTATTTTGCCTAGTGTCTACTCTAGGAGTAGTGTAAAACTAGTTGATAACATTCATTTGATGGGAATGTAATTAATCCTTTTGGTAGTCCTTATTTTTGGCATGTAAAGCTTAAGCTCATAAACTCAACACGTTAATTCTCACTCTGATCATTTATATTAGCTCTATTATGCCTTGATTCCGCACTTAAGGATTAGGGTCCTTACAGAAAGGTAAGGATATATCAAGTAAGAGAGTATGATGATATGCACACTAAAAGCTTCTCTTCTTGCTTGAATTTTTCAACTTTTGTTTCAACATTTTTCTTCTTTTGTGCCTTGGCTCCCCTTGGAGTCATATTTTTATTTATTTCCTCAAGGCATTCCATTTCTTTCATGTATTTCATTCTTTTCCTTATGAAGCTCACAAACATTTTAATCATTGAATACTTAAGTGCATGTGAATGAAACACATCATACTCCCTTCAAAGGTATGGATAGAACTCATATTTAGGCTCATTAGGGAATGATGATAAGCTAGTCAAAGAATGTCGAATGGGGGTTGTTTGTATGCTTAGCATACAACCATTCTTTTGCATTAAGGTTCAAAAAGGGTACTAGTGATTGATTTTCTTTACATGGTAGGCTTGAAAGGCTCAAACACATCAAATATTGCCTATATCACTTTCATGTTTGCAAGTAGTCTAGACATACGCCTCAAAGAGCATGTAGTTAAGTTCTAGCATGTATTAGAGACTTCTTAAGACTATCATAAAATTTACACAATCTTCACTAAGCTATGCACACTTCACAAGCCATTACAATAATGTGCTCAAAATATTCACTACTAAGTTAAAGTAAACTTTGTATTAGAGTTCAAAGTGTTCCAAAGTTAACAATTCACCTATGTTCAAAAGCATGCATGATATCAATTAGGTTTCATCATGGGCTAGTGAATCTAAGCATGTGTTCATTACTAACTATGAGCTCAAAATTTTCAAATTTTTGATTTTTTTGTATTTTTGTAATAGAAAAGCAATAACACACACTAATCCCTCCCCCATACTTAAATCTTACATTGTCCCCAATGTAAGACAAAAATACAAGAAAAGAGAATCTAACTACTAAAGCAAAAAAATAAAAAATAAAAGGGAGAAATGAAACTAACTCCCCTTGGGTTGCCTCCCAAGCAGCGCCTCTGTTTAACGTCGGTGGCCCGACGCCAGTTCTCTCGCTTAAGGCGATGCCTATTCGCCTTGCACCTCTTGGAGGGTTTTTGTCTTTTCAATATGTCGCCTTCCTCCAAAGAAGTCAGTTGAGGTCGATAAAGATCTACCTCATGGCATCCTTTAACTTGTTGTCCCCTATGCTCTCCTTTGGGAATCTCATTCTGGTGAGATTCCTTGTTATCCACCTCGATCTCTGTTTGTTGTTCAAGTATTGATGACCTCAGTACCATCGTTGCTGGAGTTTCTACCTCTTGGCCACTGTCCAAGGTGATGTTGTCTTCGAAAAAATAGTCCCAAGGATCCATTTCATCACAGTATTCTTTCGCCGACTCCTCTGCCACAACACATGATTCATCTAAGTATTCAACATAGCTCTCAATGGGAAACATACCTTGCGGAGTTGTAGGATGTACAAGCTCCTTTTCTTCTATTGGCACATGTGTCTCCTCTTCTAGCTCGGGTGACATCAGTACCACCTTCTCCATAGTCTCCTCTTCTTCATCACTCCATGATTCGAATGCAATCATGGTCTCCTTTTGTGCTGCTATCCGATCGGCCGATCGTATTAGTTGCTCCATTTGGTTACCCAAATTTTGAGTGCTAGCCCTGAATTCCTGTTGAAATTGCAAAATACTATCATTAAGTGTTGAAACAAGATCCTCTAAAGACTCACCAGGGGTATGGTATTGAGGTTGTTGTGGCCATGGCGGGTATTGCGGTATGTATGGCGGTAGGGTGGACTGCATGTAAGGTGGAGGTGGGCTCACCATTGATTGCCATAGTTGAGATTGGGATGATCACTCCAACTTGAGTTGTATGCACTTTGTCCACTCCCTACGCCAAGTTGGTGCACAAGATACTCCAATTCATCTAGTCGCCTATAGTCCTCCATGAAAAGATCCAATTTTTCAGAACTCAACCTGTAAGCACGAACAAACAAGAGTAGCGGTGGGAGAAAAAAAAGATAAAGAAACAAAACAGAAAATATTAACACAAAAATATACAACGCCTCCCCGGCAACGTCGCCAAAATTTGGTGTGCGCTTATCGTGTACGCCCAAATTAACCCCACTCAATCCTCAAGATTGATAACAATAATGTAGTAGCGTGAGTAGGGATCGATCCCACGAGGAGGTGTGAATCTTTGTGTTAATGAAAATCAAAACAAAAGAATAATAAAGGATGGGGTTGTGAGGTTGAATTATACTAATGAAAATTAAAAACAAAGATTAACTAATGAAAGCGATTCTTGGTATCGGTCGATTCTACCTTGGATATTATCATCTATTTCATCGATTCACAAAAGACTCAATTTTACTTGAATATTCATCAATTGGAAATCTAATTCCTCCCTCACCTTATTCATAGTCAATTAGTCCAAGCGTTCTAATTTAACTTTCACCAATCAATCAATCTCTATATGCATATTCAAGATTAAAATCATGACATCATTCAAAACTAGTGAGCGATGAATCTAAACAACATAAACACAAGCGGTTTATATAATTTAGTCAATGGTTTTCTCTAAGAATTTAATAACACCAACAGCAGGCAATTATCGATCTTAGTTGCTTCTTCAATTAGATTACTCAAACAATCTCTTATTTGATATCCAATTAGCAATAGATTATATGCAAGTTACTAGGTTGTCAATCCAATAAACAAACATCAATCATATCAACAAAATCAGAAAAACAATGAATTCAATAAAATCGATAAACAAAAGCGTATGAATCTCCCCAAGATAAATAAATCCAAGGTTTTGTCTTCCTCAACCAAGAATTAAGACTAGCTACACATAATTAAAACAAAACTATAAATAAAAACAAGGGAAAAGAAAACTAATCCGATCTCCACTCGTCGAGGTGTCAATCCCGCCTTCGCTTCGATCTTCGTAGCCGTCTTCAACAAAATTGAAAGAAAAATTGTAAAACTATCCTAAACTACTCTACCCTAACTATCTAGATGGTTAAAAGGTCTGATTTTCGTCCATATATGTATATGGAGGCTGATGGAGTAGGTTAGAATCCATGTGGGAAGGAAAGAAATCAAGGTTTTGCACTTTCCAAAAGTCTTCTGGCGTAATTACGCGAATGGCGTAGCTACGCATACAGATGCAGTAGCGTTGGCGTAATTACGCCTAATAATGGCGTAATTACGCCTGTCATCAATTTTTCTAGCGAGTTTCGTATTTTGGCCGTAACTTTCTCGTCCGAACTCCGAATTCAATGAATCAGCTGTCCACGCGAAGATAACTCAAAGTTCTACAACTTTTGTATGGACCACATTTCCAAAACATGGCTCGAACATATAGAAATTTGAGGAGAAAGGAGCAACATGTGTCTTGGATTCTGGTTTTTTCCTCTTTTCTTCAACTTTATTGCTTCTTTCATCATTTTAGCTCGATTTCTTCACCTTTCCCTACATATACACAAATATACGATTAGGTAGCATATGTATCAATTTATCCATCAAAATATACCAAATCGTAGACAATTAAGCGCAATAGATGTGTCTATTTATAGTCACATCAGTGTTGTTTGTTTTGGTGAAGCATGTTTAATTGGAATTGAAGTATTTTATTGATTAAATACTATAAAATATCATGTGAGGATATTTTAATACATCATGCTAAATACCGGGACCAAAATATAACACATCACATAACCCACCATCCAACCACCCCCCTTAACCCATACCCTGCCTGCTGATTGCATTGACCATGCTCCCCACTTGGCTTCCCCCCACACTCAATCTCAATCACCCTTTCTCCCCAACTCTTTTCCCCCATTTTTGTCCAGCATATGAGCAAATATTGCCCTTGTTCTTGCTTAGGAAGTGGGGCAAAAGGGGTAAGGAATCATTTTTGTGTTTTGGTTAAATGGTTGGTTGAGTTTTGTTAAGGTATTGAGTAGAATTGGCATGTGTAGTAGCCTTTTGTTGAAATACTTGTTTTGAGTAGCTACATGGTAGCATATTGGTGTTTTATGTGTGTTGAGTTGTTGGGGTATGTTAGTTTGTGGTGTATTTTATGATAGCTTTGGGAAAGTGCTCGAAAATGGTTATTTTTCGCGATTACAGAGCAGCTCGATCGATCGAGAAGTCCCCTCCGATCGATCGCGCATGGCAGAGGAAAATTTTGGAAAGATAATGCTCAGCTCGATCGATCGGTGAGATCACCTCGATCGATCGAGCGAGGCATCGAGTTGGGCACTGTTTATCATGCTTTCTCGATCGATCGAGACTTGGGTACCGATCGATCGAGAGAGGCAGAATCTTGGCAAATATTTTTAATTGATTTATTTTGAAGAATTTTGACAATGATTCTTGAAATGGTATCTAATATTGTATTATGTGGTTGTGTAGAGCCATCACAGGTAGCCACACAACGCAGGGGATAGAGCCCTGCAACTGAAGATATTTTGGAAAGGTACGTAAGCGACGTACGGGCACCCCAACGATAACATGTATTATATATTCATTATTTGACATACGATAAATGCGAGTTGGTGCATTATGAGTACGATACATGTTGTTATGCATTGTTGTTGCATATGTATGATGTGGAACATTTGGTGTGTATTCCACGAGTCACGGTTATCACAGTGATGATTTTAATGCTTACCGCTATTATACAGCTAAAAATGTGGAGCGAGGGGTGTAGGTCCGCTTGCACATGGAGGCGAGGTTTACCATACGAAGCGAGGATAGAAATACCGCTTGTATGAAGAAGCGAGGGAGGGGAGGAGCGCTTGTTCTAAAGTTATGAAGCGAGGGGCATTAAAATACACTGATGATAAACTGACGAAGGATTGAAGTAAAGATTTAAGAAGTGAAGTTATGTCATGACATTTATTTAAAGAAGCCATAATATCATATATTGATTTGATTATGAGTTATGGTACAAGGACAACCAAAATGGGCGTTTTAAATGCATTGGAATTCAGGAAGTATCATCTGCCTATGATTTATGCATTTATGCTTTACATTCATATTATGTTGAATATGAACTATGATATGCTCATGTGTTGGGGGGTTGTCTTTGTAGGTGCTTTTACCATGGAGAACCAGGGTCGGGGTTGATACGCTGAGCTGTAAGGAGTGCTCAGGATTAGCTGAACATAAATTCATTTTGTATAGTTTCTACAAAGAGTAGAGTAAAGCTATAATTTAGTACCTTTTGTTAGGAATATGTATAATTCCTTTTTGAACTTTTGGTACTGTAATATCTTAAGCTCAGGTTTAATTAACACGACCTAATACTCTGATTATGAATGATTAGTTCTCTTAATTGCACCTTAGAATCTTGTTTAGATAACGGGGTCTCACAGGTAGTTCCTAATCCACCTGAATTACGCCAAGGATTGCTACAACGTGATCATTGTAGCAGGTATTCTATTCATCCTGGTGGTAAAAAGATGTATAGGGATTTACGTTCACAATTTTGGTGGAAGAGGATGAAACAAGATGTAACTGATTTTGTACGAAAATGTCTGAATTGCCAGCAAATAAAAGCTGAAAGACAAAAATCAGGAGGTGAGTTGAGGAGTTTGGAAGTACCAACTTGGAAATGGGAACATATATCGATGGATTTTGTGACCCATTTGCCAAGAACTGGTCCAGGATATGATGCTATTTGGGTTGTGATTGATCGATTAACAAAAGTTGCTCATTTTATACCCTATAGTATGCATTATACTTATGTGAAGATGGCATAGCTGTATGTCAGGGATATAGTGAGATTACATGGTATTCCTATATCTATTATTTCAGATCGAGATCCCAGATTTACTTCACATTTCTGGGAGGGATTACATACTGCGATGGGGACAGAAGTGAGATTGAGTACAACATATCATCCACGGACTGACGGCCAAACTGAGCGTACCATACAGACTTTAGAGGATATGTTACGTGCATATGTTATGGATTTTGAAACTACTTGGCCTGAATCAATACCACTGGTAGAGGTTGCATATAATAACAGTTATCAAACAACTATTCAGATGGCCCCATTTGAGGCATTGTATGGGCGACGTTGTCGGTCTCCACTATGTTGGGACGATACTAACAGGGCAGCTGTTGGTGGACCTGAGATGATCCAAGAAATGGAAGCTAAAGTTAAATTAATCCAACAACGAATGAAAGTAGCTCAGGACAGACAGGCTGCATATGCAAACAAACAACGTCGACCCTTGGAATTTTAGGTTGGTGATCATGTGTTTCTGAAAGTGTCACCTTTCCGTGGAACAGTGCGATTTGGTATGCGGGGAAAATTATCACCGAGATATGTTGATCCGTATGAGATATTACAGCGGGTTGGTAGCTTATCGATTAGCTCTACCTCCATCTTTATCTGGTATTCATGATGTATTTCATGTATCTATGTTGCAGAAATATGAGCCCGACCCGTCACATGTATTACAGCCGCTAGAGGTACAGATGGATCCTGATTTATCTTATGTTGGACGCCCTATTTGTATTCTTGATCGAGCAGAACGAAAACTTCGTAGTAAAGTAATACCGACGGTAAAAGTTCAGTGGGAGAGACGGGGTGTCGAGGAGGCAACTTGGGAGACGGAGCGACATATGAGGGAGCTCTACCCCGACTTATTTTGATGGTATGTGCATTGATATTGTTTTATTTACATCTGTTGCTGAGTTGAATTTCGGGGTCGAAATTCATTAAAGATGGGTAGAATTGTAATGCCTAAAAAAGCCATATAAATTGTACTTGATAATTATGACGTAAGCATGCGGTCCTATTGAAACGATAATTATGACGTAAGCACGAGGGTCTTATTGAATAGTCGATGGATACTGTGCCCAGAATAAATTTGCATAGAATAAATTATTTATTGTAATATGATTTAGTAGTTTGACCATAACTGTTGGATACAATGTCGAAATTGGGCGATTTAATAGGCCATGTGAAGATAAAAGAAAGAGATACAACTTTCATGTTGACAAGATTAGCTGAAAATATAGTTAGCTACTATAAAAGACAGCTGGAATAAACGTATTTATCTGAATCGTAATACGTGTCAAGTTAATATTATATAATTAATATTATAATATATAGATAAGGATAGATGATGTAATATTATCTACTTAGTATTATAATATGTATAATTAACTAATGAATATGATAGTATATATATATGTCTTAACTTTACGTATGAGTGTGGAATTGAGAATTCAGAATTTATAAAGAATAGAGAGAGCAACAGAGTCGAGAGACGAGGGTTTCAACAATTACAAATAAAATTACTACTGTTGATCTGTTCAGGTTTTGGTGAAATCAATTATATATTCGGGATCAACGAGGTAAGAGCTACTATATGTCACTAATATTTCGTATTTTGGTGTTAGTTTTTATTTAGCCAATTTATAGAGTGATAGTTAAAAATGGTGTATTATTGATTGTTGTTGAATTCTAAATACACCGGTACGTTTAGTTGTAGTCGAAACGGCTAAATGATACAGTTTTGAATTATTGAATAATTGGTAGATTTTGATATTTGGGGGAATTAAGTCTAAATAGATTATTCTTGTGTAGTATATATATTGGAACTTATAATTTCAGACGAAAAGTGTAATTGATGTCGTTTCATAATTTAGATGATTTAAGTACGAATCAGGTTCGTTAAAATATGATTAGAGGCTATATCTATGCGTTGATGTTATTGTAATGAGCTGATCTTGAATTGTTAAAATTGCTATAGATACTTCTCGAGGCACGGGACATCAGGAACAGTCTAATCCTAATTAGTAATTACCAGGTACGTATTGACGTACGAGCATGTATTTATATTCCTATTCCTATTGATGGTGATTATGATAGATCATTGATTGTAAATGAATGATGATATTGAGGGTCGCTGGAATGAGTAGATTGTGTCGCAGTAGCAGGGGAGCGACGTGTGGGTATAGCAGGCTTGGTATTGCTGCTATATCGATTATATAGTTGATGGGTCGCGATGATGATGCGACGATGGGGTATAGTAGGCTTGATGTTGCCTTTATATCGATTATATACACGATGGGTCGCGATGATGATGCGACGATGGGGTATAGTAGGCTTGGTGTTGCCACTATATCGATTTGTATATCGGATGTGATATGATTGAGGTGATGACCGATGGATTTTGATTTCAGGTTAGGGAATTGAGTTACAGAAACAGTCAGTGAATTCTTGTATTATGATTATTAATTTCAGGGAGTATTTCTGTTGCGTTTCTGTATTTTATACTGTTGACACTATGTGTTTATAATTATGCTGTTCTTAGTGCTGGTGTGTGTGCTCACCCATTTTGGGGGTTGTTTCTGTTGAAACAAGTATCAGGCTTAGACGTTAGAGTTGGAGACATGATTAGGAGCTGTTGAGTCTGAGACGTCTAATTCCTTGTCACTTACAATGAAGTTGTCATAGGATAATACATATGTTTCAACTAGTTGTGGCTCGCATGTGAGCTTGTTTTCATCTGTATATGGCTTGTATGTATTACTCTATGCTTTGGTTATCATGTGTTGATGCATGTGACTTACGTCATATTGAAATTGGGTAGACGTCATATATTTTTGTTATGCCATGTTGTGTGTTGTTGGGAGGTCCAATTATGGGGAGATTATGTCAAAAATTTTATACAAATGACGTCATGTGTTGTATGTTTATATTGTGACGTTTGGGGCGCCACATTACATGTCATAAAGTTCTAATAAGTTCATCTCTTAATCAATAATTGCCTACCAGCAGAAGGTCTAACTCACAATCCCGGCCTCCCCCGTCTATGAGTTCCTACAGAAACAACCACACACCATGAGTCAATTGTCATTGTTCATGTATAAGCATTACCAACACAAAATGTAAATAAGTAATGGGATTCTCATCCATCAACTTAAAGCAAAATGATGTAAACGTATCTAACCTAGAACAACAACTGATTAACCAAACATCTCTTGTGTGTCATCTTGCAGGTGGCAATATAATGCAGGCAAAGCCATGCAAAATTTATCTAGCCATGAGCCATCCTGCTGATACATGCCCCTCACTTCAAGAGACATCCACTGAGCACGTAAACGTCGAGGGTGGATTTTCGGGTCCACCACAAGGAGTTATGAACCATCATCGAGCAACTACAACAAATGTTGGAGGGATCACCTGAAGCAGAGTTATGGAAGTCAATCGATGCACCACCCTCCACCGCCCTACATACAGCCATTTCAGAGGCCTCAACAACCTCCAATCTCTGCCACTAACGACAGTTTAGAAAATATTGTTAAAGTTATCGCTGAAAATAGTTTGCAATTTCAATAGGAGACGAGGGCTAGCATTCAAAGCTTGAATACTCAAATGTGGCAATTGGTGACCTCGATCAACAAGATAGAGGGGAGAATATAAACTAGCACGCCTTCACAGCCGGTAATAAACCCAAGAGAGAACGTGAGTGCCATCACATTGAAGAGTTGTGAAGAATAGACCATGGATAAGGTGGTACTGATGCCACCCGGACAAGAAGATATGAAGGAAAAGAAGGACACTAAAGAGGACAGCGAGGAGCTCAAGCAAGATGAGGAACCAAGAGGTGAGTTCCCTCCACTTTCTGAATATAAATTTCCCCTTGCATTGAAGGTGAATTGGAAAGACAAGGGCATCAAGGGGATCTATGAGACATTTCGAAGGTGCGAGGAAAACACTCCACTATATGCTGCCATGAAGAAAGTACCTCGGAAAGCTAAATTTTTGAAGGAATTGTGGAAAGCAGAAAGGAGCAAGAAACTCAAAGGTGCTTTTCTGCGGTCATCCAAAGAAGCATTCCCACCAAATGTAATGACCCTGGTATGATTTCTATCCCATGTGTGATTGGCAACACTAGGATTGATAAGGCAATGCTTTCTATTAATGTCATGCCTTACTCAATCTACACACAATTGAAACTTGGACCTATGAAACATAATGGAACTGTTATTTAATTAGTTTATAGGTCCACAGTCCGTCATACGGGAGGATGTACTTGTGCATGTTAATGCATTGGTTTTCCCCACTGATTTATATGTCCTATACATGGAAAATGGTGACCATCTAGCCCCATCTTATTAAGAAGACCATTCTTGAAAACCTCTGGAATTTTAACTATGGAGTTTGATGGTGAAATTGTGAAATTCAATATCTGTGAATCCATTAAAACTCATGAGCATTCTCGTTGTGCTATTGATATCAAGGATGAACTTGACTTTGAATTTGAATTTGATGACTTGTGTGAGACGGAAAAGGCTACTGAAGGCCTTGTGGACAAAGGAGGTACATATTCAAATCTTGTGCATAATTTTCATACCATTACTGCTTTAAGGACCCCCGTGCCCTTAATCCATTATTAGTGTATTAACCAAAGCATTTAGTGCATGTGATTATATATGTAAGGGAAAATCCCACAAGACATCATAACAAACCATGCCAATAATAAAATTCATTTACATTATTGCATACAATGTCTAATTTCCCCAACTAAGTTCACATACGTATCATGCACCACTATAATACACTAACATGTTCTCAGTTCATTTAGCAATTCAATAAATAAAATTGCATGCATCACATAAATGAAAAGAGAAAGGCTCTTGCCGTCTTTATACAACCCATATACACATCATAGTGCTCACATGCGAGCATCGAATATGTATGCGTGTATCTAATGTATAAAGTATCATGCTCAATACCATCACTGGTACCTCGATCCTGGAAGCACCTCAAATCCACAGCTCGAGCTCAACTCCAAGCCATCGATGTACCTAATAACCTACCCCAACAGAGACAGCCCCCACACGGGGTGAGCATACCAATATCCCAAATCCAATAATCACAATAACACAATTCATAATTTACTAAAATGTAAATGCTATGAAATATAAAAGATGCTCCCTGGATGGTATCATCCTCATCCGGGATTCCCTGTACTGTCCCTGTTCTCAAAATAACTGAAACCATCAAATTCCCAAAGGCCAGTTAATCATTACATTGATTTACAAATTCACTTGCCGCATACCGATATTATAATCAATATTATCAAATCGTTAAACAATGATTAAGAGTATTCCATATATCTCACTTATGGTTCCATAGTTCGATTTCATTGCTCGCTCTACAATAGCGGCATTTCATTCTCACGCATGCTCAACAGCAGTGGCGTTCCAACCGATGTTCGCTCAAAGGCGACAAAATCTCAATCATTGCTCGCTCAAAAGCGGCACCATATAATTCCCAATGCACACGTAACCATTTGTAGCAATTACCGTAAACCATGCATTTCAATGTCCGTTTATTGCTAATACCATATACTATGCATTTTCATATACATTCATTTCAATACAGTGTACCATGCACTCAACAATTGCAATTATAATAAAGGTCTATGCTCGTACGCCATACGTACCTCATGATCCTGTAATTTGAGTCCAACCTTGCCTGAGTCCCACGACCCGATGAGCTAAGTGTTAACATGCAAATTACTCTCAATTAAACATAGGCATGCAATCACGTGCCCAAGCACGTTCACAAATCCCAAACCTATCGTCCATCCATGACGATTATCAAAAATAAAAGCCCCGCGGCGAAGGATGCATAATACCAAAATGTTCCATTTTATAAGTTTAAAAGATAGTCGAAATCCCACCGAGAATTCCGTTTTACTGAACTTTGGCTCCAACCAAACCATTTTAAAAGTATAGCATTCCCATTGGAATGTAGACATTGCCCCGGAAACGGGCTACTCAAACCTCGATTCCAAAATCCCGACATTTACCAAAAATTCCAAATAAATAAAGTCCTGCAAGCGGCGATCGATTGCCTAAAACATCGCGATCGATCGCCTCCAACCAGTGGCCAAAATCGCCTACTCGCGATCGATCGCGAATGTAGACATTGCCCCGGAAACGGGCTACTCAAACCTCGATTCCAAAATCCCGACATTTACCAAAAATTCCAAAAAAATAAAGTCCTGCAAAAGCGGTGATCGATTGCCTAAAACATCACAATCGATAGCCTCCAACCAGTGGCCAAAATCGCCTACTCGCGATCGATCGCTACCCCTCGCGATCGATCGCCAAACTGCTCGCGATCGATCGCCTAAACCACGTGATCGATCGTCTGCACTGTTCATCTTCATCAATTTCAGCAGTTGCTCGTCGCGATCTATCGCCCCTCCTCGGCGATCGATCGCCACCTGCGAATTTCCGAAAAATTCGAGCTTCCATGGTGTTTTTGACACCCAAACTCAAAACCAACATCCCTAACTTCCTCAACACCCCCAATACCAATTAAACTCAATAAAAACACCAAAATCAACACTTTAGATTTTTAACCAAAAACCCCCAAAACTCAAAACCAACCCAAAACTCAACCATATAGCACAAAACCATAATCAAATCGAAGCTAAAGGTGAGGAGAAGAAGATTACCACCCTTTCTTCAAGAAATCGAGCTCCCAAGATGAGCCCCCCTCGATTTGTGCCAAGAGAAGAAGATGGGAAGGGTTTGGGGGTGAGGGGAAAGAGGCGTGAGGGAGAGGAGAGGGAAATGATTCCGTATAATGACGGAATACCGAGTCCACTTGGTATATATATAGCACTCAGGCTCCAAAATACCAATACTTCCACAACTACATCATGACTCAATAAAAATCATCTGTTTTCAAAAATTAGCTCTCCAACTCAAATTCCATCACCAGCCCCAGTACAAAGTATTCCGGACCCCAGATTCCACTAAAAATCAAATTTCAAGGTTATCACCACAACGAGAATACAATCTCATCCCTTGGATCCAATGACTCCAAATACGGGATTTAAAATCCCCGGGAGTCTCAAAACCGTAATTAATACACAATTGCTACAATTAAAATCCATTAAGGATTATCACTACACCGGGATTAACACCAATAATTTCCGGACATCACATTTATCTATTCATGATACTGCTTATTGTATATCTTCTCACGTGTAGGATCCTACTGTTGAAAGGAAACACCCTCCTGATCGAACAAAGCAGTCAAAAAAGGATGAAGGGGGAACAAGGAATGAGAGTGACCTCTCAAAAAAGTACAAGGCGAACAAGCCAAAGTTTAGAGGAGTTAAGAAGATGTTGAGGTGGAAAAGGAAGGATAGAACGACATCGCATGACCCACCATGCACATGAACTGGCATCGGGCGACCGACGTTAAACAGAGGCGCTGCCTGGGAGGCAACCCAAGGGGAGTTAGTTTCCCTTTCTTTTATTTTTTATCTTAATTTCTTAGTTTAAATTTTCTCATTTCTTACAATTTTGACTTACATTGGGGACAATGTAAGATTTAAGTATTGGGAAAGGATTAGTAATGTGTTAATTCTTTCTTATTATAAACATACAAAAAAATTGAAAATTTTGAAATTTTGAGCTCATAGTGAATGATTATCACATACTTTTGAATCACTAGCCCATGATGGAACCTAATTGATAGCATGCATGCTTTTGAACATATGTGAATTGTAACCTTGGAACACTTTGTGAACTCTAATGCAAATATGCTTT
Organism: Haberlea rhodopensis; assembly: GCA_907163345.1. Classification (NCBI taxonomy): domain Eukaryota; kingdom Viridiplantae; phylum Streptophyta; class Magnoliopsida; order Lamiales; family Gesneriaceae; genus Haberlea; species Haberlea rhodopensis. Next base: position 219,802 of record CAJQUN010000477.1, on the reverse strand, counting down.
AACATAGTAGTTGATTATTTTGAGCACGAATTGTCATGACTTGTGAAGTATGCATAACATAGTAAAGATTGTGTGAATTTTATGATAGTCTTAGGAAGTCTCTGATACATGCTAGAACTTAACTACATGCTCTTTGAGGCGTATGTCTAGACTACTTGCGAACATAAAAGTGAGATAGGTGATCTTTGATGAGTTTGAGTCTTTCAAGCCTACCATGTAAACAAAATTATGCATAGTACCTTTTTTGTGCTTCAATGTAAAAGAATGGTTGTATGCTAAGCATACAAAAAACCCCATTCAACATTCTTTGACTAGCTTATCATCTTCCCTAATGAGCCTAAATATGACTTTAAATCCATACCTTTGAAGGGAGCGTGAGGTGTTTCATTCACATGCACTTGTTATCATTGATTCATATATTTTTGAGATCTTTATTGTCATAAGAATGAGATGTGGCTAATACCTAGGCCAAGCTACAAAATGAACCTTACAAAATGAAAAAGGTTTGAAAAAATCATGCAAGAAGAAAAGTTAATATTGTGCATATCATCATACTCTCTTATTTGATACAACTTACCCTTTTTTCATAAGCCAATACCTAGGCCAAGCTACATTCTAAATAAGACCTATTTGATTTGTGTTTGCAAGTGGCTAAGATAGTGGAGAAGAGTGTGCAAGTGAGCTTATACTTATGTTGGTGTACAACTTGAGCTATTGTGGGTTTACATTTATTGGATCTATAATTTGTACTAGACGCTTGTTTATGACCACTCACACTCGTTTGTTACTTTGTTGGGTATGAAATGCCTAGGGATTGAACTTGTTCCATTGTTAATTTTTCACCACCTTTCATTATTGTGCATGTTTAAAATTGTTGAGGCATTAAAGTGGGGACAAGTTGGTTTGTGAAACTATGAGCCACCAAAAAGATTGTAATCTGGGTCTGATGATTTACTCGAGGTCGAGTAAAGACTAAGTATGAGAGAGTTTGATGTGCCTAGAAATAGACACATATAATGCGTTTAATTGTCTATGATTTGGTATGTTTTGATTGTTCTATGATTTACGCGACCTCTTTAAGTAAGCGTCAATATAGCTACATTTCGTAACGCTTTTTAGCGTCACTATACATATTTCAATCACACAACTAATTACATCACAATAAGCTAAAAACTGTTTTTTTTTTTCATTTTTCGTGCTTCTCCATATAAAGCAAATAAAATAAAAGCAAACATCTGTATTAGCTTAAAATCATGAAACATGTCACCAAATTCTAGCCAATATTAAATCACAAATTACAAAAACTAGTAAATTTAAAATCAAGTTGAATAAAAAAGTCATTACAACTATCAAAGTCTTTACAAGGTTTTCAAGTAGTTCACACAAACTATCAAAGTCACCCTCTTGGACCTCCAACAAGTAGTTCAAACATACTATCTATACATTTGACTCTTTTCAAGCTTTGAGATCCCATCAGCATGAGTGAGTTATCTAGAGGAGTTAAACAAGAAGTAAGCCAGTAAAAATCAAATTAAGCATTAAAAGAAAGCTATCAACATTCACTAAAAAGGAAAATGCTATAATATGTTTAGACTGCATAAAGTTTCACAACTACCAGAATTCTCCAACATTAATGTGTCTCCACTATGTCTCCCAAGAACTAGTATTATATTTCTAATACTGGGGTACAACCTTGCACCTTACATTCTGACTTCTTGTGCATCTTTGCTACAGTGTCGTGCCGTGTCAGGCAAGGAACAAAACATGGGCCGTACCGGGCCAACGGATGCCAGCCCATGGGCTGGCACAGCACGGCACGACACTTTTTATTTATTTATTTTTTTAAATTAATCAGCGATCGATCACTAATTATGTGGCAATCGATCGCTTAGAGGCAGTAGGCTATACACGGGCTTGGTGATCGATCGCCACATAACTGGCGATCGATCGTCAATGGCCAACGGTAAAAAAAACTGCCAACGGTAAAAAAAACTGTTGTTCAACGGCTTTTTTTAAATTTTTTAATTTTTTGGTTGTTATATATAGGTGTGTGTTGAGGAAACATTTTATCCTCTCAATCTCTAAGCTCTATATACTTGAAACGCTATACTCTCAATTTGTTTACAAGAAGAAAGAAGTTCGTCTTACGTTTTCCAATACAAGCACAAGCAACAAAGCCAATACTTCTCCTAGCAAATATTTGGTAACTTTTATATTTGTTGCATTAGATAATTGTATTCTATATACATAATGGCCGATTCATCTTATAATGTGAATTATGATGATGAAATCGATCAATTTCAAGAAAATGAAGAAAACACACCAAATATTCAATCATCAAGTAGAAGAATTTCAAAAAAAAGAACTAGTTATATATGCATTATGCTTTGCATACCAAGCTCATTCAAAGCACTTCCTTACTTTTCTCAAGTCATTTCTAAAATACTCAAATGAGCTTGGTATGCAAAAGATAATGATTAACATCCTTGATTCTAAAAAAAGTCCACAAACAATGCTTATGGTGAGAAGCTGTGGTATCAATCCATGGTGTCAAATTACCATTAGGCCAGTAGCTTTACCCCTGTATAAAAGCCAGGAATAACCACCCAAAACTTTGGTCAATTGCTTGTGGTTCAAGTCTCGTCTTTAATAACTTTTTCTAAGAGAGTGGGGTACTTAGGCTAATTTTAAAAAAAAAAATTGTGAATTTTAAAAAAACAAGTAAAAAATAATGTTAAATTTTTTTGTCTTATTAAATTAGGGTGAAACGCATACAAATCTTACTTTTAAAAAGTAAGAAACGCATACAAAGTATGTGTTTCTTAGTTATTTTTTTAAAAAAATAATTTTGTATTTATTTAATTTTTTTTAAAGTGAGAAAAGCATATGTGTTTCTTACTTTTTTTAAAAAAGAAATTTGTGAAAATTTTGGGTTAGTAACATTAGGCAAAAGATTTTTCAGCCCAGTAACCCAAAAAAATTCTTTCAACTAAGTCCATTTTTGAATACAATGACCAAACTAACCGCACTTATCAAAACACGCTGCACCCCATGAGTCAATTTTACATCCACCACGTGAGTCAATTTACATGCACCGCATGAGTAATTTTTACATGCACCGCATGAGTAAATTTTTACATGCACCACATGAATAATTTTACATGCACCGCATGATTAATTTTTACATCCACCGCATGAGTCAATTTTACATGCACCATATGAGCAATTTTTTACATGCGGCGCATGAGTAATTTTACATGCACAACATGATTAATTTTTACATGCACCGCATGAGTCAATTTTACATGCATCGCATGAGTAATTTTTACATGCACTGCGTGAGTATTTTTTACATGCACCGCATGAGTATTTTTTACATGTACCGCATAATTAATTTTTACGTGGACCGCATGAGTCAATTTTACATACACAGCATGAGTAAATTTTTACATGGACCACATGAGTAATTTTACATGCACCTCATGATTAATTTTTACATGCACCGCATGAGTGCATGAGTCAATTTTGCATGCACCGCATGAGTGCATGGGTCAATTTACATGCACCGCGTGATTAATTTTTACATGCATCGCATGAGTCAATTTTACATGCACTGCATGAACAAATTTTTACATGCACCTCATGATTAATTTTTACATGAACCGTATGAGTCAATTTTACGTGCACCGCATGAGTAATTTTTACATGCACCGCATGCGTCAATTTTACATCCACCGCATGATAATTTTTACGTGCACCGCATAATTAATTTTTACATGCACCGCATGAGTCAATTTTTACATATACATCATGAGTCAATTCTACATGCACCGCATGAGTAAATTTTTACATGCACCACATGAGTAATTTACATGCACCGCATGATTAATTTTTACATGCACCGCATGAGTGCATGGGTCAATTTTGCATGCACCGCATGATAACCATTCTATGATTGATGTACCAACATGAGGTACTGTTATGAGAAAGACGCAGGAGGGAGCCAATACACTGTTGGAGGAGATGGCTGATAATAGCTGTCAATGGCAGTCCGAGAGGAACGTGCCGAAGAAGCAGGCTGGAATTCATCAAGTGAGTGGCGTTACTGCCTTCACCGCTCAAATTGATGCGTTAAACAAACGACTAGATAGCATGAGCATGACAATGATGCAAGCCCAAGTGATTACTTGTGACTTATGCGGAGGCAATCACCCAAGCGTTGAATGCCAAGCAGGTAACCCATTTGTGCAAACTAATGAAGCTGTTAATTATGTAGGAAACAGGCCACCACCCAACAACCCCTACTCCAATGCATACAATACGGGGTTGAGGAACTATCCACAACCACCACCGAGTTGTCCACCAAAGCCAAGCATGGAGGAGTTATTAACCAAGTTTATGACTTTGACGGAGAACATGATGCAAAATCAGGATGCTTCAATTAAGAACTTGGAAACTCAAGTGGGCAACTGGCAACCATATGGCTGGACGAGCACAAGGAACTCTACCTAGCGACATTGAAAAGAATCCTAGGGAGCAAGTACATTCAATAACACTGAGAAGTGGAAAGGAACTGGTGACGAAAAGGAGACTGAAAATATTGAAATTAAGCAAGAGGAGAAGGAACTGACATGCAACAAAGGTAAGTCCACTAATACCACTACATCTATCATACCACAATAAGAGGAACCCATTCCTCTCCCCATTTCCCACAGCAGTTAATAGAGCAAAAATTGATTCAAACTTTGCCAAATTTTTAGACATGCTTAAGAATTTACATATAGACATACCATTTATTGATGCTTTACGAGAAATGCCAAATTATGCCAAATTCTTACAGAAGATGTTATCTAAGAAGCGAAAATTGGGAGAGCATGAGACTGTCTTATTGACCGAGGAATGCAGTGCCATTATGCAAAAGAAGTCGGCCACCAAGTTGAAAGATCCAGGGAGTTTCTCTATTCCTTGCACTATTGGGTCTATTGCTTCTATTAATTCATTATGTGATTTAGGTGCAAGTGTTAACCTAATGCCTTTATCTGTTTTTAGGCGACTAGGATTGGGAGAGCCGAAACCCACAAGGGTGGTGTTACAAATGGCCGACCAGTCTGTCACCTACCCACTAGGAATTATCGAGGACGTGCCTGTCAAGATAGATAAATTCACTTTCCTGGTGGATTTCCTTGTGTTGGATATGGAAGAGGATGTGAGCATGCCATTGATTCTGGGGCGCCCATTCCTAGCCACTAAAGTGCCATTATTGATGTTGAAGAAGGGAAGTTGATCCTCCGTGTAGGAGAGGATCGAGTTACATTTAATAAGTATAAATCTTCAACACAGGCACACACAGAGCATGCTTATTTAAAAGTTAATGTGATTGACACTTTGTCTATTGGTGTGGTGCAAGGTACTGATGAGATGGAGGTGACGACCGAGTGGTAGTGTTTATCCCCTATGCCCAAATTAACCATTCTCAAGTTAATAACAGTAATGAATGTAGTAGCATGAGTAGGGATCGATCCTACGAGGAATGACATATTTTTGTGTTAATTATGCAAGCAAATAGTAAAAGGGGGTTTTTGGATATGAATTAAACTATTACTAACAATATCTAAGAATTAAACTAACTAGCAAGATTAAACAAAGGTGATTAAATTATGATAAAAACGCGATTCTTGGTTGTCGGTTGACTTTACAATTGGGGTTTACAATGTTGATCATCGATCTTCAAAAACGATTCAATTTTCCTCTGAATATTCGTTTAATCCAATAATTAAAGTCATACCTCACCTTAAGTTTAGTTAAGTAGTCCAACCGTTCTAGTTTAATCCTTATCAAACAATCAATCAAAATACAAGCGATTAAGATTTAAATTGATGATAGCATATGAACTAGTGAGATCGATGAAGCTAAACAACATAATCTAAACGTCTATGTATAATCTAGTCAATTGTGTTCCCTAAGAATTTAACAAAATCACAATCGGAATTTTACTAATCTTAGTTGCTTCGTAAATTAGAGAGATCAAACGATTCCGTATTTGATATCTAATTTAGCATTAGATACATATGACAAAAGTTAGGTGATCAACCCAACAATTAAACAACACAATCATGGCAATAAATTTCAGAAAAACAATTGATACTCAATAAAAATCAACAATCAAAACTTAATCTCACGAGAATCGTAAACTCCAACGTATCGTCTTCCTTAACCAAGAATCACAAAGGTGTTTAGCCACTCATTACTACTCAAAATCATTAAAAACAAATCTAGAAAACATTAAACAAAAGCAAAATAAAGAGTTACTAGAAAGAAACACGATTCCGGCTCGTCAATCCGTCTCGTTCTTCGTTCTTCAAGTTGTTCTTCAAAGGTTGAGAGAAAATCTATACTCTAATTTTAAAATATGGTGGAATTATCTGATTTTGAGGTCCAAATTCATGTATATAGTGTTAGTAATCCAAGAGCATACAACGCAGCGGAATAAAATTTTTAGGATTACAAACCAGCAGATCTATACATAGGGATTCATATCGGATAAAGGAATACGAAGGTCTTACCCTTGTAGCGTGTTTGAAGCAGAATCCACGGAGCAGCACAAACGTCGAACGCCTTCTCCGAGTCACTAGCAAAACTCGATGAGTTTTGCCTCAACGGTATCCACACGATCAAATCGGGTGAAGGGATGGTTTAATAACAAGTTGCTAGACAAGTTATTAAACCGATACACGAAGCTAACTCGATTCACAATCGAAAGATGGCTCGAAAACCACCAAGAACCTCACGACTTTGAAGGAGGCCGAGAGTTCAAGTGATGCGGCCGAGAGCTTTTAGATTGTGTAGGGTTTTTGTGTTATGAAGTTGTCTTACTAATTAAACACCTTGCAATCATATTTTATATAATTAATTAAAGGCTTTCATAAAGCCTCATGGGCTTAAGCCCATGATTTAATTAATCATTATGATTATTAATTAAAACTCCTCTTAATTATTTAATTCATCCCATGAATTTAATTTCCCTTCTCGATTTAATCTTTTGTGCGACCCGATAGGATCTTGTAATGTTGGCAGTGACATAAAATCTCATTTTATGTCTCAAGCATTGAGCGGTATCTAGCAACACATCAATGCTACCCAAATTACAAGAATGTCAATGACTCGACATAACCTTTAGAACTTGTGATAATATTAATCATGTAACTTAATCCCTTTGTCCTTTGTGTTTAGATTGAACACGAGTCATGGAATAGTCATACTCGTATATCCAATCTTTATTTCTTGATCCCAAGTAGAACTAGAATAAACGAATAAGCTCGATATCTCATATCGACTCATTCGAGCATGGCCATGCATTTTAGTTCTCACTTGATCAAGGGCCAAACACATCTCCTGTTATATAGGAGGGACAAATCCTATCTCGATCAGTCAACATCCCTCTACATAATTCGTAGTGTATCCAATAGTCGCCTTTATAGATTACCCTGTTACGGGTAACGTTTGACGATATCAAGATACACAACTCCTTATGTTGGGATCTCTGATGATCACAAGTCGTAAGGATTTCATACATTATTATCACTATGAGAATTGCATATGACGATCATATAACTATCCATGTTGCATTCTCATGGTGGGTCTGTCCAGTACATCGTTCTCTAACATGTACCCATATGTTGATTTGATATCTCATATCAATGAACAATTCATCGATCAACATATACTAGTCTCTACGTATTATCATTATCCATATTCATGATAATACTTGACTAGGGACATCTTTAAGAATAATACAATATTATTCTAAGGACATTAACATATATATTAATTCACAATGCACAGTTAAAAGAATAATATATAATAATGAATTGCCATTCATAAAACCATAAACATTGTATGTCTTAAACAATCATCTAATGACTTGTCTTAGGGCATATCCCAACATATAGGGTAGGAATCTGATATAGTACGTAAAAATCTATCCAAAGATGAAAAAATCGAGTTTCCATAAAATTTAGGATTTTGCTGGCGATCGATCGGCTAGCAACTTTACGCCGATCGATCGCGAGCTTTTTATTTTTTCGTCCAGTGTGTTTCGGTGATCGATCGTGGATAGTTGCCGATCGATCGTTGAGTCTTTATTTTTGTTGGCTTGATTTCTTCCGTTTGGCGATTGATCGCGGCTTCCGTTGTCCACTTTTATGCATTTTTCTTGGTCTACTTTGATCCATTGTCAACTCCAATGCATTTCTTGATCCTTATTCACCCTTGTTAGCTCGATTTGTTCAATTTTTCACCGACATTTACAGAAATATACGATTAGGTAGCATATGTATCAAATTATCCATCAAAACATACCAAATCATAGACAATTAAGCGCAACAGATGTGTCTATTTCTAGTCACATCAAACTCCCCCATACTTAGTCTTTACTCGACCTCGAGTAAATCACACAAAATTACAATCTTTTTGATGGCTCATAGATTCATAACAAACTAATTTGTCCTCACTTTAATGTCTTAATAATTTAAAAAATGCATACTAATGAAATGCGGTGAAAAGTTAACAGTTAACAAGTTCAATCCCTAGACATCTCATACTCAACAAAGTAGTGAACGAGCGTGTGTGGTCATAAACAAGTGTCATATACAAATTATAGATCTAATAAATGTAAACTCACAATAGTTCAAGTTATACACTAACACAAGTATGCGCTCACCTGTACACTCTTCTCCACTATCTTAGCCACTTGCAAACACAAATCAAGTAGGTCTTTATCAGCTTGTAGCTTGGCCTAAGTATTGGCTCATGAAAGAAAGGGTAAGGTGTATCACAAAATTCACACAATATTCACTACGCTATGCACACTTCACAAGTCATGACAATATCGTGCTCAAAATGTTCAACTACTAAGTCAAATCATAATTTGCATTATAGTTCAAAGTGTTCCAAGGTTAACAATTCATCTATCTTCAAAAGCATGCATGTCCTCAATTAGGTTTCAACATGGCCTAGTGATTCGACGCATGCGTTCATTAATAACAACAAGCTCAAAAAATTTCAAAATTTTCAAATTTTTTTTATTTTTATAATAAGAAAGCAATAACATACCACTAATCCCTCCCCCATACTTAAATCTTACATTGTCCTCAATGTAAGACAAAATTGTAAGGAAAGAGAAATTAGACTAAGAAAGCAATAAAAATTAAAAAGAAAGGGAAACTGACCCCCTTGGGTTGCCTCCCAAGCAGCATCTCTGTTTAACGTCGGTGACCCGATGCCAGTATTTGATCAAGGTGGTTTATACGGTGTTGCTCGATCCTTCCTTTTCCACCTCAACATCTTCTTTATTCCTTTAAGCTTTAGTTTGTTCGCCTTGCTCTTCTTTGAGTCATCATCAATCGTTGTTCCTCCTCCATTGTTTGTTGATTGATGTGGTCGATCCGGAGGGTGTTTCCTTTCAACAGTAGGATCGTGTAAATGAGAAGATATAGGATCAGCAGTATCTAGATAAAATAGCAAGGGTATGAAAATTATGCACAAGATTTGAGTCCGTACCTCTTTTGTCCACAAGGCTCTCAGTGGCCTTTCCCATCTCACACAAGTCATTAAATTCAAATTCAGAATCAATTTCATCATCGATATCAATAGCGTAACTAGAATGATCATGATTTTAAATGGTTTCATAGATATTGAATTTCGCAATGTCACCATCAAACTCCATCGTTAAAATGCAGCTATTCACATCTATCACAGGCTTAGAGGTTTTTAAGAATGGTCTCCCTAATAAGATGGGGCTAGATGGATCACCATTTTCCGTGTCTAGGACATAGAAATCAGCGGGGAAAACCAAATTCTCTACGTATACAAGTACATCCTCTACTATCCCCCTAGGAATAACCGTGGACCTATCAGCTAATTGTATCACAGTAGCATTCTTTTTCAAAGGTTCAGGTTTCAATTGTGTGTAGATTGAATAAGGTATGACATTCATATAAGCTCCTAGATCTAGCATTGCCTTGTCAATCTTAGCATTTCCAATCACACACGTGATAGAAAACATACCAGGGTCCTTACATTTTGTGGGAATGCTTCTTTGGATGACCGCATAAACATTCTCGCCAAGCTCAATCTTGGGGCACCCTTTGACTTCTTTGCTCCTATCCGCTTTCCATACTTCTTTCAAGAATCTAGCCTATCGAGGCACTTTCTTCATGGCATCATATAGTAGAGCGTTCTCCTCACACCTCTGAAATGTCTCATAGAGTCCCTTGATACCCTTGTCTTTCCAGTTCACCTTTGATGCGAGTGGGAATGGAGGTTCAACTTTATATTGACAAAGTGGAGGGGACTTGATCGCTATTATTTTAAACAATTAATTCCAATCTAGCGATTTTAAACCGCAAGTGCACGGTGTCAATTTTAGTATAGTGATATAAAAGAAAGGATGTCGAACCCACAAGGACTAACGTATAAGTACCAAATAAAATTAGCAAAATTATATTTAGCCTACGAAAAAGATGATTAATTAACTAATTAAACTAAAGACTTAAAAACTTAGTAATCAAACAACTCCTTTGAAGATGTGAAGGAATTCCGCTCAAGAAATCTATCAAGATGTTCCTTCAATTGTGTTATTGTCAATGATTTGTTTGGTAAAACAATTACTAATCAATCAATTCTTAAGGTGACGGATTTCCGAATATAATCAATACACTCTCTCGAGCTATATTGAAACTAATATTAAATTGACGCAAGTAACTCTCGTTCACTCAAACCAATTCAATATTGAATAAATCTCTATGAAAACCGTTGATCTTTAAATCTTTCAATTTAAAGTGAAAGTATGTGATTTAATCTCTCGATCTAAATCTTAAACATACAAAACGAATTATTGTAGCGTATTATAACTTCATCTCTCGATCTCAATTATAATTCACCAAATCAATCAAAGTTAGCTAAGCTTTGATAGCATTAAGGTTATAATTCATGAACAAAAGAAATTAATTCACTCAAGCACAATCAAATCCAAGATTCAAACACAATATTCCTTAAACTAGATAAAATAAACCAAATTAAATTCAAATCAAATTAACAAGATGTCTAATCTTCTCTCAACCTCATAAACATCAAATAAATCTGAAAATCAAAGTAATTAGAGTTTAGAAATATGATAAACGTAGGAGCGAATCCGTGCGTTGAACAATCTTTCTTCTCTCGCTTCCTTCCTTGCACTTCAAACGATTTCTCTTACGTTGTTCTTCGGAGATGAAAGGCAGCTAAATAATTCTGATTTAGGTCTGATAATACTCTGAATAATGGCTCCAAATTTTGTGCCCTACTTCCCATATTTATAGAGGAAGAGGTTGGTGGAAGAGTTTCCAAAAATCAAACCAAATCAAGTCTTTATTTTTCTGAAAATTCTACGTCTCGATCGATCCATAAGTCTCGATCGATCGAGCGTCTTCAGCTTCGGGATATTAATTTCTCTACCTCGCTCGATTGATCGAGCCTAAGCTTCCGATCGATCGAGCTCTCTTTTCTTTTCCTTGCCCAATTATCTGCTTGTGTCGATCGATCGAACACTTGTTTCTGATCGATCGAGAGTCTCTTTTCTTTGTTGGCCAAAACTTCTGCCTCTGTCGATCGATCGCTCACCTGTTCCGATCGATCGGTCATACCAGAACTCAGATTCTTCATTTCTTGCCTTGATTTGATCCGTTTTCTTCATTCTAGTTCAATTCTTCCATTTCCACCTAGATTCCTGAAACAATCAAATAAATACCAAAAAGCATAACATCTTCATGGAATCTACACGAAAATATATACAAATCAAAGCCCAAATACACGTAATAATCAACCCTATCAACTCCCCCAAACTTAGATTTGATCGTCCTCGAGCAAACATTAAGATCAAAATGCAAAGTTCATCATCAATACTTTGAATGAATTAACTTAGCAACTCAACTGTAAAAGCTCAGAAATCCCACTAACACTTCAACCATAAGTTAATCAAAAAATTAACAAGAAGTGTTTTCTCCTAAGCCAAGCAATATATCGCAAAAGCGGAACGTGCGTGTGTGTTCATGTCAATCATGAGTTTCATATATACTTTTAGGATCAAATAATGCCATTACACTCAAAGTCAAGATTGCTTTTAAACACTTCATAAGCCTACTTTTCAAGCACTTCTCCACTAATGTAATTATTCCCTAGACTTGGATTAATAGGTCTTTTAATGCTTGTAATGTTTGGCCTAGGTGTTTGGCTTCAAAGAAAAGATAGGAAAATACAAAGAAGAGAGTATAATCTTAGAAAATTCAAATTTTTAGCACACTTTATCGAGCTCTTCTTCTTTTTTCTAGCCTTGGCCACTTTGGGTCTTATGTATTCACTTTTTTTCTCAAGGCTTTTTCTATCTTTTCTTTTCTCATTCAACAATTTTTTTTTCAACAATAAGCTCATCTAAATGTAGCAATTCAAGTGCATACAATGAGAATCATACTCCCTTAGGGTCGAGATAAAAATCTTCCATTTAGGCTCAAGTAGGTGGGTATAATGAGTTTGCCAAAAAATGTTGAATGGGGCTAATAGTATGTTAAACATACTCCATTATTTTATCAATTAGGCTCAAATTAGGGAACTAGAGATTGATATAAACATGGTAAGCTTGAAAGGCTCAAACGGTCCAAAGATCGCCTAAATCATTTCCAAGTCTAGTTCCTAACTATAAAATTTCACCTCAAAGCGCCATCAAGTAGGTTCTAAAGTGTTTCAAGATCCTCAAGACAAATCATAGTTAACAAGATTGTTCCATTATATAATTCCCTCAATCATGGCTCAAAAAGTGCTCAAAATGTTCCTCAATTTTTGAAATATTAACCCAACTAAAGATATTCGCAAACAAGCCAAAAATCTTCAAGACTTAAGTTAAGATGGGGATTAATATCATCATGTAACACCATTGCAAGTCTAATTCATTATTTCTAAATGATGAACTCATTTTCAAGAAAATGTTTTTTTTTATTATACCCCCAAAAACGATCTAATCTTATGATAAACTAGTCATGCAAGGAAGTGCCACAAGACAACAGCAGAAACCAGTAAACACCCCCCAAACTTAGTACATGCATTGCCCTCAATGTATAGTAAACAATAAGTGCAAAAGCAACACACATACCTCGACGACGATCATCATTGATCATCGTCCTCATCATGCTCCGGTAGTGGTACTGGGTAGTACAGCTCCTCTGGCTGGTATGGTGGGTATGGCGGAAAATCTGGTGGTGGTGGTTTGTATGTCTGGTACTCCGGTGTTGGTGGTTGGTATGGCGGGAATGGTTGAAATTGCGGCTCAGGCGGGAATTGAATAGTTGGGAATCCTTGGGCCAAAGCATTGTTCCATGCACATTGGTATTGTAGGAACTCCATTTGGTGCTGACTGATCCGTGCTTGGCCCCACTGTAGTTCTCGTTGCAAATTTTGGATGCCCTGCTGCTCCAGGCGGATGTTTTGGAGATCCCTGTGAAGGGAGCCCAAATCGATCGATGAATGCTCTGCAGCGGATGAAGAGGATGGCCAAGCTCGTCTGCTGCTCGAAGGTCGTGGCTCGGCCCTTCGTCGGCCTGTAGGAGGTGGTGGCCCATCAACCACAATTGGTCCTTTAGGTGGTAGGAGTTCCTCATCGGCTTCCCACTTCACTCCGCCTCTCTTGCACAGAGCTGTGATATGCCCCAAATCCACCGTTTGCCCTATGAGTATGGCAAATACCAGGGCATCTCTCTCCTTAGTAACCTCAGAAGTGTGGGTCGATGGCATGACCCGGGCAGCTATGAAAGAGAACCAAGCTTGTGCCTCTGGTTTCAGATATTTCTTTAGGACCAATTGAGGCTCTCCATTGTTGTTTATTTGCCAGTCAGTTCCCTCAATACTGATTACCGATAGTACCTCATCGTAATTGATCTGGCTCATCTTGAACGCTTGGTAATCACTATTCTTTATTGAAGGCATCCTAAAAATCGCATTTAATTTGAATCGATCATATTCAATATCTTTACCCCTTACAAATACAACCTCCCTTGAATTTGGGTAGACTGTCCTCAAATTAGCATAGAATTCCCTCACAACAGGGACCCCCTCATCAATAGGTTGTTGGATGAATTCAAACCAACCCCGTCGCCTAGCTTCTTGAATGACCGGGCATTCAAGTCGATCCAAACGCATTCCCCTTTCACGACTGAGGGGTTTGCGGTGATAGCTGGGGTACAATTCAACCGCTACGAAATTTACAAAACGCCGCTCATCATAATCTGCAGACGAAGTTGTGGCTTTGACTTGCTTTTGCTTTCTCTTTGGCGCCATTGATCAATTCACACTTTTCTCTTCTTCAATCCCAACCACATAATAATATACCAAATTTACCAATCACAACAAGAATTCACAAATCTTACCAACCAACCTTTCACTTCCCCAAAATTTAACTATTCAACTTCCAAATTCACCAAAAACTTCAATTCTTATATACCCAAAACAGGAATATTCACTAAATCAAGGATGTATAGAAGAGTTGAAACCTACCATGAAAATCTAGGTGATGTTTTGGAATTTGCTTGAGTTCCTCCTTTGTGATGAAATCTCCCAATTTCAGTTGTGTATCTTCAAATCTGTTGCAAAAAGTGTGATTAGATGAAGCTTTGAAGCTTATATTGCAAGATTTGTGAGTGTGTGGGAAGATTATAGGAAGAAATTGGGGATTAGGTCAAAAGGGGCGATTTTTTCTTGTAAAATTTGGAAGGGTTGTGTTTTTGTGCCTTTGGGATTCTGCTGATATATCATTAAAAACGAAAATTTCTGTCGGTCGATCGATCGAGAGTCTTTGCTCGATCGATCGACTGAGACAGAGAATTTTTTTTTCTTTTTTATGACCTTCCTCAATTGATCGAGAGTGATATCTCGATCGATCGGCGACACCAGAACAAATTTTATTTTTTTTCAACCCATGGTCGATCGATCGAGCTTTAATCTCGATAGATCGAGCCTTCCAGACCAATTTTACCAATTTTTTCAATTTTCAATGTTCGATCCGCCCCACCAATTGCACTAATTCCATCTTTCTGCATTTGAAAATTAACGCACGGAGTTAGACTAGAAAAATAAAATCAAAAGCAAAATAAAAATTTTAGACTAAAAATGAAAAACAAACAAGGGATAGAGGAAAGTTCTTAATTATAGTCCCAAGCTGGACTGTCACCCCCGTCTCAGTGGTCCGTTTTTGCTTGCTCCTTCGGGTTTTTCACCGTATCAGTAAGTATTGTCCCTTGAGCTCGTCCATGAATTATAGCTGCTAGTTGCCCCACTTTAACCTCCAAGTTTTTTATAGATGCATCCTGATTTTGCATCCTTGTTTCCGTCGATGAGATTAACTTGGTCAATAGCTCCTCCATACTCGGGTTAGGTGCATTTCCCGGTTGTTGTTGTGGGTTCAACACGTTATTTTGGTTGGACCATTGCAAATTTGGATGATTCCTCCATCCCGGGTTGTAAGTATTGTAGTATGGGTTGTTGGGCTGCCTGTTTCCTACATAGTTAGCAGATTCATTAGATTGAATGTGGATTACCTGCCTGGCACTCAGTGCTTGGATGATTGCTTCCACATAATTCACAGGTGATAACTTGAGCTTGCATTGCTGTCATGCTCATGCTATCTATCTTTTTGTTCAGCGCTTCCAACTGTGCCGAAAGAGTAGTGATGTCGCAACTTGGTGAACTCCACTCGGTTTCTTTGGCACATTCCTCTCCGATTGCCATTGATAGCTGTTAGAAGCCATCTCTTCCAAGAGTTCATAAGCTGCTTCCGGTGTTTTGAGCATAATAGATCCTCCTGGGGCTACATCAATCATAGAACGGTTAGATGAAAATAAACCGTTACAAAAAGTTTGTACCTGGAGCCAAATAGGAAGACCATGGTGTGGGCATCTCCTAAGCAAATCCTTGAAACGATTCCACGCCTCATATAGTGTTTCAGGATCGTATTGCCCGAACGTGGTGATATCGTTCCTCATCTTTACCATTTTGGAAGGGGGGAAATATTTGGACAAGAATGCTTGCGTCATCCCCTCCCAAGTGGTGATAGATCCTGCAGGTAAAGAGTTCAACCAAGCTTTAGCTTTATCTTTTAACGAAAAGAGAAATAACCTTAACCTGATGGCGTCATCAGAAACGCCATTATGTTTGAAAGTGTCACAAATCTCCAAGAAGTTGGAGATGTGAGTGTTCGGGTCATCAGTGGCTACTCCCCCAAACATCACGGAATGCTGGATCATTTGTATGATAGCTGGCTTAATCGCAAAATTGTTGGCTTGAATGGTTGGCCTTGTAATGCTTGACAATGATCCATGAAAAGCTGGTTGAGCATAATCCATCATCAATCTTGGATTCAGTGCTTCATTGTTCGCGCCCCCCTTCTTGATTGTTATCAGCCATTTCTCGAGCTTCCCTTATTCTTCTTAGACACGTACACTCTATTTCTGGGTCAAACGACTTGAGTGTGGGGTTGCTACTCCTTAGCATGCACCGAGAAGATGACTACCTGTAAAATCAACCCAAAAGGAGAAAAACGAATGTAGTAAACCCAACGGTCAAAAGTGACAAACAAAACAAAAACAAAAAAAATTAATGGCTAAATTACAATTAACTAATCTCATATGATATTATACAAATTAGTCCCCGGCAACGGCGCCAAAAACTTGATCGCTATTATTTTAAACAATTAATTACAATCTAGCGATTTTAAACCGCAAGTGCACGGTGTCAAGTTTTAGTATAGTGATATAAAAGAAAGGATGTCGAATCCACAAGGACTAACGTATAAGTACCAAATAAAATTAGCAAAATTATATTTAGCCTACGAAAAAGATGATTAATTAACTAATTAAACTAAAGACTTAAAAACACCGCTCAAGAAATCTATCAAGATGTTCCTTTAATTGTGTTATTGTCAATGATTTGTTTGTTAAAACAATTACTAATCAATCAGTTCTTAAGGTGACGGATTTCCGAATATAATCAATACACTCTCTCGAGCTATATTGAAACTAATATTAAATTGATGCAAGTAACTCTCTTTCACTCAAACCAATTCAATATTGAATAAATCTCTATGAAAACCGTTGATCTTTAAATCTTTCAATTTAAAGTGACCACGGATGTGATTTCATCTCTCGATCTAAATCTTAAACATACAACACGAATTATTGTAGCTTTTTATAACTTCATCTCTCGATCTCAAATATAATTCACCAAATCAATCAAAGTTAGCTAAGCATTGATAGCATTAAGGTTATAATTCATGAACAAAAGAAATTAATTCACTCAAGCACAATCAAATCCAAGATTCAAACACAATATTCCTTAAACTTGATAAAATAAACCAAATTAAATTCAAATCAAATTAACAAGATGTCTAATCGTCTCTCAACCTCATAACATCAAATAAATCTGAAAATCAAAGTAATAGAGTTTAGAAATACGATAAACGTAAGAGCGAATCCGTGCGTTGAACGATCTTTCTTCTCTCGCTTCCTTCCTTGCACTTCAAAGGATTTCTCTTGCCTTGTTCTTCGGAGATGAAAGGCGGCTGAATAATTCTGATTTAGGTCTGATAATACTCTGAATAATGGCTCCAAATTCCGTGCCCTACTTCCCATAGTTATAGAGGAAGAGGTTGGTGGAAGAGTTTCCAAAAATCAAACCAAATCAAGTCTTTATTTTTCTGAAAATTCTGCATCTCGATCGATCGGTACATAAGTCTTGATCGATCGAGCGTCTTCAGCTTCCGGATATGAATTTCTCTGCCTCGCTCGATGGATCGAGCCTAAGCTTCCGATCGATCGAGCTCTCTTTTCTTTTCCTTGCCCAATTCTCTGCCTGTGTCGATCGATCGAACACTTGTTTCCGATCGATCGAGAATTCTTTGTTGGCCAAAACTCTGCCTCTGTCGATCGATCGCTCACCTGTTCCGATCGATCGGTCATACCAGAACTCAGATTCTTCATTTCTTGCCTTGATTTGATCCGTTTTCTTCATTCTAGTTCAATTCTTCCATTTTCCACCTAGATTCCTGAAACAATCAAATAAATACCAAAAAGCATAACATCTTCACGGAATCTGCACGAAAATATATACAAATCAAAGCCCAAATACACGTAATAATCAACCCTATCAGGACTTACCTTGTGTTTCCTCTTCTTGCATAAGCTCCTCGATGTCCTTCTCGGTGCCCTTCTCTTTTTTTCATCTCTTCGTTCTTGGGTGGTGTCAGTACCACCTTTTCCTCTGCTTCATCTTCACTCCTCTTAATGGCGCTCACATTCTCTCTTGGGTTCACCATTGGCTGTGAAGTTAGTCCATTGGATATTCTACTATCTATCTTGTCGATCGAAGTCGCAAATTCTCCCATTTGCGTAGTCAAGCTTTGAATACTCACCCTCGCTTCCTGTTGAAATTGCAGACTATTTTCAGCAATAACTTTAACAATATTTTCTGACCTGTCAGAAGGGGCATGCAATGGCGGTGGTGGAGGTTTCTGATATGGCGGTCTGTAGGGTGGAGGGTGGTTCATTTGTTGATTCCCATAGCTATGGTTTGGATAGTCCATCCATCCTTGATTGTAGTTACTTGGTGGTTGGTCATAGCTCCTTTGAGGTTGGCCCAGAAATCCACCCTTTGCATTTTCATGGATGTCTCTTGTAGGGAGGGACATGCATCAGTGGCATGGTTCATGGCTAGACAAATTCCACATGGCTTCATTTTCCCCACATTGCCACCTGCAAGATTATGCACAATAAACGTTAAGTCAATCAGTTGTTGTTCAAAGTTAGACACGTTTACCTCTTGTCTTGGCGTCTGTCCTTGTCGAGCAACCCAAATTGTTTGGAGTTGGCAGCCATGTTTGCTATTAAGTTCCTTGCTTCCTCCGGTGTCTTATCATTGAAAGCTCCTCCGCTAACATCATCCACGAGATTCCTGTCAGCAGAAAGCAAACTTCATAGAAATATTGAACACAAAGGTGTTACACTTATCTGGTGTTGTGGGCAGCTTGCACACAACTTCTTGAAACGCTCCCACTACTCGTGCAGTGATTCCTCATGGTATTGTTTGACACCATATATCTCTTTTCTTATGTTTGTCGCCCTCGATGCAGGAAAGTACTTCTCAAGGAAGACTCTTTGCAAATCAGTCCACGTGGTGATGGATCTGGAGGGTAGATAGAATAGCTAATCTTTAGCAGCATCCTTCAAAGAGAATGGAAAGGCCTGCAGTTAATTTGCTCCTTCGTTAAGCCAGCCGGGTTCATAGTAGTGCACACCACATGAAATTCTATTAAGTGCTTGTGGGGGTTCTCACCTACAAGACCATGAAAAGAAGGCAATAAATGGATTAGACCAGATTTAAGTTCGAAATTTACATTATTTGCAAGCGCGGAGAAAGTGATGCAGAGAGGCTGTTGATCCAAGGTAGGATTCGACAATTGACTTAAGCTTTGATTCGCCGCCATTGTGTTCCTCTCTTCTTCTTCTTCTTCTTCAAGTATCCTAGCTTCTCTTTTCCTCCGATGTACTGTTCTCTCAATCTCAGGGTCGTATTGAAAATTATCTTTGTGGTCATACGATTCACCTGTACTCATTAATAAACCAAAGTTGTAGTGCGGGATAAAAAAAAAATTAACACAAAAAATAACATTGCCTTCCCCGGCAACGGCCCCAAATTTGGTAGCGTTTATCGCGTACGCCCAAATTAACCATTCTCAAGTTAATAACAATAATGAATGTAGTAGCGTGAGTAGGGATCGATCCCACGAGGAATGAAATATTTTTGTGTTAATTATGCAAGCAAATAGTAAAATATGGGGTTTTGGATATGAATTAAACTATTATTAACAAATATCCAAGAATTAAACTAATTAGCAAGATTAAACTAAGGTGATTAAATTATAAGAAAAGCACGATTCTTGGTTGTAACCGACTTTACAGTTGGGGTTTACTATCTCGATTATCGATCTTCAACAACAATTCAATTTTCCTATGAATATTCATCGTTAGACGTTTAATCCAATAATTAAAGTCCTATCTCACCTTAAGTTTAGTTAAGTAGCTCAATCGTTCTAGTTTAACCCTTATCAAACAATCAATCAAAATACAAGCGATTAATATTTAAATTGATGATATCATATGAACTAGTGAGATCGATGAAGCTAAACAACATAATCCAAACATCTATGTTTAATCTAGTCAATTGGTTTCCTTAAGAATTTAACAAAATCACAAGCAGAATTCTATTAATCTTAGTTGCTTCGTAAATTAGAGAGATCAAACGATTCCGTATTTGATATCTAGTTTAGCATTAGATTGTATGAACAAAAGCTAGGTAATCAACCCAACAATTAAACAACACAATCATGGCAATAAATTCAAAAAAAACAATTGATACTCAATGAAAATCAACAATCAAAAACTTAATCTCATGAGAAGCGTAAACTCCAGCTTATCGTCTTCCTTAACCAAGAATTACAAAGGTGTTTAGACACTCATGACTAAATCAAAAACACTAAAAACTACTCTAGAAAGCATTAAACAAAAGCAAAATAAAGAGTTACTAGAAAGAAGCACGATTCCGGCTCGTCAATTCCGTCTTCGTTCTTCGTTCTTCAAAGGTTGAGAGAAAATCTATATTCTAACTCTAAAATATGATGGAATCGTCTGATTTTGAGGTCCAAAATCGTGTATATAGGGTAGAAATCTAATATAGTAGGTAAAAATCTATCCAAAGATGGAAAAATCGAGTTTCCAGAAAATATAGGATTCTGCTGGCGATATTGCAACCAGAAACATTCGACGATCGACCGCAACTTTTCACCGATCGATTATGAGCTTTTTATTTTTCGTCTAACGTGTTTCGACGATCGATCGCGGATGGTTGCCGATCGATCGCCGAGTCTTTATTTTTTTTGGCTCGATTTCTTCCATTTGACGATTGTTCACGGCTTCCGTTGTCCACTTTTATGCATTTTTCTTAGTCTACTTTGATCCCTTGTCAACTCCAATGCATTTCTTGATCCTTATTCGCCCTTGTTAGCTCGATTTCTTTGATTTCACCTATATTTACACAAATATACGATTAGATAGCATATGTATCAAATTATCCATCAAAACATACCAAATCATAGACAATTAAGCTCAATAGATGTGTCTATTTCTAGTCACATCACCGATCTAAAGACTGAAGAAGGTAAGAGCCATGACATGGTGAAACCAAGGAAGGCAGAGAAGAAAAAAGATAGAAAGACGTTCATGAAGGGAGAAGCAGTCCAATTACACAAAGCGCCACCACCTCA
Organism: Haberlea rhodopensis; assembly: GCA_907163345.1. NCBI lineage: Eukaryota > Viridiplantae > Streptophyta > Magnoliopsida > Lamiales > Gesneriaceae > Haberlea > Haberlea rhodopensis. Next base: position 198,411 of record CAJQUN010000477.1, on the reverse strand, counting down.
CATTTTTCAAAGCAAGCGGAAGGCTTCATGGGTTGGACCATTCATGGTGACTACTGTCTATGATCATGGAGCACTCAAGGTAAGTGATCTTATTCTATGCACTTATGTGGTCAATGAATAGCTGTTGAGGATGTGTTTTGAAAATCGGTCCGAACCGGTCGCTTCAACCAGTTTAATCTGTAACCGGTGCTTGGCCTAGTCCGGATCCTACTAAAAAATCAGTGGGAACCGAATTAAACCAGTAAAAAATCGGTTCAACCAATGAACCGGTTGACTGGTTGAACCAGTATGTTCCTTCATTTTTCTTTTCTTTTTTAAAATTTTAATTTTTTAAATTTTTTTAAAATTATAAATCAAATTTTTAGAACAAAATATATTATATATATTTTATTGTTATTGAAATGATTATAAAATAATATTTTGTGTATGTTTTTATCAAAAACTCCATATAATTCAGTAAATGTGTCTTGTATATTATATATAAACTTGTTTAGTTTCTTGTAAATTATAATATATGTGAATAATTTCATAATATTTTAAATATTTTATTTGTTGTTTTTTGGATGTTTTATTTTATTTTTATGTTGGACATTTGATTTTATCTGATTTTTTATGTTTGATATATTATGTTGGTATAATGAGATTTTTTTATTATGAATGACTTAAAACTATAACAAATACACGGTATATATATTTTACAAAACTTAAATAGATATTACATAATGCTGACGTCATCACCGATTGAACTAATCGTTCAACCGACCGATCGAACCTGCAACCAGTAAGGGCACCGGTTTCATGCCCAATCCGGTTTTAAAAACACTGGATTGAGGCACTACAACGTGGATGACACTACTCCACATACTTCGAGCCGTTAAAATGATTTTGTAAAAAGTCCAGCTTGGGACTATAAATCAAGAACTTTTTCTTCCCTTTGCTTTGTTTTTTAATTCCTAGTTGATTTTCATTTTGTTTTTGATTTTGGTTAATGACTCCATGCGTGGTGTGACTACTTTAAAACCATCTTCCCCATTAGCTGACGAGGAGGTGGACGACGACTACTGACGGTCGTTGTCACATGTATTTGTTTGTCTTATTTTCCATGTTTATTACATTGAGGACAATGCATAATCTAAGTTTGGGGGAGTAGGTTATCACTGTTGCATGTTGTTACCAACTCTAATGTTGCAAGTGGATTAGGGTGGATGTTAATCGTGTCTTGAGCACCAATAAATTTTTTTCTGGAAAATGAGTTCATAATTTGAGAAAAGAATGAACCAAGTAGTGGATGTTGTTCCATGATTATATTGATCTCATCTAGCATGTCAACTTGAGTCTTGAAAACTGTTGAATTTGTATGTGAATACACTGTTTGAGTTACTATGTTAAAAATGAGGAATACTTTGAGCATATTGAGTCATGATCTTGTGAATTGCATGTTGAATAGTGATAATTGTTGTAAACATGATGGTTTATATTGAGCATCTTAGAGTACCCTAAAACCTATTTGATGATGACATTTTGATGCGAAATTCTATAGTTGCAAACTTGACATGGAAATGATCTAGGCGGTCTTTGACCGATTGAGTCTTTCAAGCTTACCTAGTCTAATATAAATCCTTAATGTCCCACTAAGAGTTTTATTGAAAAAGAATGGTATATGCATTGCATATAATTAGACCTCCATACAACATTTATTGATAAACTCATTATACCTACCCTATTATGAGCCTAAAATGAAAAAGTTTATTCCTCACCCTAAGGGAATATAATGAATTCATTTATTGCACATAAATTGTTATATCTTGCTGAGCTTAATGAAATATGATGAGAAGTTGAAAAGAAGAAAAGAAAGAGCCTTGAGAAAATATTATTATATTAATAAGAGCCAAAGTGGTCAAGGCTAGACAAAATATAAAGAGAAGCTCGATGTGTGTACAAAAATGAATGTCACATAATTATACTCTCTTCTTTGCTCTTATCCTACCTTTTTTATGTAACCGACACCAAAGGCCTAACATTACAAGCTTATAAAGTCCGTTTTGTAAGGACCCCGGGCCCTTAACCCGCTATTTAGTGTATTATCACAATAATGGAGCATGCTTTTATAATATTAGGGGATTCATATATACCATCTGTAAAATTTCTCGACATTAATCCACATAATGTTCCATTCCCCCAAATACCATTCCACTAACATGAGTATACACCTCACAATACACTAACAAGTTCTCAATTAATCATAAAAGACACTATAATTAATTGCAAGCAACCATAAATGAAAAGAGAAGGCAATCACCCTTTATACAATATATATACACATATAATAATGCTCATAGGCGAGCATTGAATGCGTTGTGTATCTAATGTATAAAGTGATCTACTCAATACCGATATTGTCTCAGCCCTGGAAGCATTTCCAATCAACAGCTCAAGCTCAACTCCAAACCCATTGATGTACCTATTCACCTGCCCCAACAGAGACAGCCCACACACGGAGTGAGCATACCAATACTACCATCTCAATAACTGTAATACCATAATTCATAAATTACAGAATGTAAAAACTGTAAATGTAAATATACTCCATGTATAGTATCATTTATATGTGATTCCCTTTGCTGTCCCTGTTCTCACAATAATCAAAACCATCAAATACCCAAAATCAGTTAATCATTACGTTGATTAACTACGCCCATGCTCAAATCCATTAATCCATAACCAAATATAGTTAAATCATTATATTCATGATTTATAGATATCACATATATCTTAACAAGAATTTTACAATTCTATCACATCATATCCCATCGCTCGCTCAACAGCGACGACATTCTATCCTCTCGCACGCTCAACAGCGGCGGCATTATAACCGATGTTCGTTCAACAGCGACAACATCCAATCATTGCTCGCTTAACAGTGGCACCACATAATTCTCAATGCATACCTTAATGCTTACCACAATCATATATTATTCATGCATATGACAATAATATATCTACCATGCTCGTACGCTACACGTACATTATGATTCAATAGCTAGAGCCAATCCCCGAGATCCCGTGAATTAAATGCTAAATACAGTTAATAACTCACAATTAATTATGTGGCCACAAACACGTACATTCAACCTCCAAATACATCATCAAGTCATGATGATTAACCATTTAAAAGACCCGGCAAAGTATGCATCGAGTCCACAACAACCAACAATTTTTTTCCACAAAATTGGGCCTCTCGATCGATTGGCCAAAAGTGCTAGATCGATCGATTGCTCCAGAATTTTTATGCCAAAAATCAGCCTTGCTCGATCGATCGAGAAGCTTGCTCGATCGATCGCCCGACCTTCTCGATCGATCGAGCGCACTGTGCATCGTTGTCAAATTTCCAATATCGCGCGATTGATCGGCGCCCCCCTTGACGATCGATCGACAAGCTCTGAAATAGTCTGAAAATGGCGTTTTATGGGTTAAAACCCCCAGAACAACAATTCCAACACCCAATACACCCCAAATCCTCAACAAAAAACCATAAATATTCCTTAAACATACCAACCCAAAAATCTTTAAAATTCAAAAGTTTAAACCCATTCCAAAACTTAACCAAACTACACAAAATTCATATCAAAACCAAGACAAAAGGGAGGGGAAGAAGATTACCAAGATATCTTCAAGAAACCTCGCTTATAGATCGAGCCTTGCTCGATTCTTCCATGGGAGGAGAAAAGAGGAGAAAGGGGGAGAAGAATCGCAGGAGAGAGGGGAGAGAGAGAGAGGGAGAGAAACAATGCAATCACTGAACACCAAGTCCACTTGGTATATATACTACCAAGGCTCCAAAAACCCGAATCTCAAATACTCCCACCCTGACTCATTAAAAATCATCTGTGTTCAATAATTATCTCCCACTCACTATTTACATTACCAACCTCAATCCAAAGCTCCCCAGACTCCAGATCCCACTGCCAACACAATTCCAAGGTTACACCTTAATGAGAATAAAATCTCAACCATTGGATCCAACAACCCCGATATCGGATTAAAATCCTATGGAATCTTCACACCGTAATTATCTCGTAATTACTCCAATTAAATCCATTAAGGATTATAATCACTCAGGGATTAACGTGATTAATTTTCGGATATCACATTTATCCCCCACTAACAAAATTTCATCCTCGAAATTTGCACATGCGTACTCCACGTATCGCCGAGATCACACAACCCGATTCAGGTCCCCATCATCGATTCATGAACACATCATGATCGGAATACCAACCGCGAGGATATCGACCTCGCTCCGAATCTGGAATGGAGTTATCCTCCCAAACCATCACAACCTTAAAAGATGTTAACATACATCGACGTTAACAACCCAAAAGCAGTCAGCCAACCATAGCTGTTATCTACTCGAATCATCCCTGATTCCAACATAGATATCGCCTCAATGATATCTCTATGACTTAGCTTACGATGTTAAACATACATTGTTACCAAGGAAACCACAAGTACACAACAATTGTACTCATACTAAACTCGATTTCCGTTCTCCAATTTCATCTCCAGCCAAGGAGTAGTCGCACCACTTGCAACTCGGATCGGGCAATCCCACGGCACCGATCAACACAAAGCACATCTCGAAAGATGTCAAAATCAGTGTGTCCCAAGGAATCACACCTTGATTTCAACACACTACCGAAACTCCACAGAGTCTCCAAATCCCATATAGAACATGCAAGAAAATCAATTGCATTCTCATCACTTGTGTCGACAACGACACCAAGCGAATTTGAATCCTTGTCATTCCTTGTTTACACTTAGAATCAGAAATTCTAATACAAGGATACCATCGAATTTACCAACAAAGAGTCGCCTTGACCCATAACACGACAATCTCTTCCTAAAAGAGAGTCCACCAAAACCTCACAATTTATTCATCAGAATAATTGTCCCACCGAGGTTACCAACCTCAAGGATACCACAATCTCATACCAGAGATTGTCAATCCAAGCATTAACAATGCTGGCCCATAAATATACATGCCAATATGTATACCTCGATTCCAATTTAACCACAATAAATTTGAGTATCTCTAATCATACACCCAAACCTCAAATCCATCTGTCAATCATCTAGTCATTCCCACTCGTAAGAGAATAAATGATCGACAAACCAGCAACTAATGGTGTGAGTTCAACATCAACACCATGCGCATCAACTCATTGAATCTTGCCAAGATTCCCGACAGGTATATTAGTACCTCTTCCCTCGCAGAGAGGGTGTCATGCTTTCATGACTTTCCAATCTCGAACCACCGTCCAGATAATTTGGATACACTTATATTGAAATGTATCCCGGAACCAATAAATACGCAACTGGTTCAGGATAGTGCATCATTGCCACTACCACCAATCCGTCTCAACTCGTATACACGATAAATACAAGTTCCAACGATGCTCCGTACTACATCATAGTACTCAAACACTTTTCGTGCATCTCTACAGAGACGTGTCCTCGTACGTCTCACTAATAACACAAAGTCATTACTCGGTCCACCACCAGTAATGCTCACCATGGTTTATTCATAATCAACTCTCAACCGATATCAACTATTTCCACCACAGTATTGTTTGAAATCTCTCTAAGAGATACAACCGATACAGTAGTGCTACCACTCTAACTATATCACACAACTCTAGTCACGTCTCACCATTGCATCCTCAATGCAAGCATTCTCAAATAGAGGTAACAAAATCTTGTTAACCCTCACGTTGGTACACCCGACCAAGCTGAGCTGAAAGTTCCCTTGAGGTATTTCTCACCTCAATTCAAAGGCATCATAGTGACTATACGAGTCCACTGTAACCTTTCATCGTATCACCATACGAGTCCACCACACTCGGTTCCAACAACTGTGTAGTGGCTACAATAAGCTCAATATATTACCGTAACCATAATTCGACTTACCTGGCTAGCCACTCGTAGCCTCCCGAGGTTTAAACAGAACCTACCAACATATCATACGTTCAATCCTGGTATACAATACCGCACCATCAATTAGAGTAGTGGATCATCATCCAACATTCCTCTAATACCAATACCCAAGGTATCGTTACCCATAACACGTTTACCACTATACGTGCTGCAGTACACTTACCTGGCATAACCATCTATCCATCGAGCAACCTGCTCGGCATAATGGTCTTGTCAACCTGTGACGATACGTGTCAACACATGACATCCATAATATCCTCGTCAACTCGTGACGGTACATGTTAACACATGACATCCAAATATCCTCGTCAACTTGTGACGGTACATGTCACGTGACATCCAAATATCCTCGTCAACTCGTGACGCTACATGTCAACACATGACATCCAAACATCCTCGTCAACTCATGACGGTACATGTCAGCACGTGACATCCAAATTTCCTCGTCAACTCGTGAAGGTACATGTCAACACGTGACATCCAAATATCCTCGTCAACTCGTGATGGTACATGTCAACACATGACATCCATAATATTATTGCTAACACAATGGCAATATAATATTTTTCATTGCTAGTATAATAGCGGCACATTTCTAGCATCGCCCAACGGCGGTATACAATCCACACCCATCGTTCAATAGCGGTATAATCCCTCGCTACGCATACATCGGTATAATTCCTTGCTATGTATACAGCGGTATCACATCATTGCTACATATACAGCGGTATAATATGGACTCGAGAGGTGACTCAGATGTATGTGCACTTTGTTCCTTTCGGACCCAAGAGGTGCCTTACATCACCATGTAGCACTTTGTTCCCAAACTCATCGCTCGACGGCGGTACACAATCAATACCCCTCGCTTTTGTGTAACAGCGGCAAGTATTCCATAGCGTGATATCCCTGGCTTTCGTGTAACAACGGCAAGTATTCCATATCACAATACCCCTCGCTTGTGGAACAGCGGCAAGTATTCCATAACAGAATACCCCTCGCTTCTGGAATAGCGACAAGTATTCCATATCACAATACCCCTCGCTTGTGGAACAGCGGCAAGTATTCCATATCACAATACCCCTCGCTTGTGGAACAACGGCAAGTATTCCATATCACAATACCTCTCGCTTGTGGAACAGAGGCAAGTATTCCATAACACAATACCCCTCGCTTGTGGAACAGTGGCAAGTATTCATATCACAATACCCCTCACTTGTGGAACAACGGCAAGTATTCCATATCACAATACCCCTCGCTTGTAGAACAGCGGCAAGTATTCCATAACACAATACCCCTCGCTTGTGGAACAACGACAAGTATTCCGTATCACAATACCCCACGCTTGTGGAACAGCGACAAGTATTCCATAACACAATACCCCTCGCTTGTGGAACAGCGGCAAGTATTCCATATCACAATACCCCTCGCTTGTGGAACAACAAGTATTCCATAACTCAATACCCCTCGCTTGTGGAACAGCGGCAAGTATTCCATACGATCATGCAACCACAATGGTTAATAATAACACATTTCATTTATGATCTCATATCATAATATGCACATAAGCATAATAGTTGTGTCACACAACACTAACTACAATCATGCATAAACTATGTGCTATCCTTTTCCATCAATCCATCATCTGGCCCTCAACAGCCCAAAAGAGCAAACCACTGCTCTGATACCACTAATGTAAGAATCATGTGCCCTTAACCCGCTATTTAGTGTATTATCACAATAATGGTGCATGCTTTTATAATATTAGGGGATTCATACATACCATCTGTAAAATTTCTTTACATTAATCCACATAATGTTCCATTCCCCCAAATTACCATTCCACTAACATGAGCATACACCTCACAATACACTAACAGGTTCTAAATTCATCATGCAAGACACTATATTAATTGCATGCAACCATAAATGAAAAGAGAAAGCAATCACCCTTTATACAATCCATATACACATATGATAATGCTCACATCCGAGCAGTGAATGCGTGAATGTGTATCTAATGTATAAAGCGCTCTACTCAATATCGATACTGGTACCTCAACCCTGGAAGCATTTCCAATCAACAGCTCGAGCTCAACTCCAAATCCATTGATGTACCTATTCACCTGCCCCAACAGAGACAGACCCCACACAGGGTGAGCATATCAATACTACCATCTCAATAACCGTAATACCATAATTCATAAATTACAGAATGTAAAAACTGTAAATGTAAAGATACTCCATGTATAGTATCATTTATATGTGATTCCCTGTGCTGTCCCTGTTCTCACAATAATCAAAACCATCAAATCCCCAAAATTAGTTAATCATTACGTTGATTAACTATGCCCATGCTCAAATCCATTAATTCGATAACCAAATATAGTTAAATCATTATACTCATGATTTATAGATATCACATATATCTTAACAAGAATTTTACAATTCTATCACATCATATCCCATCGCTCGCTCAACAGTGGCGGCATTCTATCCTCTCGCACGCTCAACAGCGGCGGCATTATAACCGAATCATTGCTCGCTTAACAGCGGCACCACATAATTCTCAATGTACCTTAATGCTTACCACAATCATATATTATTCATGCATATGACAATAATATATCTACCATGCTCTTACGCTACACGTACCTTATGGTTCAATAGCTAGAGCCAATCATGCCTTTGCCCCGAGATCCCGTGAATTAAATGCTAAATACAGTTAATAACTCACAATTAACTATGTGCCCACAAACACGTACCCTAGCACGTATTCAACCTCCAAATATATCATCAAGTCATGATGATTAACCATTTAAAAGACTCGGGCGAGAATGCATCGATTCCACAACAACCAACAATTTTTATTCCACAAAACAGGGCCTGTCGATCGATCGGCCAAAAGTTCTCGATCGATCGAGAGCTCCAGAATTTTTAGGTTCGATCGATCGATCGCCCGACCTTCTCGATCGACCGGCAGCTTTGCTCGATCGATCGAGCGCATTGTGCATCATCGTCAAATTTTCCAATATCACGCGATCGATCGGCGCCCCCTTGCTATCGATCGACAAGCTCTGAAATAGCCTGAAAATGGCGTTTTATGGGTTAAAACCCCCAGAACAACAATTCCAACACCCAATACACCACAAATCCTCAACAAGGAACCATAAATCTTCCTTAAACATACCAACCCAAAAATCTTTAAAATCCAAAAACTTAAACCCATCCCAAAACTTAACCAAACTACACAAAATTCATATCAAAACCAAGACAAAAGGGAGGGGAAGAAGATTACCAAGATATCTTCGAGAAACCTCGCTCCGAGATCGAGCCTTGCTCGATTCTTCCATGGGAGGAGAAAAGGGGAAAAAGGGGGAGAAAAATCGCATGAGAGAGGGGAGAGAGAGAGAGGGAGAGAAACAATGCAATCACTGAACACCAAGTCCACTTGGTATATATATTACCAAGGCTCCAAAAACCCGAGTCTCAAATACTCCCACCCTGACTCATTAAAAATCATCTCTGTTCAATAATTATCTCACACTCACTATTTACATTACCAACCTTAATCCAAAGCTCCCCAGACTCCAGATCCCACTACCAACACAATTCCAAGGTTTACACCTTAATGAGAATAAAATCTCAACCCTTGGATCCAACAACCCCGATATCGGATTAAAATCCTCGGGAATCTCCACACCAAAATTATCTCGTAATTACTCAAATTAAATCCATTAAGGATTATAATCACTCAGGGATTAACACGATTAATTTCCGGTTATCACTTTTAATCCAAGTCTAGGTAGTGACTACATTAGTGGAGAAGTGTTTGAAAATATGTGTATGTGGTGGTCAACGATAATCATGATTCTGAGTTATTTAGCATAATTTTATCTTGATGGTGTGTATGAAACTTGAGATTGACAATAACACACACACGTGGTCCGAGTTTGAGATATGTTGCTTGATACATCTTGTTCACTTTGTTGATTGATCCTTGTCTGTCTGTGAGTGAGATGTATGAGCTATTTAGTAACCATGAATTGATCCATTTCAATTATCAATGTAGAACTCTACATTTTGATCTTATTGCTTGCTCGAGGACGATCAAGTCTAAGTTTGGGGAGTTGATAAGTGTCGTTTTACACTTATTTTATGATTTTGTATTGATTTTCATGTTGATTCCTAGACGATTTTACACTTTTTTTGGTATATATTTGTTGATTTCCGGAATCTAGGAAAAAGTGCATAAAAGTGGAGGAAATGAGCTAAAATGATGAAAAAGTACAAAACCGAGTCAATGAAGCACGAAGTTGGAATTTTAAAGCCTCGATCGTTCGAGAAGCACAGGTCGATCTATCGAGCGTAGCAGGTTTTTGGCCAAGAAAAGTGAATGTCGATCGATCGATGAGGATGGCTCGATCAATCGACGAAGGCAGGAAGTTTGACGCGAAGGAAGAGTAATTTACTTGACCATACGAGATTACGATACGACGTATTAAATTAGGCGATGTGTTTTAGGTTGAGACGGGCCAAGTAAAATCTAGCACACGAGTGATAGCAATAGATTTACCAAATCGAAGGCTAGTAGTTTTCACAAATAGTTTTTCAGTAATAATCGTTCAATATGGACACTGGAGTGGTTTATTGCACATTAATACTAGACTTGTTATAGCTTGACCGTAGTATAACAATTGCAATAGGAAAACTCATCACATTGGAACGTAGGATTTTGAATCTTAATTAATAGGAAAATTGTGGAGGATTACACGGGTGAACCGACGTCTTGATAATTGTTTTATCATATTTCTTCACTATCCTCACTGCTGCTTGGGTTGATTTTTATTTTTAGTCAATTTAGTTGAATAATCAATAATCGTAGGCTAAATATAGTTAATCTAACTGTAAGGACCCCCGTGCCCTTTACCCGTAATTAGCGCATAAATCCCATAATCGTGTACATGTAACCATATATGTTGGAAAATAACCATATGCTAGATTAGCATAATATACCGATAATAAAATTCTTCCGTTTAATCCAATACATACCATTTCCATTTTTCCAACTAAACCGTTTAGCATGCCATGTACCCCCGAGATACACTAATTACTTCTCAATTCATCTAGCAATTCCCAATTAATTGCATATCACAATATAGATGAAAAGAAAGACATTTGCCTTTTATACAACCCATGCACACATATACGTCGCTCACAGACGAGCACCAAATAATCGTATGTGTACATAAAGTATAAAATACCATACTTCCAGCTGTCGTTACCGGTGCCTCAATCCTGGAAGCACCTCCCAAGCGCAACTCGATCTCAACTCTGGATCTGAGCGTCTATCCAGCCAGCTCTGGTACCTCTATCCTGGAAGTACCTCTAACCAACAGCTCGAGCTCGACTCCAAAGTCGCTGCTACACCTGTAATACCTGCCCCAACAGAGACAGCCCCCACACGGGGTGAGCATACCAATACCACCAATCACAAAATAATGATATTGCAATTCATAATTTACAGAATGTAAATGCCATAATTTAAATGATACTCCCTGGATGGTAACACCCTCATCCGGGATCCCATGCATTGTCCCTGTTCTCAAAATAACCAAACTCATCAAATTCCCAAAGCCAGTTAATCACCATATAGATTAACTAATACAGTTCTATCATGTCAGCTCCATAATCAATATGTAAAATCATTATACATAGGCCATAGATTTCACATATATTTAACCAAGGATTCCATGTTCCCGTAACATTGCTCGCTCCACAATAGCGGCATTCTAAACCCAGCGCACGCTCAACAATAGCGGCGTCATAACCGGTGGTGCTCAACGGCGACAACACCCAATCGTTGCTCGCTCTAAAGCGGCACCCTATGATTTCCAATGTATGTCTATTTATCACAGTTACCATATACCATGCATATCATTATCCATTTGAAGTAAATATAATGCACCATGCATTTCAATACTTACCACATGCCAGATATTGCAATGTCCATATAATACAATTATCACAAACCATGCATATTACAGTTGCAATACTATAATAGGTTATGCTCGTACGTCCCACGTACCTTAGCATTCCGTAGTCCATATCAAGCCTGGCTTGAGTTCCATGCTCCGAGAAACATGTGCTAAAACACATAAATATTCACAATTAATTACGAACATGCAACCCATGCTCAAGCACACCCATAACCCTCAACATATTGTCAACCCACGACAATTTACCATTTACAAGACCCGGGGCAGGGCATATACAGGGAGGGGAAACGAATGAGACAATATCAAAAATTGCTCAAGAACCACTCCTAAAATTCGAACCCCAACCACACAAATCAAATCCAAAAATCACCATAATTCATTTAAAACATGAATTAATCAATCAACAACATGAATAATCGCCCCACATGCGAAACCCCCAAAATTCGAATTTAAAGCCCTAAATTCGAATCCAATTCCTCAATTCGAACCCAATAAGCATCTAAACCATAAATTAATTAATTAACAACAAGAATCAACATCCCCAAACCAAAACCCCCAAAAATTCGAACCCTAACCCGCCCAACACAAGAAATTCGAACCAAACCATGCAATCCAGCGCTCAAATCGAATCAATTGGCAACCAAAATCCTTGAACCACAAAGCATAAATTTTCGACACAAAATGCAGTACAAAACGCCCCAAAAACACTGGAAAAAGAGCCCCAAAAATCGTACCAAAAACGAGCCACAAAATCGAACAGAAACCCAGTTCGAACCCTAGCGCTTTCTGCAGAAATCCGAGCTCAAATCGCGACCAAACCTCAAATTGATTGTATGTATAGCTGCGCCTCGGAGAGACGATTCCAACGGCGGGTCGCACGCGCCGAACGGCGGCCGGACGGCGGCGGGCGCACGCCTTGAAGCGGCGGGGGTCAAAGGGGATCGGGAAAGCTCGCGCGCGGGAAGAGAGGAGGAAGAAGAGGAAAATGGTTCCGATAATTAAAATCCCGGGTTTAATTGGTATTTATAGCAAAAATACCCCGAAATACTAATAGCCCCACAAATACATCATGATTCATTAAAAATCATCTGTTTTTAAAAACTCTCTCTCTAACTCAAAAACTCCCTACCGGTGTCCACACCAAGCACCCGAGATTCCGAGTCACACTAAAAACCCAACTCGCAGGTTTTCACCGGAATGAGAATACGATCTCAACCTCGGGATCCAACGATCCCAAATGCCCGATTTACCAACCTCGGGAGATGCCAAACCGCAATTAATTCCTAATTGTCACAATTAAAAATCCATCAAGGATTAATACAACACCGGGATTACCCCCATAATTTCCGGACATCACAATTATCCCCTACTAATAAAATTTCGTCCCCGAAATTGCACCGGTGTACTCCACGTAACACCAGGACTACATAAACAAAACAAAGCCAAGACCCCGGTTCTAAACCACCTTAGAATCGAATTAACAACTGCGAGAATACCAGTCTCGCACCAAACCCTAAAATAGCGCAACACCAAAACCAATACAAACCCGAAAGATAACAACATACCTCGACGTGAATCGTCCCACAAGTCAGTTCACCAAAACTGCAAACCAACCAAATCTCCATTGGTTCTGACAAAGATATCATCCCGTGATATTCACCACCTGCCCACGATGCTTGACACGCATCGTCAAGATGGGGACCACTAGCATACAACAGTATACTCACAAAAGAAACCAGTCTTCGTTTCCCAGTCCATCTCCTCCAAAGGAGTAGTTGCACCACTTGCAACCCGGACCGGGTTACCCACGGTCACTAATCCACTCAAAATACATCACCGAGGATGTTTACACCGGTGTGTTCCAAAAATCATATCTTGGTCCCGACACACCATCAAGACTCCACAAGGTCTCGAGTTCCACAGGGGACATGCAAGGCAACCAAATGCATTCCTACACACGTGTCAACCATGACACTAAACAAATCCGAATCTCGGCCATCCCTTATTTATCCTTGGATCCAACAATCCTAAAATAGGAAGGCTATCGAATTATCCAACAAGAACCACCATGGTTCCAAAACACGTCGATCCCTCCTCGGGGGAATCAAACAACCCCCACGATCATTCATCAGAATGCATCGTGCCATCGAGATTACCGATCTCGAGGTTCCACAATCTCACACCGGAGATCCACTTAACCAAGTATACACACTCGACGTTCCACAATGAACAAAATAAGGTTGGCATTCGTATACACACACGGCATACATGCCCATACACCCACACAACATGCATACGCAATGCAATAGACTCGGGTGTCTCCAATCATATCCACATCCCAAAGCCAACTGTCAAACCTCGATTATTCTCACCCCACGGAGAATGATGGTTGTCAAACCAAAACCAAAGGGTGTGATTTCAACATCACCACCACACGAACCAAAATAACGAATCTCCCCAAAAGATTCAACCGGTAGGAATCATAATACCGTCTCCCTCTCAAGGAAAAAGTCATGAATCCATGATTCTCCAATCCTCGAACCACCGTTCGGAAACCTGGGTATATTTATACCAAAACATATCCCGGAACCCAGAAATACACAACTGGTTAGAGTAGTGCATCAAGACTATCATTACCCGATCCAAAATCCGTATACGCCATGTATACACATCCCAACGATGCTCTGTACTAATACCATAGTACTCCAAAATCGAGCATCTTCCCGAAGACGTCTCCTCAAACGTCTCACCGAGGTAAGAAATCCATTACCCGGTCCAACACCAGTAATGCTTACCATGGCTGATTTACAATCAATCCACGACCGATGTAAGCTGTCTCCAAGACAGTACAATCCAAATCTCTCCAAGAGATAAAATCAATATAGTAGTGTCACCCCACTAACTATATCTCACTAACCATTGTGATTCCCATTGCATGCCAATTGCAAGGATGCTCAACTAGAGCTAACCACGACTTGTTGACACTCACGTTGGTAACACCAACAAACTTGAGCTGTCCCAGCACAAGTCCCTCAAAACAATGACGTATAACGTCCCCGTGAGGTATTCCCTACCTCAAACACCATGCCACATAGAGACTACAAGAGTCTACCATAACCCTCATCGTATCACCATACGATTCACCAAACTCGAATCCAACGAGCATTATAATAGCTAACACAAGCACACCAAAGTACTGCAACAATACCTGGCTAGTGATTCGCTGGTCCCATAGGCTTATACCAACCTATCAACGTGACACACATACCATCCCGGTATACCATACCGCACAAACCATTAGAGTTGTGGGTCATTGCCCAACATATCTCTAAAACACCAAAGCATACTAGACAACCCAGCGTCCATGCTCAATTATCATGCAATCCTAATCCATTAGGACTTATTCCTCGCCCTTAGGGTGGGTGTAACCATGGCTACACCACATCACAACAACAAGCGAGTAGTTTCCTCAATGACTACTCTTACCACCAATCACTTGGCCTTAGCCATCCCAGCGAGCATACCCAAGGGTATCATTGCTCGACAAATATTTACCTCTACACTATGATGCGGTACACTCACCGGTATAATGCATCAATGCTCCATCGAGCAAACCTGCTCAGCAAAAGGTCTCGTCAACCAATGACCCAGACCATGTGCTCACCATCGGCACTCAAACCATACTACCAAATACATAAACATGAATGCATTAATCACCAAAATGATGCCACGCGTCCACATAGACATCCCAAATAACATCGTCAAACACATGACGGCACATGTCTATACACGACATCCATAATCTCATCGTCAAACACATGACGGTAAACAACAATATACCAATAACAAAAGTAATATGCCATACCTCATCGCTATCGAGATAGCGGAATACCTGTATCCATCATCCACTAGCGGTACATAAGCAGCACCCATCGCTCGTAGGCGGCATAACCCAGTGCTACACACATAGCGGTATAACCCATCGCTATAGAATCAGCGGCATGATCCCTCGCCATAGAGTCAGCGGTATAAAACGTCGCCATAGATACCCGGCGGTATGAACCATCGCCAATAGAATAGCGGAATGAACCATCGCTAATAAAATACCCGGCGAAACCATCGCCAATAGAACACCTGGCGGCATGAACCATCGCCAATAGAATAGCGGAATGAACCATCGCTAATAAAATACCCGGCGAAACCATCGCCAATAGAACACCTGGCGGCATGAACCATCGCCAATAGAATACCTGGCGGCATGAACCATCGCCAATAGAATAGCGGAATGAACCATCGCTAATAAAATACCCGGCGAAACCATTGCCAATAGAACACCTGGCGGCATGAACCATCGCCAATAGAATACCCGGCGGAACCATCGCCAATAGAATACCTGGATAATCCCGGACTCAAGAGGTACTCACACTCATGTAGTACTTTATTCCCGATCACATCGCTACGTCATGACAACGGCATCATCGCTTCGACGTGACAGCGGCATGTATCATCGCTTCGACACGACAGCGGCATCATCGTTTCGACATGACGGTGGTACATCGCTTCGACGTGACAGCGGCATTTACCATCGCTTCGACACGACAGCGGCATTTACCATCATTCCGGCATGACAGCGGAAATACCCCTCGCTTCGACATATTAGCGGCATAATATCCCTCGCAATAGTAATATGACAGCGGCATTATCCTTCGCTTCGACATATTCGCGGCAAATATTCTTCATCGCTATAATATGACAGCGGCAAGTATTCACATCGCTACGCCATGCATGCAACCGTAATGCATAACCCGTATTTCAATAATTGTTTCGGCACGACAGCGGCATCATCGCTTCGACGTGACAGCGGCATTTACCATCGCTTCGACACGACAGCGGCATCATCGCTTCGACGTGCATGCAACCGTAATGCATAACCTGTATTCCCATAGACATCGCCATGAGTGTATTTTAATGCACCTCGCTCCAACATGTAGCGGCAAAGCATTAAAATCATCACTCCGATGTATACCTATGCAACCGT
Source organism: Haberlea rhodopensis (assembly GCA_907163345.1). NCBI lineage: Eukaryota > Viridiplantae > Streptophyta > Magnoliopsida > Lamiales > Gesneriaceae > Haberlea > Haberlea rhodopensis. The sequence continues at coordinate 181,383 of CAJQUN010000477.1, read as the reverse complement.
GATGCATAGTCCATGTCTCATAAGACCCTGCAACCACCATGGTTAGCAACACATATTCCAATTATGAACACATATCATAAACGCACATAAGCAATATAGTCGTGCCACGCAACGCTAACTACCATCATGCATAAATATGTGCTTCTCATTCCCATTAACATGTTCCTAGGCCCTCAACAGCCCCAAAGAGCTAACCTGGCTCTGATACCACTAATGTAAGGACCCCCGTGCCCTTTACCCGTAATTAGCGCATAAATCCCATAATCGTGTACATGTAACCATATATGTTGGAAAATAACCATATGCTAGATTAGCATAATATACCGATAATAAAATTCTTCCGTTTAATCCAATACATACCATTTCCATTTTTCCAACTAAACCGTTTAGCATGCCATGTACCCCCGAGATACACTAATTACTTCTCAATTCATCTAGCAATTCCCAATTAATTGCATATCACAATATAGATGAAAAGAAAGACATTTGCCTTTTATACAACCCATGCACACATATACGTCGCTCACAGACGAGCACCAAATAATCGTATGTGTACATAAAGTATAAAATACCATACTTCCAGCTGTCGTTACCGGTGCCTCAATCCTGGAAGCACCTCCCAAGCGCAACTCGATCTCAACTCTGGATCTGAGCGTCTATCCAGCCAGCTCTGGTACCTCTATCCTGGAAGTACCTCTAACCAACAGCTCGAGCTCGACTCCAAAGTCGCTGCTACACCTGTAATACCTGCCCCAACAGAGACAGCCCCCACACGGGGTGAGCATACCAATACCACCAATCACAAAATAATGATATTGCAATTCATAATTTACAGAATGTAAATGCCATAATTTAAATGATACTCCCTGGATGGTAACACCCTCATCCGGGATCCCATGCATTGTCCCTGTTCTCAAAATAACCAAACTCATCAAATTCCCAAAGCCAGTTAATCACCATATAGATTAACTAATACAGTTCTATCATGTCAGCTCCATAATCAATATGTAAAATCATTATACATAGGCCATAGATTTCACATATATTTAACCAAGGATTCCATGTTCCCGTAACATTGCTCGCTCCACAATAGCGGCATTCTAAACCCAGCGCACGCTCAACAATAGCGGCGTCATAACCGGTGGTGCTCAACGGCGACAACACCCAATCGTTGCTCGCTCTAAAGCGGCACCCTATGATTTCCAATGTATGTCTATTTATCACAGTTACCATATACCATGCATATCATTATCCATTTGAAGTAAATATAATGCACCATGCATTTCAATACTTACCACATGCCAGATATTGCAATGTCCATATAATACAATTATCACAAACCATGCATATTACAGTTGCAATACTATAATAGGTTATGCTCGTACGTCCCACGTACCTTAGCATTCCGTAGTCCATATCAAGCCTGGCTTGAGTTCCATGCTCCGAGAAACATGTGCTAAAACACATAAATATTCACAATTAATTACGAACATGCAACCCATGCTCAAGCACACCCATAACCCTCAACATATTGTCAACCCACGACAATTTACCATTTACAAGACCCGGGGCAGGGCATATACAGGGAGGGGAAACGAATGAGACAATATCAAAAATTGCTCAAGAACCACTCCTAAAATTCGAACCCCAACCACACAAATCAAATCCAAAAATCACCATAATTCATTTAAAACATGAATTAATCAATCAACAACATGAATAATCGCCCCACATGCGAAACCCCCAAAATTCGAATTTAAAGCCCTAAATTCGAATCCAATTCCTCAATTCGAACCCAATAAGCATCTAAACCATAAATTAATTAATTAACAACAAGAATCAACATCCCCAAACCAAAACCCCCAAAAATTCGAACCCTAACCCGCCCAACACAAGAAATTCGAACCAAACCATGCAATCCAGCGCTCAAATCGAATCAATTGGCAACCAAAATCCTTGAACCACAAAGCATAAATTTTCGACACAAAATGCAGTACAAAACGCCCCAAAAACACTGGAAAAAGAGCCCCAAAAATCGTACCAAAAACGAGCCACAAAATCGAACAGAAACCCAGTTCGAACCCTAGCGCTTTCTGCAGAAATCCGAGCTCAAATCGCGACCAAACCTCAAATTGATTGTATGTATAGCTGCGCCTCGGAGAGACGATTCCAACGGCGGGTCGCACGCGCCGAACGGCGGCCGGACGGCGGCGGGCGCACGCCTTGAAGCGGCGGGGGTCAAAGGGGATCGGGAAAGCTCGCGCGCGGGAAGAGAGGAGGAAGAAGAGGAAAATGGTTCCGATAATTAAAATCCCGGGTTTAATTGGTATTTATAGCAAAAATACCCCGAAATACTAATAGCCCCACAAATACATCATGATTCATTAAAAATCATCTGTTTTTAAAAACTCTCTCTCTAACTCAAAAACTCCCTACCGGTGTCCACACCAAGCACCCGAGATTCCGAGTCACACTAAAAACCCAACTCGCAGGTTTTCACCGGAATGAGAATACGATCTCAACCTCGGGATCCAACGATCCCAAATGCCCGATTTACCAACCTCGGGAGATGCCAAACCGCAATTAATTCCTAATTGTCACAATTAAAAATCCATCAAGGATTAATACAACACCGGGATTACCCCCATAATTTCCGGACATCACACTAACTAAAAGTGGTACTTATTTTCTAGTCCTCGTGGGTTCGACACTCATACTTTTCATCTACTATACTAAAACTTGACACCGTGCACTTGAGGTATAATCGCGCCACATGAGAAAATAATTGTTTAAAATAATCGCGATCAAACCACGCCTACAAGATTTATTCGCTTATACAAGAAGAAATTTCCGGCACCGCTTCGGTGACATATCAGGTCAATAGATCATTAGTGCCAACTGATTGTTGCAATTGATTGCACAATCGCTCAAACTCTTTTATCTATTTACATTACTGTAAAGAGCAAAATCTCTGTAAAACTATTATAGCAATTTTGACCATGGGTCAAATTGATTTGTCTTGATCCAAGCTATAAGAATGACCTCAGTTGTGGATTACTAAGAAGAAGGGGAGACGTAGAAGCGTTTGTGCTTCAAACGTCCAGATGACATGGTGCAAGGAATACCCCTTAATGAGAAAATTTTCATCGGCGGAGATTTCAATGGGCATGTAGGTTTCTTGATGTGTATGAGAGTGTTCATGGATGCTATGGCATTGGGGACATGAACGCTGTTGGTAATTCACTTTTGGATTTTTTCATGTCATATGACTTAGTTCTATGGTTCAAAAAGATGTGCTCTCATCTAGTTACCATTAGAAGTGGGTCTAGTGCATTCCAAATAGAATTCTTTTTGGCTAGAAGGATAGATAAAGTTAAATGCTTGGACTGTAAGGTAATTCCAGGGGACAATGTAGTACCCAACATTGACTTTTAGTTCTAGATATTAGGATTAAGAATAGGGCTACTAGAATTAAACATAAGTTAGAACTAGAAGTAAATGGTGGCAGTTAAAAGAAGGCAACCTTGGAGCTTTTGTAGAGAGGATAGTCGAGGAAGTTATTTGGACGCCAAGAGATGATCCTGATACCACCTGGAACAATATGGGTCGTGGTATTAAGATGGTAGCTAAAGGGTTGCTTGGTGAGTCAAGAGGATATGCTCCTCAAGGTAAGGACGCATCATGGTGGAATGAAGACGTAAAGAAAACTATCCAAATCAAGAAGGATGCTTACATAGAGCTGAAGAAGAACAACAATGGGGCAACCTTCGAAATGTACAAGCTTGCCAATATAGAAGCGAAGACAGTGGTTCGAGATGCTGGAGCTAAAGTTTACAAATAAGTGTACGATAAATTGGACAACAAGGAGACATAAAAAGTTATCTAGGGGATTGCCCGAGCGAGGGAGAGGAACACAAAAGACTTATGTGCAGTGAAATGCATAAATGATGAGAATCGTAAAGTCTTGGTTAGAGATGAAGACATCAAACAAGATGGAAGAATTATTTTAACAGCTTGTTCAACGGTGACTTTAACCAAGATTTAGGTGATCTTAACATCCATCAACATGATGTAAACTATGAGTTTACTCGCAGAATTAGAGAATCTGAGGTTAAAGAAGCTTTGAACAAAATGAAAGTTTGAAGAACAGTTGGTCCTGGTGGAATCACTATTGAAGTATGGAGATGTTTATGACCGATGAGGATAAAGTGGCTAACAGATCTATTTAACAAGAGTTAGAGGAGTAAACAAATTCCAAATTAATGGAGAAAGAGTACTATCATCCTTATCTATAAGAATAAGGGTGACATTCAAAGTTCCACCAACTATCGTGGTATAAAACTCATATGTCACACAATGAAGCTTTGGGAGAGGATAATTGAATTGTTTAAGGAGTGAGATTAAGATCTCAGAGAACCAATTTGGGTTCATGCCAGGAAGGTCAACTACGAAAGCTATCAATTTACTTTGTCAACTTGTCGAGTGCTATCGTGAGAGGAGTAAATATCTGCATATAATCTTTATAGACTGTAGAAGGCCTACGATAAAGTCTCAAGTGAGATATTATGGTGGGCATTGATGAAGAAAAAAAGTTCACATCAAGTATGTCAATATAATCAAGTACATGTACGACGAAGTAGCATCTAATGTGAGAACGTGCAGTGGTGTAACAAGTGAGTTCTCAATCACTATTGGATTGCATCAATGGTCTGCGTTGAGTCCTTTCCTGTTCGCCCTAGTGATGGATTAGATAACAAAAGACATACAGACTGAATTACCTTGGAATATACTTTTTGCTGACGATGTTGTGTTAATCGACGAGATAATGGTCGGGGTAAATGCCAAATTGGAGTTATGGAGAGAGACGTTCAAAAAGGGTTTTACATTAAGTAGGTCTAAAACGGAATATATGTAGTGCAGATTTAGTAGTCGTACCTTTCGTGATCCGGTGTTGCAGCACTCGGTGGTCAAGAGGTATCAATGAGCAGCAAGTTTGGTTACCTAGATTTTGTTATCCAAAAGGACGAAGAGATTGACAGTAACGTTAACCACATGATCCAGGCTAGCTGGTTGAAATGTAGAAACGTCATCATAGTTCTATGCGATCGTAATATCCTGCTGAAATTGAAGGGAAATTTTTATAGAACCGTCGTTAGACCCACAATGTTGTATGGGACAGAATGATGGACATTCAAGAGGAATCACATCCAAAATATGAGTGGGCAGAGATGCGTATGCTTCGTCGGATGTGCGGTAAGACCAGAAGAGATAAAAATAAGGAACAACGATATTCGAACTGAAATAGATGCAGCTTGTATAAAAGAGAAGATGCAAGAAAACCTTTATATTGGTTTGGTCATGTTAGGCGTATGCCCAGCAGTGCACCTGTGCGTGGAGTGGAGTCCATGGATTTCAGCCAGTTCACGAGAGCGAGAGGACGACCGAAAAAGACATGGCTCAAAGTTATACACAAAACTTGGAGTGCAATGGGATTATAGAAGATATTTGACCGCTAGTAGCGTTTGGAGAAGACTGACGCATGTGTCCGACCGACTTGATTTTCTCTATTGTTCATGTGGTCTACCCCAATTCATTGAGATTAAAGACTTAGTTGTTATTGTTGTTGTATTAACTGTTGATATCTACACAGCATACTATAAATATATTGCTTACCAATAGACACCAAGTCATTATTTATCAAGTAGACCTTATCTACTGTGATCATCTTCCTAGTCCACTGAGTTCTTCTTTAGACCACTAGACTATATCTACTGTTGTTATCTGTCCTGTAGACTTAGTCATCAGCTCAACTTATTCGATGCATCAGTCGAGTTATTTCTGCACTTATCTTTAGTTAATCAACTGATCAGCCTTTAAACAAGAAAACATTTTTTGGTTGCTAACACAACCTAAGCAGATTTTGAAATAGCCAAGTAGAATCGGTGCAGATATTCAATCCCCATTCTATCTGCATACCCGATCCTATCATTTAAAAATTTGAAATTATCTAAGAAAATCAATGAAATGGAATAGGACAAGTCAATAAGGAGTAGGTTGATAATAGAGTACTTTAGTCTTATTAAAAAATGAGTGAAGGTAAACTTGTAATATAACACAAATAATATCAAAAGTATGAGAATAATTTTTTGAGTGTAAATATCATTTCCCTTGTAAAAATTTATATTTGGCATATATAAGGAAGAGGAGCATGTGCTTGGGTGTATACCATGACGAAGAGGCTAGGACCGAAGGTGAAGAGAAAATATTTGAGAATTTTGTGTTTTTGAATTGACTAATGGATTGTAAAACATTTGATTATTTCTTGATGGAGTATATAAGTTCACGTCTGTGTAAAGTTCACTAGTTTGTATAAATCTATCTGGGCATTGAAATGGTTAAATGCAAGTGGGAACTCACACACACATGAGATTCTTGAGTGGTGAAATGAATACTTGGCTTGAAAGCTTTGACAAGTAATCTCTGAGGCATGTTGTGATTGAGTAATTCACGATTTGAGTCAATTATTTTGTTTTCTTTTTGTTTCTTTCATTCTTAACTTATTCAATTTTGCTCATGACTAGCAAAAGTTTAAGATTTGGGGGATTCAATAAGTGAGATTTTGCATTTATATTTTCTATAATTTCTAATTTTAAAATTTATGCTAGTTTTCGAACAATTTTATGCAATTACTATTTGTTTTGTGTCTTCTATAGGAATTCAGTTCAAGAAGAGCTTGGAAGGTCATTTAAAATGAAAAGAGCTTCAAAGGTGAAACCATGAAAACTAAGGAGCAAAAATAAAAAAATAAAATATCGGCCCTAAGGTGCCGATTTTAGGAAACCAGCGTCGATCTTTCGTAAAAAAATATTTCGTGGCGGAACGATCTGCGCCCCCTCTAATTTGTGCTTGCGTGTGGGACAAGAACTTTTAGGCGGCCAAGGTTTTAAAACACGAAGCTACCTCATTTTTTGAGGACTTTTCATTAGGTTTTGGGGATTTCTCAGATCTATCTACCATGTCATTCATAAACATCTTCTTTCATCAAAGTGGCTTCAAGAAAGGATTGGGGACGCGATTGAGATGCATGAATATATTACAATGGATGATTTGAACAAGAAAACGACAACATATTCATCTGGGGATAGAGAGGAGTTTTCTTTATTGTGTTTTAAATTATTTTCCTTGATTATTATGTGAATTAAAGGCAAGTCTTGTGCTTTGATTTATTTATCATGAACTGCATTTATATTTCTAGGGGAATGATGTAACTTGGCTGGATTTCATGTTTGAATGTTTATTCATTATTTTAGATTTATATAGTTTATTTTTGTTTTCCTAAATAGATTTCATTCAATTAAATGACCACTAACGGAATTGTTATATTGATTTGAAATTTGGCACTCGAGATAGGAGATTTTGAATAGGATCGTGGGAAAACATAACCTATGAAATTTTTATAATTGAGAGGCCTACATTTTTTAAAGTCGTTACAAAAGAACCACATATTTGCTTGTATTTTTTTATATTTGACTTCTGATAGGGATATCGAAATCGATATTTGAAATCCGGATCGGGTTGGTTTCGTTGGATCGGAACTGTTGAACCGGAACGAGTAAATTTTTTAAAAATACTAATAAATAATTTTTTTAATGCTGGTGGCCAATGGCTTTATGGCCACCCCACCAGGCTGCCAAAGGCTATTTGAGCAGCTATATAATTTAAAAAAAAATTCAAAAAAAAATTATTTTATAAATACCCCATCATTTCTAACCAATTTCATCCAACTTCCAAACATTCATACTCTCTCATTTTATCATCCAATATCATCTACTTCCATACAATTGTTTTCTCGCAATTTTATTATCATTTTGTTTTTATCATATTATTATTAGTTTTGTTGGGATAAATTATTTTCAATATTACGATGACATCTTCTTCTACTAGTGGTCGTGGTGGTCGTGCTCCTTCAATTCCACATATAGTACAAGAAAATTATGATTTTTTGCCGATTTCGATGATGCTTATGATATTGAATAAGCAGAACACGTTGTAGAAGCTACCGCACCCCAAAATTCGGCGCCCGACGGGTCATCCGCAACTACTACCATTGCGAGTCGCCTTAGTAACCGTCTCAAAATAAGCAATGTTTGGGATCATTTCGATATTGTTACAAAACCAGGTACGAACGAATCCACCGTTGTTTGTAAAATATGTAAAACAACTTATAAATATAAAACAGTCGGTTCCGCCGGAGGTAAGAACTGGATGGATTAATTTGCTGAGGAGTCTTGGCAGAAAGAAACTGAGAGGAAGCTCAGTGGCATCTTCCATGTCGAACGAGTTACAACTCTTCTTGGGTCAAATGTTCATAACATATGAAAATTTGGACGTACTGGAGTGGAGGAAGGCAAACGATAGACAATATCATATCTTAGCCAAAAATGGCTAGAGAAGTTTTTGCTGTTCAAACATCAAGTGTCGCATTGGAGTCGGCGTTCTTAACTTGTGGCCGAATTATTGGAGACCATAGAACTTCATTTAAAGCATATTCATTGTGCATGCTTAAATTTCTCAGATTGGTTCGATGTTGAGCGAAGAAATAAAAGAGAATGAGGAGTCGACGAGTTCGACAACAAAAGTTTCGAAGATGAAGAAGAATTTGCAAAAAAAAACAAAGTATGTATTTTCCATCACAATTCATGTATTATTTGAACAAGATATTTTAGAAATTAAAAAAAAAAAAAAAAAAACAAGGCTAAATTTCAAATCCGGAATCCGGGGCATACAATCCGGACCACCGGATCAGATTGGTTCCATTATTGCCTTTGCCATGGAACCGGAACCTGATCAATCCGCTTGGGAACCAGATCCGGGATCGGTTGGATCCGATCCGGAACCGGTCCAATCCTGTCCATGAGCACCATGACTTGCAAACTAGAATAAATAATGATAGAAATTTATGGGAAACCATTGATGAAAGTGAAATCAAACTTCTAAAATTTGTCTCAATCATAGAACCAAAGTTTCTACTTGAAATTTCTATTATATTAGTTAATATTTTATTTAATGACACTGAATTTGAGTTGCTAAATAAAATTGATATTATTGTAATTACAGTAGTTGGTGCAAAATTTGATATCAGTCTCTGTGGAATCGACACTCGTACTTCATATTACTATATTAAAACTTTACATCGTACACATGTGATAAGTTTTACACGCAACAATTATACTATGTGTACATTTTCATAATGTCAAAATAGATAAATCCACCTTAATTATCAAAATTCAAGTATTGTTTTGTTATTAAATTTTTGATAACTAAGGTGGATTTATCTATTATGATGTACTTAATTATGATGAACCCAGCAGATTCGAAAGATAATTAAATATACGTTGTAGTGTTTCACCTTCATCTCTCCATAAAAAAAATTATATCTACTTTTTGATTTATATAATAGAGTAACTTTAAAAACTGGGCATTAGAAAGTAGTTTTAAGAGAATTATTGCGTATCCTACCCACACATGGTTAGTTGTTTACCTAATCAACGACCATAGTTTAATGCATTTATGTAACAGCATAAAAGGCATATCGAAATTCAATATGAATAAGAATAATAATACAAGAATTTATTAATGATTAGTCTCACTCTTAAATCTTCTAGAGGCTTAAGGCTTCTCGATTTGTCATAAATTCAATACTTATTTGATTGATCCCACAATTCCTAGCACATGGTTACCTTATTGCAAGAGAAAATGTTAAAAATTACCCCATTCTCAAGCTTGTCAACTGTTTTGAAAAGATCCAATCAACTTCCTCAAGATTAAAGAACTGGTCATCAAGAAGATTTATAATTGTGTAATTAGAATTCATAATCTTCGGTAAAATGGGCAAGCCTTTGATAATTAGACATGGAAATGCTGGCAATGACCATGAGAAAGGGGAAGAATACAGTAAGGGTAACAACTATTCTCATTTAAATAAGGTCCACAGCTTCACATCATACCCGATCCTATCAACAATTGCCCCGAATTCATTCTAACCATAAGAAATAAACACATCATTTCCCGTTTGAGTTTTGTTAGTATTGGACCAAGGATCCCTGCATCTTATTAGAGAACAATTAGCTCATGTCATCACCGTTGCTCGATCCTGCAATTGGTACAAGAAGCTAGATCACGAGTTTGATTTCAATTAGTTGTAAGCTTGTGTGTAATTATTGTGAGAAGATTATTGGGAGAGCAACAATTGCCACTAACAGTGTTATTACTATTCAAGACAAACATTTGGTCCTACAATCATATTAAAAAACAAGTTTATAGGCAGTGAGCTGACAAAAACAACTCTTTTGGTTTACAACTTCATACAGCACAATTTACAACTTTAGACAGTTCCAGACAAATTTAGGATCTAATAACTGAACAAATACATCTAACCAAACCCAAACTTAAGCATGTTACTACTATAAATCTGAAGTTCCAAAATATGTACATACACAGTCATGCGATGCAATCACATCAAGTTGAGAACTTACAAAACAATGGAATATTGCTGTTGAACTTGGTCAATAGACAGAACTTCCACAGATCGTAATTTTGATTCATTAACATTAAGAGACTGCCTTTTGCTTTCAAATCATCTCATTTAGCGGTGAGTCGCGCCCAAAAGCGAAAGAAGAAATGTCCTGTAATGGCTTGATGTTTCCGAATTAACTGCATCAGTTAGAGACTTCCCATAATTCTTTTCGTACTCGGCTTTTATGTACTGCATATCTATCTCTGATCTTGTTACAATTACTCGAATAAGCGTAGAATCATCGGTTCCCATTCCTTTCATTGCCTTGTGCAACACCTTAACAAATTTATTATGCAATAAGTAAAACAAAGGATTGGGGAATGTTCAATGTCATTCAACGCAGTGACGCACACGAGGCAAAGAAAGAACCATGTGAAAGTTAAAGAAGGAGAACGGAGGAAGCAGAATGTGAAAGTTAAAGAAGGTGAACGGAGGAAGCAGAATCTGTGGAACAGATTCTGCTTCCTCTTTTCTCGCAGATTCTGCTTCCTCTTTTCTACCAAATTACGTCCCAATTTTGCAAAATATTTTTTTGATGTAGCCAGATTGAGTAAAGTATAATAGAATTGCTAAATTTATGATTGACATCAATATATTAGTGTATTTATGTAATTTATGTAATAGCATTTCCTATGTGCTTTGGTTTGAACGTTGTTTCCTCCAATGGAGTCCAGGATTCAAACAGGCTAAAATATTATCAATATTTCCAGGTAAATAAATAAGAGGAAATAATTAACCATTTCGGGCAAAGAAACTGTAACGAATTTTTTACCTTTGCGAAGTACTTCCCAGAATTTTCAGCACACTGTAAAATAGTTACGAGTGCAAACTCAAAGTTCCCGGATGTTTCACTTTTTACAGCCTGCCAAAAGATGATCCATGAACCAGCAGACTGGAAGGCCTAAAAAATACTGCTGAAAATAGAAGTTTCACCTTTTTGAGAGAGTTTCCATACATACTATAATAAGCAGAAGCAACAAAGGCCAAATGTGCTCGGCTTCTCTCAGAGAAAATGTGTATAAAAGTTTTCTCGTCAGTCCCAAGTTTCTTCTCCCCAGCTTTAAAGAGGGACTTAGCATCATGCTCCGCCCTTGCCCTGTCCACCTCAGGGCCTTCATACCGTACAGTATTAACGTAGGCAAGCAGCAACTGTCAAATGAAAAATAACAATAATGAAGTGAATTTCTCACAATTTTGATCTGATTTACGAATTAAAAACTGATCTTGAGCTAATATGCGTATCCGGTCTCTGAACCAGAACCTCTTCTGCAATGTATTTGCATTCATTTACCTATCTAAATCTTCAAGCACGTGTGTTTCAAAAAAACCATTTTTCAAGCACAAATTCTGGATTCCTCTCAGAGTTATTACTAGTGTTTTCAAACAGAAATATAAGTTCATTTGTCTTTCAATGCTCACCAAGATCAATTGACTGGCCCATGTACATCGTGATGTATATATTTCCTTCTGTTCAGTTCAGACTCTTTTTTTTTTCTTTCATATATTCTTCTAGAACTTCGGTTGAAAAGAAAACAGGAAAACAAAACGAAAGAACTAGGGGTAAGTACAGGGTGCGAAGAATCTTTCCACATCGACGAGCAAACAAAATTGTTTCTTTAAATTTGATCTTTGGCCAGAGCTGGCGTAGATACTAAAGAAAAAAAAAAGTGGAAAGAGACTGCTATCGGCATTTGAAGGTAGAAGAAATGAAATGAAAGGAGACTGGTTTCTCTTTTACAAGTTGTGACATGGGGAATATGCCATGACCCAATCCAGAGACAGATCAAGCCAACCAGCCTCAACTGATAAAGCTTATCGAAGAATACACATGGGAAATATAGGGAGACAGAATCCTAGTAATCAGATTTTTTCAAACACTAGCTTCTTTATCCTTTTTTGGTTGTAATTTGGAGGTTTATATCATGAGAGATAAATCATTAGGATTATGGTTTTTGGATTCTTTTAGGATGCTGGCTTTCGATATTTTAGGATTAAGATTCTGCAGATTTTTGTTTTCGGAGTTTTGGACTCTTCTTGTCTTTAACTTTGACGACCAACCGCTCACTTCTTTCATCAAGAGACTGAAGAGGCACAGATGGATGACTGCCAGGCAAAGGGTCTTTGCTTTAACTTCGACTAAATTTACACTCCGGGTCACAGGTGTAAGAGACATTTTCTTCTCGGAGTCGAGGATATGTCACAGGGGATGATACTAGCCAAGATGCTGAGGAATCCGAATCTTTGGAGGTCTCGATTCATGCTATTTAATGGAGCCACAGTCCACAAACCTTTGCCAGTCCTCGCTCTGATCGACTCAGGAAGTATCCACTGTTTCATTGCTTCTGTTTTGGAAAAAACACTGGGGCTGCCGATAGAACATGGGGCGACACTTCGGGTGGCAATGGTTAATGGAAAACAACTATAGTGTGCCCCGGGTTAGTCATGGAGTCTGTATTCAGTAGGGTGGGCAACCATTTTGGTTGGATTCTTTCTTAATTCCGCTGCGAGACGGAGTTGTCTTGGGCGTCAATTGGCTCAAAACACTTGGCCCGATTCACTGGGATTTCAACGCCTTATCCATGCTCTTTCTTCATGATGGAATTCGATTGAGCTGCAGCGTATTTATAAATATCAACACCTGCACCTAAACAGCTTGACGGCTAGCACCCACACTCCAGACACTCGTCCTGACTTGGACCAGTTATTGGAGTAATTTTCGGGTGTTTTTGCTGAACCTACTGTGGCTTACCTCCAGCTGTACGTTCAACCATCAGATTTATCTTGGCTCAAAGCACCTATCGATATCCCCAGGCTCAAAAGGGTGATATTGAAAGATGCTTGGAGATGCTCGCTAAAGAGTTGATTTGTCACACACTTTCCTTTTTCATCACCGATTCTTTTGGTAGATAACACTTGCGTAGTTGTGGCAACTATAGGGCCTTAAATACAAAAACTGTCAGGGATAAGTTTCCAATCCCGGTTATCCAATATTATTGGGCAAATGGGTCTCAGTATTTTATCAAAATGGATCTCCGCTCTGGTTACCATCAAATTCCAATGGATATAGACTGCTGCCCACATGACTTTATTTTCAACCTATTCAATCGGTTTTCCTAATATAAGCAATTTCAATGCTCAAAACATACTTCTAGCAGATATGAATCACGTCAATGGTGAGTTGGAGATGGGAGAAACACAAATTTTCCACCCTCCAGTTCAAAGGATTACATTACATTGCTAGCAGAGCACACAAATAAGTGGCTAATTAACTTAACATAATTTAGGATAATTCAAGCATTAAGACGGTTTAATTCTAGAATCCAGATAGGTGAATTGACGCACGATGCTTCTTACTCTAAAGGAATTGATCAATAAAGCTTTTAACGAAAAAACATTTTGTCAACCAGATCTCACATCTCCTTCCTCCTAAGCGAAGCTTAGGTAATGAAATTTTTAGATAAACTTTGAGGTGGTTTCATTGCATAGCGTGCCATGCAGCAAGCAAGGTGGTATGATATAGCTTTAACTCGTGGCTTTTTCATTTTCCTGAGTTTAATAGATGTTGCAGGGTTATTTGGTGTACAAGTTTCAATGCTCTTTTTCTTTCTTTACCAATTGCAAATGGAACGCTTACAGCTGTAGCAAAGGTTATAGCTAGCAATAATAGTATAACTCAAATCTTTTTAAACAATACGATGGTTCTGTCATGCTTAAGAGGAAATTGGTTCTCCGAAAGTTGTTTTGTGTGTGGGTGTGCGAGGGAGTGAGAGAGAGAGAACCTTTTGGAGATCACCAGTTGCTTGATATTCAATATCATGCTCAACATAAGCATGACATCGTGTATGGTAAACTTGTTTTAATAGTTGTAACTGAGGTGAAGTTCGGGAACATATGACTTCTATAGCAGCTTTTAGATCAATGACGTCACCAGTCAAAGCTTTCCTTACTATGGTAGCATCCCTTCCAGCAGGATCAGGCATCCATAATAATATAGCCCTCTGAAATAAGTTGGAATAATAGTAACATGTCAATCAGGAAATGAACAGCTGGCAAAAGAACTCCAGTAAAAATGTCTTGACAGAATTCTACTGGATTTGAACTGGGATGTTACAATGAAAGCATGGTTAAACACTTGATCATATCATATCAGATAAGATTCAACTGTGGAGGCATCAGCTGAGGAAAATATAGAACTCTACCTTGACGTCTCCACTAAGTTCAGAAGCCAAACGCTCATTAATATCTTGAGAGTACATGGTTCTGTACTCTTGTGCAATAAGGGCACGTTGTGTAGCGTCTCTATGTGCAAGGATGTTAACAACAGCTGCAGTATCGCATCCGAAACCTAACCATATGAATGCTATTTACATATTAAAAACTAGATTCTTGATATGTTGATAAAGAGAAGGAAGTGTTCTACAACCTCATTGTCTACATGCATTGTTTGACTTGATCTAATATTCAGATATTAAATTTCTTTTTCAGAAATAAAGGCTATGTGAAAAATTATACAAAATATATCTCTTCAAGAGTCAAGAAAATATAAAGAAACAAACAAATCAAGAAATAACACCTAATCAAGAGCCCCGGACTAGACAGTTTCAACTTTCGATTCTTAAAAAAATTCTGGTATACTCTATAAAGTCTAAAGACGACTTACTTACAAGAATGGCAAGCTAATTGGGGTGGGAGGGTGATCCGTCGTTTATAATGCTTATATACCAAAGTAAGAAAATCCAACTAAAATTGGGGAATTCTGAAAATCCAAATAAAATTGGGGAATTCTGACGATCGCTCTGATAGGATGTGTCTATAAAGCCTTGGCTAAAATGCTTGCAAACATATTGAGTTGGATCCTTGATAAAGCCATTTCAGAATCTCAACCGGCCTTTGGGGGAAACCGACATATTCTTGATGGAGTTGTGGTGATCGGTGAAATAATCGATGAATTGAAAGAAAAAAAAAAATAGAAATTGAATGATCTTTAAGATGGATACTGAGAAAGCTTACGATTCTGTTAATTGGAAGTTTCTTGACAAGTAATGGAACTATTCGATATAAAATAGAGAGGCTGGATTATTGGAATGTGTTTCAAGTGCAAAAGCTTCGGTACTAATTAATGGTATTCCTTCTATGGAATTTGATCTACAACGTGCACTATGCCAAGGAGACTCATTATCTCTGTTCCTCTTTGTTATTGTGGCTGGGGCATTGAGCAGAATGGTTAACAAAACTGTGGAAATGAATTTGATAATTGCAATTAAAGTAGGTAAGGATGATACTGTGATATCTCACCTACAATTTGTGGATGGCACTCTCTTTGATGGAGAAGCTTCAATGGAAAATACTAGATCTTTCAAAGGTATTCCGCGAAACTTTAAATTAATTTCTGGAATCATTTAATATGGCTTGGAGCTGGGATATTATTACTGGGACAAATGTTTTATGAAAAAGAGTGTTAACTTCAAAATACGGAACTATGTTATGTGAGGATATTGTGTGGAAAGTAGGAATATATTTAGAAGCAAGAATATTCTATTCCTTCAATTACGAATTTATGATAATTTAGTTACTTTATTTAAGATGATTTATATTGTATAAATATAGGCACAAGTTGTACAATAATTTTCATTCAGAAATAATAAAAACTTTCTGTCTCATGGTATTTCTGAGAAATTCTTCTTGTTTTCATGGTATCAGAGACGGGTAAATTGCTAGGGTTTCGAGCAGACGCCGGAATCTTCAACCTACTAGGGTTTGACAGCCGTTCCGCATAGTCGGAGGTATCTTTATCGCGCAATCGCTCATCGCGCAATGTTCATCCCGCAGACTGTTCATCGCGAAATTCTGCTTCGCAATTGTTTGCTGTTGATCGTGAATACAGACGGAACCCTACCCACGGTCGGAATTATTTGGCTATCCGCGCGAGGAAGAATTCTGTGCGGCAAGACACAACAACCACCACAATTTTGTAACACTTTTACCTCCATACAACTGTTACGTCCCAAACACAAAAGTCCAAACAAAGTTTTTGATATAGTTGGGAACTCTTCCTTCCCTAAAAAACAGTTAGAGCAACTGTACAAATTATTTCCCTCGACATAATTTTCACAAACGTTTTATGGAAAAGGGTGTTAACTTCAAAATACGGACTAGACAGTTTCATCTGAGTTTCCAATAGTTAAAACATTTATAGAGTTAAATGTTTGGACTGTAAGGTAACTTCAGGAGATAGTGTACTTACCCAGCATCGATTTTTAGTTTTAGATGTTAGGATAAAGAATAGGGCTGCTAGAACTAAACACAAGTTAGAACCTAGAATTAAGTGGTGGCGGTTAAAAGAAGGTAACCCTGGAGCTTTTGCAGAGAGGATAGTCGAGGAAGTTAATTGGAAGCCAAAATATGATCATGATACCACCTGGAACAAAATGGCTCGTGACATTATGATGGGTGAGTCAAGAGGATATGCACCACCAGGTAAGGACTCATAATGATGGCACCAAGATATGAAAGCTATTCGAATGAAGATGGATGCTTACAGAGAGCTGAATAAGAGCAACAATGGATCAACTTTCGAAAGGTATAAGCTTGCCAAAAAATAAACGAAGAGAGCGGTTCGAAATGCTAGAGCTAAAGTCTACAAAGAAGTGTACTATAAATTAGACACCAAGGAGGCAGAACAAGATATCTACAGGATTGCTCCAGCGATGAAAAGGAAGACAAGAGACTTATGCGTAGTCAAATGCATAAAAGATGAGAACCGTAAAGTTTTAGTTAGAGATGAAGACATCAAAACAAGATGGGAGAATTTTTTAACAGTTTGTTCAACGGTGGCTTTAGCCAAGATTTAGATTATCTTAGCATCCACCAACACGAAGTAAACCGTGAGTTTACTCGTAGAATTAGAGAATCTGAGGTAAAGAAGACTTGAACAAAATAAATGCACGAAGAACAGTTGGTCCTGATGGAATCCCTATTGAAGTATGGAGATGTTTAGGACCGACAAGGATAAAGTAGCTAACAGATCTCTTTAACAAGATTTCGAGGAGTAACAAAATTCCAAATGCATGGAAAACGAGTACGCTCATCCCTATCTATAGAACAAATATAACATTCAGAGCTGCACCAACTATCTTGGTATAAAACTCATGTGTCACACAATGAAGCTTTGGGAGAGGATAACTGAATGTCGGTTAAGGAGGGAGATTAAGATCCAGAATAACGATTCAAGGATGTTGCAACCACCTGAAATTAACACAAGAAATATACAGGGAAACAATGGGAAGAGCAAGGAATGGGAATGGAATTGTATTGAAAGCAAGCAATGAAAGTATGGAATGTCCCTCTTTACAGAGTGAGTCTCTCTCCCTCTTTTCAGAGTATTCTCTTTCTTAATTCTTAACTGAATGCCTAACAAACTCCCCCTCCCTTACATTATATACTCTTTCCCTCACGTGTTCCTCCTTTCTTCCTAGTGTATACAAACTTGATAATGGACTTTTCTTTCCTCCCTTGGCCCATTGGGTCTTCATCTTGGTGTGGTCCTGTATCAAAGGACATGCACGACGGAGTAACATCCAATGTGAGAACGTGCAGTGGGGTGACAAGTGAGTTCTCGATCACTATTGGATTGCACCAAGGGTCTGCGCTGAGTCATTTCCCGTTCGCTCTAGTGATGAATGAGATAACAAAAGACATAAAGACTGAATTACCTTGGACTATGCTTTTCGCTGACAATGTTGTGTTAATCGACGAGACTAGGGCAGGGGTAAATGCCAAATTGGAGTTATTGAGAGAGATCATGGAATCAAAGGGTTTTAAACTAAGTAGATCTAAAACAGAATATATGGAGTGAAAATTTAGTGGTCGTACCTTTCGGGATCCCGGTGTTGTAGCACGTGATTGTCAAGAGTTATCCATGAACACCAAGTTTCGATACCTAAGTTCTATTATCCAAAAGATGGAGAGATTGACAGTTACCTTAACCACAGGATTCAAGCGGGCACCGAAGTTCTATGCGATCGTAATATCCCGCTGAATTGAAGGGTAAGTTTTATAGAAGCGCCATTAGACCTCCAATGTTGTATGCGACAGAATGCTGAGCACCCAAGAGGAATCACATCCAAAATATGAGTGTGGCAGAGATGTGTATGCTTCGTTGGATGTGCGGTAAGACCAGAAGAGATAAAATAAGGAACGAAGATATTCGAGTTGAAATAGATGTAGCTTGTATAGAAGAGAAGATGCAAGAAAGTCGTTTACGTTTGTTTGGTCACTTACGACGTTGGCCCAGCAGTGCGCCTGTGCATCGAGTGAAGTCCGTGGATTTCGGCCATTTCACGAGAGCGAGAGGACGACCGAAGAAGACATAGCTCGAAGTTATACGCAAAAACTTGGAGTTCAAGAGGATTGAAGTGGATAGAATGACCGATAGAAGAGCTTAGAGAAGATTGACGCACGTGTTCGACCCAACTTGATTCTATCTACTGTTCATGTAGCATATCTCAACTCATTGGGATTAAAGACTTAGTTGTACTTGTTGTTGTTGTTGTTGTTGTTGTTTCCTACTTTATTTAGCAAAACATGGGCATTTGATTTTCAATGTGATATGTGTCAGTTTGCTAAACATCGTCGTATGTCCTTTCCAACCCAATCTTACAAAGCATCAAAACATTTTTCACTTATTCATAGTGATATTTGGGGACCACTAAAAACACCATCTATTTCGAGAAAAAGGTGGTTTGCCACTTTTATAGATGATCATACACGTGTTAGTTGGGTATACCTTCTTGAAGAAAAATCAGAAGCTGAAAGAATTTTTAAAAAAATTTATAATATGATTGAAACACAATTTCAAGGAAAAATTCAAATTTTTAAAAGTGATAATGGGAAGTAGTATTTTAACAAAGTTTTAGGAGAATTTTTTCAACAAAAAAAGGCATCGTAGCTCTTGTGTTGACAATCCACAACAAAATGGGTGGCAGATAGACACCTCCTGGAAGTAGCTAGGGCCTTGATGTTTACTGGACGAGTTCCTAAATACTTATGGAAGGATACCATTCTCAGTGCTACGTATTTGATAAATAAAGTTCCTTCACGGGTTCTGAATTTTAAATCTCCTTCGACAATTTTTAAACAAACCTTTCCTATGTCAGATCTTGATTTGTCCCCTAAAGTGTTTGGATGTGTCGCCTTTGTACACATACATAAGAGTCATCGTGCCAATTTGGATCCTCGTGCATTGAAGTGTGTTTTTGTTGGATATTCTCCAACACAAAAAGGGTACAAATGTTTTGACCCCAAAACAAGAACGTTTTTTGTTTCCATGGATGTCACTTTTTTCGAAAATTAATTTTTATTTAACACTCCCCTTCATGGGGAGCATAAACTTGAAGATCCGTTGTCATCTAATGAAGAAAAAGGTGTCAAGATTGTTTCAATGCCCCCTCGTTCAGGTTTTCCTTTCATTATATAGACTAGATTGTTACAAATCATGGCTAAAAATTTGCTAAAATATCATGCTGATTTGACTACAAATCTGCTGATTACAATCTATATTTTATACATTAAATCTTATCATATCAATGCAACTATTAACATGTCAAATCAAATATTAATATGTCAAATCAAACTCTAATATGTCAAGTAGAATCCTATCATATTTAATATCTTTGTCATCCCCTCAAATTGATGTTGGTTGATCGAACATCATTAATTGTCAATAAAAAACTGATGTCGGGAGCGAGAGAGTGCTTCAGTGAAAATATATGCGATCCGATGTTCAGTAGAAACATGAGGAAGAGTAATCACATGCTTGGCTTCGCGTATGGAATGACAATCGACTTCGATACGTTTTTTACGCTCATGAAAAACTGGATTAGCAGCAATTTGAATAGCGCTTGTGTTATTCACATTCCGAGCTTTTACATTTGAGTTGCTAAGTTAATTCATTTAAAGTATTGATGATGAACTTTGCATTTTGATCTTATTACTTGCTCGAGGACGATCAAGTCTAAGTTTGGGGAAGTTGATAAGGGTAAATATTACGTTTATTTTGCAATGATATGTATCTAATTTCGTGTTGATTCCTAGATGATGTTATGCTTTTCGGTATTTATTTGTGTTGTTTCAGGAATCTAGGTGGGAAGTGGAAGAAGTAAGTAGCTAGAAAGACGAAAACGGACCAAATCGAGGCTAGAAATGAAGATTTTGGAAACTGACATACTCGATCGATCGGCTATGGAGCTCGATCGATCGATCGACCGAGGCAGAGAATTTGGCCAATGAGAAGAAGTGATGCTCGATCGATCGGTAGTTGAGCTCGATCGATCGAGCATGGCAGGGAAATCATAAGCGAGACTGAAGAGTGCTCGATCGATCGGCAGTTGATGCTCGATCGATCGAGCGTGGCAGAAAAATTTCCTGGACGAGAAATCAGAGTGCTCGATCGATCGAGACATTTTCTTGATCGATCGAGCGACAGAGTTTTCTGAAGAAAAAAAATACTTGATTGAGTTTGGTCCATCGGGAACAATTCCATCCACCTCCTCTTCTATAATATCAGACCTAGGGCACAAATTTAAAGAGTTCAACATCATATCATACACCACAAAGCAGCCTCTTATCATCCTCCAACATCCATACAATTTAAGAGAAAAATCCTTTGAAGTGCGAGGAAGGAAGCAAAAGAAGAAGCAACGTTGCAACGCACGGATTCAACTCCTTCGTTATCGTACTTCTAAACTTTATTTGTTTGGATTTTCGAATTTCTTGATGTTTATGTGGTTGAGAAACAATTATTCATCTGGATATTTTGATTTGAATATGAACTAGGTTTATTTTATCAAGGTTAGGGAAGCTTGTGTTTGAGTTAATGATTTGAATGTTTATTGAGTGGATTAATTCTTTTGTGCATGATTTATAATTTTAATGCTATCAAAGCCTTGCTAGCTTTGATTGAATTGTGATAATTATAATTTAGATCGAGAGATTGAATTATAATACGATATAATAAATCATGTTGTATGTTAATGATTTAGATCGAGAGACTAAATCACATATGTGATAACTTTGGATTGTAAGATTTAAAGTTAGCGGTTGAGATTTATGCAATATTAAATTGGTGATTAAGTGAACGAAAGTTACTTGTTTCAATTTAATATTAGTTTCAATATAGCTTGATAAAGTGTATTGATTATTTTACGGGAACCGTCACCTTAAGAATTAATTGGTTAGTAATTGTTTAAAATAAAAGCGATCATTCTTCAATGGACGGCTCAATGTGATTCCCCTCCCCAAATCGCTGTCTTTTCAGTGTGGTGCTCCAAGTGAGATCGGGATACAGCACTGTAATCAAATAAAACCAAGTCGCAACCGCTCCCTCCATAGCCATGAAGGCGTGTTGTAGACGGTCCTGCAATGGTGTTCAGTTGTCCTGAAAATAGTGCTCCACTCTCCAAAGCCATCTCGCGGGATCAACTCCTGTAAGCTTGGGTAAGTCCCACCGCATCTTGCAACTTTCCTTGGTGCAACGACTATGTTCTTTAAACATCTTGTTTTAATCCTTAGATTCGAACCGCAGGTCAGACCAAAGGTTCCGACCGAAATTTGCTCTACACCGGGACGAAGAATTCCCAGACCAATTCACACACTACGTTGCAAAAATAAACTGTGATTCTATTGATTTTGGTAACAAAATGAAGTACCAAACAACACACAACACACATACACAAGGAGAAAATCCCCTTGCCCCAAAAGCCTAGGCTTTGTACACGCTTTTTCACATATAAAATCTGGAATGCCTCCTATCACTTCCCTCCAAAAAACCCCAACAAACTACCACATGTTCCTTGTGCTTCTAGAATAAATATTTCTTCCCTTAACACACGACATGATATTGCATTTGTTGTTAGTGTAGTGAGCCAGTTTATGCACTCACCCTATGAATAACATCTTGAAGCAATGTACAAGATTCTGATGTACCTGAAGAACTCACTGTTCAAGAAAAACAAGCAAAGTATTGAAGCTTTTATCGATGCAGACTGGGCAGGTTCTATCTCAGACAGGAGATTCACAACTGGTTATTGTACTTGTCTATGGGTAATCTTGTTAGTTGGAGAAGTAAAAAAGCAATCCGTAGTATCTCGGAGCAGTACTGCGGCTGAACTAAGGGCTATGGCTAATGGGGTGTGTGAGTTATCATGGATAAAATTGATACTTGAAGAGTTGAGATTAGAGATAGAAACTACAATGAAATTGTTCTGCGATAATAAATCTGCAAGCAGTATTGCACATAACCTAGTTCAGCATTATCGTACTAAACATATTGAAATTCACAGACATTTCATCAAAGAAAAGATGGAGAGTGGCATTCTTCGTATGCCATTTGTCATATCTGAACAACAACTCGCCGACAAAAGGCCACTTTAGACCAAAATTTGAAGCGTTCGCTATCAAGTTGGGCATGAAAGATATCTTTACACCAACTTGAGGGGGAGTGTGGAAAGTAGGAATATATTTAGAAGCAAGAATATATTTAGAAGCAAGAATATTTTATTCCTCCAATTAAGGATTTGTGATTATTTAGTCACATTATTTAAGATGATTTATATTGTATAAATATAGGCACAAGTTGTACAATAATTTTCATTCAGAAATGATAAAACTTTCTGTCTCACGGTATTTTTGTGATATTCTTCTTGATTTCATATTGTATCAGGGATGGAGGGAGATATCAATTCTCATTCTTTTTGGTGGAAAGACATTAGGAAAACATTATACTCTTCAGGATGGTTCTTGAAGGGAGTGGTTAGAAAGTGGAAATAATAACAAGACAAATTTTTGGAAAGATTGCTGGGAGGGGGGAGAGTTTACAAAATCAATACCCTAGACTAACCTCAATTACTAGAGATAAGAATATTTTGGTGAGTAAGTAATATGGGAGTTTGGAGTGAGGATGAGTGGCAATGGACTTGGGACTGGAGAAGAGAACTTTTTGCATGGGAACACCATGTATTTATTAAACTACTTACTTCCATGGACAGGATGATTTTGATACAGATGATGATTGGGAATGGAAAAATTATTCGTCCAACAAGTACTCGGTAGCATCGGCTTATTGCTTACTTTAGGATAATAACACTCAAGCCGCCAATCATCACAATGCTTTTGAGGTCATCTGGATAGCTTATCACCTAATAAAAGTATCCACTTTAGCTTGGAAGATTTTGAAAGATCGCATTTCTACAAAAGCAAATTTGCGAAGCAGAAACATGAACAAGAGGAAACAAGTCAACATTTACTCTTTTCGTGTACAGAGTCTTATTCTTAATGGGTGCAGTGCTATGATTGGTTGGGAGTGGGAATCGTCCTTCATTTCAATCCTCAAACTCATTTGATTCAGCACAAAGGGCCTATGGCCTCATAACAAGGGTTTAGAAGAATGATCGACAATTTGGCAAGCGGTGATTTGGACTATTTACTTAGAAAAAAAACAGAAGAATCTTTAGAGATCCGGAGTGACGAATGATAACGTGTTGGAATTGATCAAATTCAGAAGCTGGTTTTGGATTAAAAATAAAAACTCAAGACATTTCTTTTATACTATTTCGAATTGGATTAGGGAGCGTATTGTTTGTTTCGTATCCTAAGTTTAGATGGTTATATAGTTATGTTTATTTTGTATCTTTTTGAGTACTTCTTGTACTCTTGTACTATTTTAATAAAAAAAATTGCCTGACCAAAAAAAAGAAATAACACCTAATCCTCTTATCATAGTACAAATATTATCAACGTACCAGCAGGTAACAAGTTTTACTTACACGAAGGGTGTTGAATAAAAGATATGGATATAGATTTTATTATTATCTGATAAGGAGTTAGAGATAAATCTTTGTATTTTAAATTCTTAGTAGTTATCTTATCTTTAGATTAGGAGTTTATTTAAACATACCTTGTGCCTCTTTTCTAATGAATTCAGAAATAAAGAGTTATCATTCTCCTTAAAACTCTTGTTCTTCATGGTATCAGTCCCAGGACGGGAAATTTGATGACCAAATACGGTGGAATGGCTTCAGGTTCAGGCGGCGATTCCTCCGCCTCAACCAACACCGAAAATAATTCAACCCCAATCCCACCCACTATTTCCGATAATACGTCTATACCTATCACAAATCATAGGTTAAATGGACACAAGTACCTTCAATGGTCCCAATCGGTAAGGATGTTCATCTGTGGGAAGGGCAGGGATGATTTCAAGTCGGATGCCAGCCGTTGCCTAGCCACATCTGATGCACCTATGATTTCAAGAGGTATAGATGAGCAGCAAGTTTCGATACCTTGGTTCTATTATCCAAAAGGATGGAGAGATTGATAGTGACGTTACCATAGGATTCAGGCGGACTTGTTGAAATGGAGAAACGGCATCGGAGTTCTAGCGATCGTAATATCCCGCTGAAATTGAAGAGAAAGTTTTATAGAACCGCCATTAGACCTACAATGTTGTATGGGACGGAATGCTGGGCACCCAAGAGGAATCATATCCAAAAGATGAGGATGGCAGAAATTCGTATGTTTCGTTGGATTTGCAGTAAGACCAGAAGATTAAAAAAATAAGAGACAATGATATTCGAGTTGAAGTAGGTGTAGCTTGTAAAGAAAAAAAGATGCAGAAAGTCGGTTATGTTTGGTTTGGTCATGTATGACGACGATGTAAGCCCAGCAATGCACTTGTGCGTCGAGTGGAGTCCATGGATTTAGGCCATTTCACGAGAGCGAGAGGACGATCGAAAAAGACAGCTCGAAATTATACGCAAAGACTTGGAGTTCAAGGAGATTAAAAAGAATATTTTGATCATAGAAGCGTTGGAGATGACATGTGTCCGATCCGACTTGATTCTCTCTATTGTTCAAAGCCTATCCCAATTCATTGGGATCAGGCTTAGTTGTGGTTTGTTATTTTGAAGCAATAATTTTTATTTTTTTAATTAATTTTCGTTATTTAAATTAAGATTATTTTTTAGAATTAATTTTCTTGTAAAATATGCTAAATATAATTTATGACCCTTATTATTTTATTAGTAAATATTAAAAACAAAGTTTATACTTTTATTTTTTAATCACTAATTATTTGGATTCAATTGCCACCCACACACACACACACAAATCCTAGCTCCGAAACTCCTTTCCGTGAATTTAAAATGTACTAAACAATGAAATCGGTTCGACCAGGAACACATAAATCTCGAGCAAATTAGATCACAAAGAAGAAATTAAACAAAAAAACACACAAATTTCGTCACACAAAAAAAAAAGTACGGCATATTTCAACTCACAATCGCACGATAACTGTTGAAAAAACCGACAATTTTACTCTACTGCAAAATAACGAATAAATTACCCTTGAAAGCTCGGTATAGGTGCATAGCATCATCGCGAGGCGAGGTCAACACCGGAGGCACATTCAGAGTCGCCATTTCACACTCTCTCCGCGTCTCTCAACGAAGTACTGAGTAATGATTGGACTGTGATGTTATTTATCTAATGAAACCACATCCACAAGTAAACGATATATTCTTTATTTTATTCAAAAATTAAATGATTTAAATAAAAACATTATAAATACGTAGGAATAAATATAGGGGTTTTTTAATCAAATAATCGATTTTCAAAAATGATTTAACAATTTAACCGAATTTTTTTTTATTATCAAACTAACCTAAGTCGCCATGTCAGATGGCGACTTCATTTGAAGTCGCCATCTGACATGGCGACTTTAATAAAAATAATAATTTTTTTTGATGTCGCCAACTGAGTTGGCGACACCAATTTAATTTATTGGTGTCGCCATCTCAGTTGGCGATATCAATTTAATTTATTGATGTCGACATCTCAGATGGCGACACCAATGTAATTTATTGATGTCGCCATCTCAGTTGGCGACATCAATTTAATTTTTGATGTCGACATCTGAGATGGCGACAACAGTGTTATAACCCTAGCCACCGCACTCGCAATCTCATTCTGAATCTCATTTTATTTCATCCGCCGCTCTCATTTTTTTTCTTCCATTCGCAGCTCTCATTCTCATTTTCTTTCTTCAGTGAACAAGCTACGAAAATCGAACATCTCTTGCAAAAATCAAGTCATTTCTTTCGAAAATAATTAAGGTAAGCTTTTTTATTTTTGTTATTTGTGTATTGTAGATAAATTATGATTTTGATATATTTAGTGGGAGTATATTACTTGTTGGAGTATATTTTTGTGATGTGAATGATTAAAATTTAAGTTGGCTCTGGAAGAAGGCTGGTTGCATTGTGGGCGGGGTGGCCGGCGGCAGCTGTGCCCGGCGGCGGCGGCGGCCGAGGGTGGCTGGCGGCGGCGTGGGTTGGCGGCGGTGGCGGCGGTCGTAGACTGTCAGCGGGTAGTTTTTGTAATGTTGTTAATTTTTGTATTATATTTCAGGATGGATCAAATGAGACAACCAGGCCCGGTTGACACACATCTTTTGTCATTGCAGTCTTCACATCGATCTGAGGATGTATGGGGAGGTGATATGGATAGTATACTTCGTGTGAGAAACCCAGATAGCTATTTTTGGGATATGTGTCCATTAGATATACGTGTTGTTAATTTGTTGCACGTTAATGGATTTTATGGTATATATAGGTGTGGTAAGATTGAACTTGACATGCACCTGATCACGGCTTTAGTTGAGAGATGGCGCCGTGAAACACACACATTTCATCTTAGATCAGGAGAAGCGTCCATCACACTGCAAGACATTGCAGTAATATGGGCGTTGCCAGTAGATGGCATCGTAGTGTCTGGAATAGATTATGATAGGACTCTACCTGAATGGCAAGAATATTGCCATATATATTTAGGATTCATACCAGATATCAAGGATTTTAAAGGTGCGAGGTTGAGATTAGTTGTTTTGAAAAATCATTTGCTGCAAATCCCTTGGGGGTACATAGTACGCCAGATGATGTTGCTAAGTTTACAAGGGTTTGTGCGTTATTGGTGTTAGGGGGGATTATGTGCCCTGATTCCTCAGGCAATTTTGTTATGTTATTGTATTTACAGAAGTTGGAGGATATTGACTCTGCCAGTACATATAGTTGGGGCAGTGCTGTGTTGGCATACTTATATCGTGAGTTGTGCACGTCATCAGAGAAAGGGAAAAAAGTTATAGGTGGTGCATTGCAACTCTTACAGGTAAATAATATGTTTGTTTGTTTTAATAATTAAAATATGTTTCTGGTCAATCTAACTTGTGTTATTGATGTCACTACAATAAATAAGATTTGGGCATGGACACGAATCCCAAGTTTGACTCCGCAATTGGATAGCGATAGATCTGATATTGGGCCAATAATGGTCGGCCCAGACAATGTGTTACTTCTGCTCCATATGGTGTAAGGTAATACGAATATGCATTGTTTTATAATTGATTTTATGTGTTAATGCATTTAATCATTTATTTGAATATATACAGGTGGTCATGTCATTTAATCTTTACAGAAACTGGGAGTCATTCCATACGCATCATAAGGGACATCCTCGATGAGCAGCCAGTAACGCAAGTAAACATGCTGTTAAATTAGTTTGTACAAAAATACACTCTTTTCATAGTATGTAAAGCAATGTTGTTTTGCAGTTTAATTGGCAGTCGTACCCTGATGAGTACACTGAAGGAATCACTGAGTTGGGGACATATAAGGGACCGTTGATTTTCTTCGACATAGTTGAAATGCAACGGTCTGATCGAGTACTGCGACAATTTGGGATGCTACAAGATATCCCAGAAGATCCACCATCGGGGGATGAGGCATTGCATAATGTTGGTCGAAGGGGAAATGTCAACAAAAACTGGAGCACTAGGCATAGAGCATACATACTTTGCTGGGAGAGGGCAAATGATCTACGTGTAGACAGACCACGATTTACTGACGGTGGTTACTACGTTGTTGGCGGATACAGTGAGTGGTATGAACAAGTCACACGTAGATACATTGGGCGTCAAGAATATTTTGTACAGACAGGATATCAACATGGTGATGGCCCGGCATGGCAGCATGTGGTACGTTAATTACGTGAAATTTTATTTTTATATTTGTGTTTCGATGTATAAATTTTATATGGACTTTTGTACTTTGCAGATTGAGCAGATGGAACAGTTAACTACAAGCTATGACCGACATCTGGCTGATGGAGTGCCTATTACGTCAGAGTCGATGAGGCAACACAGGACTATGTTCGACAATGTGGTGCGAGTGGCTCGTGAACGACGAGACAGAAACTTCCCGCCATACAATGTAGTCCAGCCTGTTGATACACGTTGGTTCCATGCAGGCACTCCATCTACACATTTGCAGACAGATATTGCAGGTCCATCTACGTGGACAGATATTGCAGGTCCATCTGCACATATGCAGACAGATATTGCAGGTCCATCTACGTGGACAGAGTCAGATATGTGTACAGACTATTATATTCCTGCTCTTGTACCATCATATGATTTATCTCCCTTCACGCTATATCCCCCCATGTCCACTCAACCCTAGTTCAGCAGCATGGGTACAGATGTCAGTCTTGGGTTTGCGACATATTCAGCTATGACTTCACCTTTCGATGTCTCGCCAGTTCTATTCCCTCAATTGACGCCAATTCAGCAGCCTGCCAACACACCTGTGGCAAGGGAAAGGGGGGGAAGAAGTCGTTCAACAACGAAGAGTTAGCAGACAGACAAATCATCCTCCTTGTGGTACTGGAGGAAATCTAGCTCCTCGTCGTCGTCGTTGAAGTCATCATTATGTTGTAAATAGTAACCGATTCTTATAGATTAAATTTGAAAAAATGTTTGTTCTTTGAGCATACAATCGACATACAATAATTTCGTAATTAAGCGTACAATAATGTCACAATAATGTAACGTAAACATACAATAATGTCACAATAACGTAAAATCATTTACACAATAAACATACAATCAATTACACGTTAAAAAAATTATTGATTTCGAGAAGTTGAAGCACTTTGTCGTCTTGCACGGGCTTCTGGCCAGTCCATCTCATTCTGAATGCGCGTTGTTCGATCTCGACCTACTCTTCTGTTTTTTCGCAGAGTGGAGTTGTGGTACAACTCAAAACATGGGGTGTCCAATGCTCCTCCCCCCACATTGGTTCGAATTGTCCTTGATATGTGCTCCAATATTCATTCATATTGTAATATGGCTTCACAAAAGTTTTAGCGTTTAAGCAATACTTTCGACACACTTGGATCACATGCGAGCAAGGTATTCCGAACTCTTTCCATTTTCCACAAGAGCATTCCCCGGATTTTAAATACACAACATGCGTATTACCCCCACGTCCCGGTTGTACTCTTGTGATAACAGAAGCGGTTAGACGTCTACGATCGAACATCTGGACATCATGATGGATGGAATGATAGTCAGCACGACCATATCTTTCGAAAACATAATCTGGCCATTCTTGATTATTTTGAATCATTCGCTCTGTCTTCTTAAGCCGTTCGAACAAATATAGCACACAACGATCAAAAGTTAATTGCACAATGGCGGTGATTGGAAGTCGACGAGCACCTTTCATAACTCCATTTATGCATTCTGACATATTTGTGGTCATGATACAACAACGCCAGCCTCCGCCATGAGCAAGCGACCATTGACACTTATCAATACTACTCAAGTAATCAAAAGCCCTTGGTTCTATAAGTTTAATCTCTTCCATTGTGCGATCAAATTTTCTGACCTGATTTTCTGATCCCGCTCTCCAACATAAGTCTTTCAAATGAACGGATTTGAAGCGACTATTAAAGTTTGAACAAATATGTCTCAAACAAAATCGATGTACTCCACGGGGTGATTTGAAGTCAGGAATACAATAGGCTGCAGCAATGAGGCCTGGATGACGGTCAGAAATCAAACATACACCACCCTCAGATCTTCTCACAATATGCTTGCTAATCATCTCCAAAAACCATCTCCATGACAAAAAGTTTTCTTCGTCAACAATTGCAAATGCCAAAGGTAAGATTTGATTATTCGCGTCCATTGCCACGACAATCAACATCTTATGTTGATATTTCGTATACAGATGTGTTTCATCCACACTTATTACCCGGCGGCAATGTTGAAATCCTTGTACACATGGATGGAAGGCCCAGAACACGTAATTCAAAGTCTTTTCTATTGGTCTGGCATTTTCAAGGTGAACCCACTCAACGACTGTGCCGGGATTCCATTTTTGCAAAGCTCCCATATAGTAAGGCAATTTCCTCACGCTCTCCCATGTTCCGTACACATTCTCAACAGCACGTCATAAACTAAACCATCCTTTTGCATAGGAGATCTCAAATCCATATTTATCTTTCACTGTTTGAATTACATACTTTATTTCGTAAGCTGGATCACGCCGAACAATTCTCACTAACAAGCTAGCAATCATGTTTTTGTCCAAATTTGCATGATCGACCGACAGCTCACTCAAAAGGCAAGTGTGAGAACCTCCATACTTGTAATATATCGCCTTCTCAATACAACAAAACTTTAATTGACATACCTTAAAAAATAAACACAAATTTTATAAATTAGTACAGTATATATAATATTATTAAATTTAATTATTTGTATAACAACATACCAGCAGAGAAAATATTCACGAATTCTGAAGAGAATTTGAATATTCACGAATTCTGAAGAGAATTTGAATATTCGAAAGCCGAAGAGATTTTGCTTTATATTTCAAAATGAGTAACATTTTGTTCAGTTTTATAGACAAAGTAATTGATTATTGTCGCCATCTAAAATGGCGACATTAAATAAAAAAATATTTTTTTTTTAGTTGTCGCCATCTCAGATGGCGATAATATTTAAAAACAAACATAACTTATGTCTTTATATACCGACACAGGCGAAATTTTTTTTTTTTTTAATATAATGTCGCCATCCTACATAGCGACATCAAAAAAAATTATTTTTTTAAAGATGTCGCCATGTCAGATGGCGACATCAGAAAATAATATTTTTTTTAAGAATTTTTATGGAAGTCGCCATGTCAGATGGCGACTTCACCTAAAATCGCCATCTGACGTGGCAACATCGGAAAAATAATATTTTTTTAAGAATTCTTTTGGAAGTCGCCATGTCAGATGGCGACTTCAAATGAAGTCGCCATCTGACATGGCGACTTAGGTTACTTTCATAATAAAAAAAAACGATTATTTTGTTAAATAATTTTTTTTTTTCGAATAAAAAGTTAAAAAACCCATAAATATAGGTGGATTGGTATAATAGCTCAAATATAATAAATATTGGTAAAATACAGTGTTTTCAAAATCAGATCGGACATAAAATCGATGTCCTTACTCATATAAGTTATATTGGTTCGACCGGTTGTACTATTGGTTCAACCAATGATGACATCAGCATTATGTAATATCTATTTTAATTTTTATAAAATATATATACCATATATTTGATATAATTTCAAGTTGTTCACATTAAAAATAATATCATTACGCCAATAAACATATCACACTTCAAAGATCAGATCAACCCAAAATGTCCAACATAAAAAATAATAATAAAACATCTCAAAAAATAACAAGTAATACCCAAAAAGAACAATGTCCCAAAATTATAAGAAAATAGTTAATAAATTATTAAATGATTCACATCTTTTATAATTTACATGAAACTATATGTATTCAAATATAATATACAATACACCTTTATAGAATTATATGAATTTTTTGATATACATTAAATATTATTTTGTAATTATTTCAATAACAATAAATTATATATAATCAAAATTTTCTTCTAAAAATTTGATTTATAATTTTAACAAAAATTAAAAAATTAAAATTTTAAAAAAGAAAGAAAAAAGAAGGAATCGACCGGTTCAAATGTCGACATGTTCACTAGTTGAATTGATTTTTTACCGGTTTAATCTGGTTCCCACCGACTTTTTAGCAGGGCGGTTTTAAAGGGTCAACCAGACCGGATAGGCCGGTGCAGTTTTCAAAACACTAGTAAAATGACATATTGCTTATCTTGTACAATATCATTATATATAATCAATTAATACGAAAAGTTATAACTTACAGAAAAGTTTTAACCGTGCTTTCTAATCGTTTTTCTTAAAGCCAAATATTGAACTTCAAAAAAACTATTCAAACTGAAATTTAAATCTTTGTTTCTCATTATTTCTCCCATTTCAAATCCCTTTGTTTTACTTATGCACAATCTCATTCCTCTCTCAATTTTTCTCGATGTTTCTAAATTTTCGAAGAATTCTCAACCTTGATCGCAGAAATCTTGCATCTGATATGGGATTAAAGTTTTGAAGTGTTTCAAATATATTATATCTATTTCACACTTTTGACGAACAGCAACGCGTTTCACCGGAGCGCGGGTGTAGTGGGAAGGGTTTGCTAGATCGTCGCCCAGAAGCGCTTAGGTCTGGTGTCAAATGAGTAAGGGTTCTCTCACCTCGAGCGAGTTGGGGTAAAGAAGCCAGGACCATAGGATTCGTTTAGCCTCTTGGAATGTAGGTGTTGGAAATGAATTAAAAAGGGAAAAAAATAAATAAATTGCTCTCGATCGATCGAGCATTGTAGCTCGATTGATCGAGATGGTCAGAAAAATTTCGTCCCTTTTGCTACAGTAGCTGGATCGATCGAGCCATGTTTCTGTTGCGTGAAATGGTGTGCCCATTCACGTTGGGGTGCGTTTTTTCTTGATATGGTGCATCCAAATGGTGTCTTTTGGACTCATATCTTTCATTTACTATATATAGGACATTTCCCAATTGTTACAAACATGATTTTCGAAATCTACATTAAAGAATAAGTGAAAATTGAGAGCATTTGTTGTTCATCAAGTTTCTTCTTATTGAGTGCTTTGAACCTTTGTGGTTTGAGGACTTGTGATTTGGAGTGCTCCTATCACAAGTCATAGTCATTGTATCTTGGTAGACAAATTACCATAGTAAATCGTTAGCACCAAGGAGGGGCAATATTATCTTAAGGACTGAGATCCCAAATCTCGCCTCGACATTTCTAATACAAAGTCATTTGTTGTTTTTGCTTGCTATTTTCTTAAGATACGCACCCTTAAATTTTGTACTACAATCTTAAGACAATATTAGCAACAAATGGCTTCGTCAAGTGCAACAACGACTCCAGTTCATCATGGTGAAATACCTGAAAAGTTCAATGGGAATGACTTCAAGCGGTGGCAACAAAAGATGCTCTTTTACTTGACCATGCTAAGTTTGGCAATGTTCTTAACCGAGAAGGCTCCTACAGTTGAAGAAAGAGAGACTGACACCCAAAAGAGGGCGGCACTTGATGCATGGAATCAAAGCACTTCCTATGCAAGAACTACTACATCCTAAATGGTTAGACGATAAATTATATAACGTTTATTGTCTTGTGAAAACAGCAAAGGATTTTTGGGCATCGCTGGAAAAGAAGTACAGATTCGAGGATGCCGGCATGAAGAAATTCATAGTTGGACAGTTCCTGGATTTTAAGATGGTGGATAGCAAGTCTGTGATGGTGCAAGTGCAAGATCTATAAGTGATTTTGCATGACATTCATGCGGAGGGAATGAGTCTAAGTGATTCATTCCAAGTCGCCGCTATGATTAAAAAATTGTCTCTTATGTGGAAGGACTTCAAGAACTATCTGAAACACAAACGGAAGGAGATGAGTCTTGATGATCTTGTGGTTCGACTACAAATCGAGGAGGGCAACAGAATTTCTGAAAGTAATGAAAATTGGCATCAACATGAAGCACAAGTAAACTTAGTGGAAAAACACGCCGGAACAAAGCGCAAGTTTGACTGCATGGCTTCCAAATCTGGAAGGCGAAGAAGTTAAAAGACAAGTGCTACAAACGTGGAAAACCAAATCGCATGGTGAAAGATTGTCGCAATAAAGGCAAACATGGGAAGGCTATGGATCAAGTAAATGTGACCGAAGAAGATCGTCTCTCGAATGATTTGGATCATCTAGCGCTTACCGCTTAATTAGATTGTGTATCTTTGAAAGTTGTAAACTCCGAGTATGTAGTGATTATAAATAAATGTAATGACGATATTTGTTGAAAGCAATAATTTATGTTAATACTTCTTGTATTGAATCTTATGGTTTGTGGCATGATTGTTAGGATCATTTAAACCATAGTCACAAATTGTAATGTTAAATTTATTGTTTGTATGGGCACTAAGTAAACAAAATCATCATTCATTTGTTAGAAGAATCATAATGTCTCTAGAGTTAACTCACAATGATGTTTGTGATGGAAATATTGTGCAAACTAGATATGTGAGAAAAGTAATTTGTTACTTTATCAATATTTTCACATGATATTGATGTGACCTTTTGTTATGAAGCAAAAACGAGGCCAATGAAGTGTTTAAATACTTCAAGAATGAAATTGCAATCAAATTTAGCAAATGAGGTTTGCTATGAAAAATTGTGAGTAGATTATACTTTTGTTGTCTAAGAATTTGACGCTTAAGCTTGAATTTGCAAGATTTTAAAATTTTGAATTCGAGTTTCTAAGTTTTGTACACTTAAAACACAAGTGATGAATCGAAGCCACAAATTTTGACTAGACGTTGTAATATCTCATTTGGTTCATTTTGAATTTCTAAGCTAGTATGCTTATAATATGAATTTGCAAGATTTAAAATCTTGAATTCAAGTTTTCTAAGTTAGTGCGCTTAAATTGCAAATTGTGAACCGAGTTTGAGAATATTATACAAGTTTCAACTTTTGTAAGCAAGTACGCTTAAATCCGAAATCTTCAAGAAATAAAACTTGAATCTGGATTTGTAAGAAGATAACGCTTAGAACTTGAAGAAGATAACGCTTAGAACTTGAAACACGAAAGTTTGAACGCCAGTGCACTTCGTTACTACCCGAAGTTGTGAGGAGTTGCAATTCTAGGATTCAATCACATACTAAGTACCACATTTAGACAATGGCGAAACACCTTGTGATTGAAGGAAAAAAGAGTTTCCTACAATATTTGAAATGTGGGGGGTACTCGGCTGTAAGGACCCTAATCCTTAAGTGCGGAATCAAGGCATAATAGAGCTAAAGTAAATCAATCAGAGCATAAAGAACATGTTGAGTCTATGAGCTTAAGCATTACATGCCAAAAATAAGGACCACTAAAAGGATTAATTACATTCCAATCAATGAATGTTCATCTATAGTTTTATACTACTCCTAGAGTAGATACTATCCAAAATAATCCTGTCCTTTAATCCTCAAAAGAATGCTTCACAAGCTCACCACCTCAACCCGTTCAAGCTTGCTATCATGCCAAAAAGGTACCTACAAGGACAACCCCCAAACATGAGCAATAATAATCATTCATATTCAACACAATATGAAGATAAAGCGTAAATGCATAATCAATATAAAACACTTCCTGTTTTCCATGCATTTCAAACGCTTCCCGTTTGGTTGTCCCTGTACCACAACTCATGAGTATAATCAACAGATTATTTTTAATGGCCAAAACATGTCATGACATCATATACCATCTCAACTGTACCACATATTGGTCACATTCCCTAGTCTGTCCATCACAGTGTATTTTAATGCCCCTCGCTTATATTCATATGGGCGGCATAGGATAACCTCGCTACAATGGACATGCGGTACTCCCACCCCTCGCTTCACAGAGAGCGGCAAATACCCTTTCCTCGCCCCATATGACAACCACGCTCAAATGTGACATGCGGCGCTCCCACCCCTCGCTTCACATTTAGCGGAACCAATACAAAAAGCGGCAAGCATTAAAATCATCAAAGGATGACCACGACTCATGGGATGTGCATCCAATAACCATAATATGCATCTATCATCAATATGCATCAATTACCATGTATATGCATCCACAATGCAATACCACATATGGCATAAATCAACATGTATATGCATCCACAATGCAATACCCCATATATACCCGCATCCACAATGCATAATCAATGAGTATATAAAATACATGTTACCGTTGGGTGCCCGTACGTCCACTACGTACCTTTCCAAAATGTGGAATGTGGTTGGACCTCAATTCCTTGGCTGCGTTGCCACCTGGGTTGGTTCTACATATTCACAAATACCAATATTAGAACCCAATAATAGTCCAATACCAAAAATCCCACAAAAATAACCAAAAACATCATTTTTGGCATCTCGCGATCGATCGCCATCAAGCCCCGATCGATCGCGAGATCACACTGCCTCGCCCAACAAAATTGCACAATCCGCGATCGATCGCGAAGCTAGCGCCGATCGATCGCGGCCTCGCCGATCGATCGCGCCAAGCTCGCGATCGATCGCTGAGGCTTACTGCCTCAGCCCTGCTGCTCGCGATCGATCGCGAGAAAAACGCCGATCGATCGCCGAGCTGTGGGCATGCGGGGTTTGGGCACTATTCACCCATCTTCAACCCCCACTCAAAAATACCCACATACACCAATATCAACCAAACCCCACAACTCAAAACCAACTATAAACATCAACATAAACTCAAATATACAACATCCAACTAAAACACTACCAAAATCACAACACCCAACACAAACCCATTTTAAAACCCTTCAAACCAACCCAAACTTAAACAAAACCTTACAAAATTAATAATGAGGTACCCATACCTCTTGGGGATCTCAAATCACCCAACAAACTCCACAAATCCAAGTTTTGCAAGAACTTCTCTTCACCCTTGGCCTCAAAAACGAAAATGTGAAGAGGAGAAGGGTTTGGGTGTTGGAAATGATTTGGTAAAGTGAGTAAGAGTGGATGGGGTGGGGTTGGGTATAAAAAAATGAGTTTATTAAATCAAATGCATACCAAAATAAACCCATGGTGTATAAAACACCCCAACATGATATTTTTCAAAGCATTTACTCAAAATGCACCAAATATCAATTAAACACATGATTTCCAATTAATTGCTAACCAATGCAAATAAATCATGCTTCCAATAATATTTACCCAGCATGCACCACATGCACCCTAAAATGCAATCCCGGGTCACCCCTTACCACATGACCATGCATTCCATAAGGTAAATAAATTCCAACACATAATCAATTACCACATAATTAATCATGTAAACACAATTAAAGCCAAATAGCAATTAACCATTTCGGGGATGTCACAATACTCCCCCACTTATAAGATTTCGTCCTCGAAATCACATGCACTTACCCCAACAGAAACTAAACATGAACTCATACCAGAGAATAGTTCCGGGTAGTGCTGCACCATATGCTGCTCCGTCTCCCACGTAGCCTCCTCGACACCCCTGCGATCCCACTGAACTTTGATCATCGGTATCACTTTGTTCCGAAGTCTACGGTCTGCTCGATCCAGAATTCTGACAGGCCGTTCCACATAAGATACATCTGATTCTAACTGAACTTCGGAAGGCTGTAACATGTGAGACGGATCCGGCTCATACTTTCGCAGCATCGATACATGAAACACATCATGTATCCCAGATAAAGAAGGCGGCAAAGCCAGTCGGTAAGCCAATGTGCCAATGCGCTGCAAAATCTCGTACGGTCCCACAAACCTCGGAGACAGTTTCCCACGCATCCCAAACCGCACAACGCCTCTGAAAGGCGAGATCTTCAAAAAGACCTTATCTCCCAACTGAAACTCTAACGGTCTCCGCCGTTTATTCGCATAAGCTGCCTGTCTGTCTTGGGCCGCTTTCATTTTCTGCCTTATAATCTTTATCTTCTATTCCATTTCCCGGATCAACTCAGGCCCTCCGACTGGTCTACTGTCCAAATCATCCCAACATAAGGGTGATCTACATCGTCTGCCATAAAGAGCTTCATACGGAGCCATCTGAATACTTGCCTGGTAGCTATTGTTATAAGAAAACTCTACCAGAGGCACTGAATCCTGCCAAGAAGCATCGAACTCCAATACACAAGCTCTCAACATGTCCTCGAGCGTCTGAATAGTGCGCTCGGTCTGGCCATCCGTCTGAGGATGATAAGCAGTGCTCAATCTGACCTCAGTTCCCAAAGCTGACTGAAGGCCTTCCCAGAAATGAGATGTGAATCGCGGATCTCGATCTGACACAATGGAAACGGGGATCCCATGCAATCTCACCACATCTCTAATATACAACTGCGCCATCCTCAAAAATGTAAATGTCATGCTATAGGGGATAAAGTGGGCTACCTTGGTCAATCTGTCCACAATCACCCAAATAGCATCGAAGCCTGAAGCACTCCTCGGCAAATGAGTCACGAAGTCCATGGAAATGTGCTCCCACTTCCACTTCGGTATCTCCAAGCTTCTCAACTCGCCGCCAGGTCTCTGCCTCTCTGCCTTAACCTGCTGGCAGACCAGACACCTCTTCACAAAAGCGACGACATCAGACTTCATTCTCTTCCACCAAAACTGACCACGCAGATCTCTGTACATCTTCTTCCCGCCTGGGTGGATGCTAAGTCTGCTACTGTGAGCTCGCTCCAAGATTCCCTTACGCAACTCCGGCGTACTCGGAACTACCCAGCGGTTACCCAATCTCAAAGATCCGTCGTCGGCCACTCTGAACTTCGTCGGCTGACCAAGATGCACTATAGACAACCATCTCTGAACCTCAGCATCTGACCTCTGAGCTCTCCTGATGTTCTCATAAATATCTGGCTCAGCTAATAAGGTAGAGACATACACTGGTGATGCATCTATATCAAAATCATAGCCGAGATGACAATAGGAGGTCATCATAGCCGACAAATGGATGACGTCCTCAGCAGAACTCCTCACTTTCCGGCTCAAAGCGTCTGCTGTCAAATTGGCTTTCCCGGGATGGTACTCTATCTCACAGTCATAGTCCTTGAGTAGGTCCATCCATCTCCTCTGTCTCATGTTCAGCTCCGCCTGAGTGAATAGAAACTTGAGGCTCTTGTGATCCGTGTATATGGTGAATGAAGTGCCATATAAGTAATGCCTCCAGATCTTCAGGGCGAAGATGATAGCCGCCAATTCCAAGTCATGAACTGGATATCTGGTCTCATGCGGCTTCAACTGCCTCGATGCATAAGCTACCACATGCTTATCTTGCATCAGAACACATCCAAGGCCCTGCAGTGATGCATCAGTATACAGAACAAATCTGGAGTTCTCCGTCGGGATCACTAACACTGGCGCCGTCGTCAACCGGTGCTTCAACTCCTGGAAGCTCTCCTCACAAGCTTCTGACCAAAAGAAAGGCACACCCTTCTGAGTCAACTGAGTCAGCGGCTTGGCAATCTTCGAAAAGCCCTCAACAAAGCGCCGATAATACCCGGCCAAACCAAGAAAAACTCCGGATCTCAGGCACAGAAGTGGGGGCAGCCCACTCCATCACAGCCTCAATCTTCTTGGGGTCCACTGATATCCCGCTGCTCGAAATGACATGCCCCAGAAACACTACACTGCTCAGCCAAAACTCGCACTTACTGAGCTTAGCATACAACTGATGCTCTCTGAGAATCTGGAGCACTGTCCTCAAGTGTTTCACATGATCTTCCTCGCTCCGGGAGTAGATAAGAATGTCGTCAATAAACACGATGACGAACTGATCAAGATACGGCTGAAACACTCTGTTCATCAGACTCATAAAGACGGCCGGGGCGTTCGCCACACCGAACGGCATTACTAAGAACTCATAATGCCCGTATCGAGTCCGGAACGCTGTCTTCTGCACATCTTCCTCTCTGACCCGAATCTGATGATACCCGGATCTCAAATTAATCTTGCTATACACCCTGGTACCTTGCAACTGATCAAACAAGTCGTCTATCCTTGGGAGAGGATACTTGTTCTTCACTGTGGCCTTGTTCAGCTGCCGGTAATCGATGCACAACCGCATCGAACCGTCCTTCTTCTTCACAAAGAGAACTGGTGCGCCCCATGGCGACACGCTCGGGCGTATATAACCCTTGCCAAGGAGATCCTGCAACTGCTCTTTCAACTCTCTCAACTCTGCCGGTGCCATCCTATAAGGTGCACGAGAGATAGCGGATGTCCCTGGCAACAACTCGATCCCAAATTCAACTTCCCTGGCCGGTGGAAATCCTGGGATCTCTTCTGGAAATACATCAGCAAATTCTGCCACAACTGGTACATCCTCAACTCTTAGTCCCTTACTCTTCCCAGACGTGTCCACGGCATAAATAAGATAGCCCGTGTGACCACGTTCCAACAGCTGAGACATCTTGATCGCTGAAATCAACGGAATCTTCGCACGAGACCCGTTGTCAAAGAAAGTCCACTGACTGCCCAACTCAGGTCTGAACTTCACTGTTCTCTGCCGGCAATCTACCACTGCCTGATATTTGTTCAGAACATCAATACCCAAGATGCAGTCGAAGTCTGACATACCCAGCACAATCAAGTCTGATCTCAACTCGTTGCCCTCAAAATAAATGAGGCAGTCTGCCATAAACTGATTACAACAACATTTCTCCAGTGGGTGTCGAGATCAATAGAGGCGTGGGCAAAGAAGACGTGCGCATATGGTGTCTTTCCACAAATCCCACAGACACAAAGGAATGGGAGGCACCTGTATCTATCAAAACAAAAGCAGGGTACGTAAATAAATGACACGTACCGGCAATCACCTCCTCTGGAGCTGCCTGAGCCTGCTCCCTGGTCAGTGCATATACTTGTCCCTGGGGTGGTCCCACTGTCCGACCTCCCGATGGACGAGGCCCAAACTGCTGCCTCTGCTGCACTGTCCTGTCCTCAAACCTTGGCCTGTTGCCCTGATACTCTGACTGGCCTCCCCTGGTGGGACAATACCGAGCAATGTGGCCCATCTTGCCACAGACATAACATGCAGGACACTTGTTTGAAGAATGTGGCCCTCCACAATTGTTGCACCTCGGCTCTCCCGGCCTATCCCCCTGTGAAGATCCTCGACTGGCGGACCAA
This sequence comes from Haberlea rhodopensis, assembly GCA_907163345.1. Classification (NCBI taxonomy): domain Eukaryota; kingdom Viridiplantae; phylum Streptophyta; class Magnoliopsida; order Lamiales; family Gesneriaceae; genus Haberlea; species Haberlea rhodopensis. The sequence goes on along the minus strand of CAJQUN010000477.1, from coordinate 139,808 downwards.
TTTCCCTTCTTGCCATCCTGTTTCTGGCCAAAGTATTTCTTTCCACCATACCGCGAAGATGAAGAGGCACCACGGGGTTTAAATGGCTCACCCCGAGGCCTCAAACTGTCACTAGTCTGCCTCTGTTGCGGTACCGGTGGTGGCATGGCATAAGCTCCCACTCCTAGCTCAGCAAGCTCCGCTCTTGTGAGAGCATCATCAAAAGAAGTTGGGTTATTGATGATAACCCGGTCATAGAGCTCCGGTCGCAGTCCTTTCATGAAATTTCTCATCTTGGCACGTCCATCAGAGGCAATATGGGGGACATACCTAAGTAGTGATGAGTACTGTGTGGCATAGTCTGCCACTGTCATGTTCCCCTGCCTCAGACTTGTAAATTCATCCTCCTTTGTCTGTCTTGCTGCTGCGGAGAAGTATCGGTTCAAGAACCTGGTCCTGAAGAGCGTCCAGTCAATCACAGCACCCAGTGCTCTCATTTCCATTACTGTGCTCCTCCACCACATCAGAGGTTTCTTGGCTAATTGAAACTCCGCTAGCCTCAGCCAAGCCGTCACAGCACAAGGAGCCGATACAAAGATCTGCTCAAGTCTTTCTAACCACTCTTCAGCCTCTTCTCCGGACTCTGTCCCCTCAAACCGGGGCGGATGATAAGACAGAAACTGCGTCAAGCTAATCTCACCCGGTAGCAATAACTGAACTATTGGTTCCATCCCGACAGCCGGTGGAGGTAGAGAATTAGCCTGTCCAATACTCGCATTTACACTCCCAACATCTCCGACTTCCTCATTAGCAGCCATGCTTTAACACAAATGTTAACAACAATCCAAAGCAATATATATATCATGTCGTTAGATAACAGGAGTGATATAAGCATGTTAGTATAACCAAATATACACCAATATGCACCACATGCATAAACATGCTTCAAATGTAAGCACCTAGCCAGACATGCTAAGGCTACCCTTCACTCGTTCCCGGGTTCTCTAACCTGGCTCTGATACCACTAATGTAAGGACCCTAATCCTTAAGTGCGGAATCAAGGCATAATAGAGCTAAAGTAAATCAATCAGAGCATAAAGAACATGTTGAGTCTATGAGCTTAAGCATTACATGCCAAAAATAAGGACCACTAAAAGGATTAATTACATTCCAATCAATGAATGTTCATCTATAGTTTTATACTACTCCTAGAGTAGATACTATCCAAAATAATCCTGTCCTTTAATCCTCAAAAGAATGCTTCACAAGCTCACCACCTCAACCCGTTCAAGCTTGCTATCATGCCAAAAAGGTACCTACAAGGACAACCCCCAAACATGAGCAATAATAATCATTCATATTCAACACAATATGAAGATAAAGCGTAAATGCATAATCAATATAAAACACTTCCTGTTTTCCATGCATTTCAAACGCTTCCCGTTTGGTTGTCCCTGTACCACAACTCATGAGTATAATCAACAGATTATTTTTAATGGCCAAAACATGTCATGACATCATATACCATCTCAACTGTACCACATATTGGTCACATTCCCTAGTCTGTCCATCACAGTGTATTTTAATGCCCCTCGCTTATATTCATATGGGCGGCATAGGATAACCTCGCTACAATGGACATGCGGTACTCCCACCCCTCGCTTCACAGAGAGCGGCAAATACCCTTTCCTCGCCCCATATGACAACCACGCTCAAATGTGACATGCGGCGCTCCCACCCCTCGCTTCACATTTAGCGGAACCAATACAAAAAGCGGCAAGCATTAAAATCATCAAAGGATGACCACGACTCATGGGATGTGCATCCAATAACCATAATATGCATCTATCATCAATATGCATCAATTACCATGTATATGCATCCACAATGCAATACCACATATGGCATAAATCAATATGTATATGCATCCACAATGCAATACCCCATATATACCCGCATCCACAATGCATAATCAATGAGTATATAAAATACATGTTACCGTTGGGTGCCCGTACGTCCACTACGTACCTTTCCAAAATGTGGAATGTGGTTGGACCTCAATTCCTTGGCTGCGTTGCCACCTGGGTTGGTTCTACATATTCACAAATACCAATATTAGAACCCAATAATAGTCCAATACCAAAAATCCCACAAAAATAACCAAAAACATCATTTTTGGCATCTCGCGATCGATCGCCATCAAGCCCCGATCGATCGCGAGATCACACTGCCTCGCCCAACAAAATTGCACAATCCGCGATCGATCGCGAAGCTAGCGCCGATCGATCGCGGCCTCGCCGATCGACCGCGCCAAGCTCGCGATCGATCGCTGAGGCTTACTGCCTCAGCCCTGCTGCTCGCGATCGATCGCGAGAAAAACGCCGATCGATCGCCGAGCTGTGGGCATGCGGGGTTTGGACACTATTCACCCATCTTCAACCCCCACTCAAAAATACCCACATACACCAATATCAACCAAACCCCACAACTCAAAACCAACTATAAACATCAACATAAACTCAAATATACAACATCCAACTAAAACACTACCAAAATCACAACACCCAACACAAACCCATTTTAAAACCCTTCAAACCAACCCAAACTTAAACAAAACCTTACAAAATTAATAATGAGGTACCCATACCTCTTGGGGATCTCAAATCACCCAACAAACTCCACAAATCCAAGTTTTGCAAGAACTTCTCTTCACCCTTGGCCTCAAAAACGAAAATGTGAAGAGGAGAAGGGTTTGGGTGTTGGAAATGATTTGGTAAAGTGAGTAAGAGTGGATGGGGTGGGGTTGGGTATAAAAAAATGAGTTTATTAAATCAAATGCATACCAAAATAAACCCATGGTGTATAAAACACCCCAACATGATATTTTTCAAAGCATTTACTCAAAATGCACCAAATATCAATTAAACACATGATTTCCAATTAATTGCTAACCAATGCAAATAAATCATGCTTCCAATAATATTTACCCAGCATGCACCACATGCACCCTAAAATGCAATCCCGGGTCACCCCTTACCACATGACCATGCATTCCATAAGGTAAATAAATTCCAACACATAATCAATTACCACATAATTAATCATGTAAACACAATTAAAGCCAAATAGCAATTAACCATTTCGGGGATGTCACATCGGCTAAACTAGAAATATGAAGGCTAAAATGAAGTCATAACAACGTCAAATAAGTGACATGAAGAGTTTGACAAATAATGTTGTCAAATAGATCAACAAGTGTGATAAATGTGTACACTCTTAAGCATATGTATGATTGTGTATTGATGATATGATCATTGGAGAAGCAATCATCAAGTAACAAATAAAATTCTTTATGAGACATTTCGACGCATGTGCATCAAGAACAAGGCTTGTTTCCAAGACATTTGAAGAATGAAATCTCAAGAATTAATTCGAGTTTCAAAATTTAAGCTTTGCTCTTAAATTTCAAGTTTACAAGAAATAGAATCTTGAACTTGTAATTTTTTAAGATCTATGCTCTTAAATATGAATTGTGAGTTAAAGTTGAGTGTTTACTCTGATCTCGAATTTTGTAAGAAATAATGTGTTAACAACGCTTAAAATTCGATGATGGAAATATCATAAAAGGATAAAATGATGCAAATGAGGTAAAATGATTACCAAAACTGAAGATATACTGTTGTGGAAAATTCTCTATGCAAGCTTCTTCGGCCGAGTGGCTTTATAAGTTGTTTGAGAAAAATCTTGTGTATGCAACAAAAATGTGTTGCGATAATGCTATATGACAAAATGATCTCTAGTGGCATAATCATGAGTTATTATGTGAAACCACGGATCCGCATATAAAATGGTTAACTGAGAGATCATGTGGAAGTTTATCGAGGGTAATGAGGTTAAAACCGTATAATCAAAATCTCATAGTGGATATCCAACCTTGTTGACTGGAGATCCCAAGATCTAGGTTCCAAAGGGACAACTAAATTATGAGATTGTATAAACATCTTGGAGATCACTCTCAAACCCATTCCTATGATAAGGGGTGTAGCCTGCAAAAATGGTACGAGGATAGACAAAAAGCCTTTAATGAATCCTAAGACATATTAGAATATGTTGGAGTATATCGTATACTCTTTTAGGAGATCACATACGTAAGTGCGAAGTGTCGCCGCTTCAAAGAATGAAAAGCACTTATGAAACCAAGCGTGGTACATGGCCGAAACGGACACAATCGTACAAAACCAATACGAAGGTTAGAATTATTATGGTGTGGGTTCAATTGTCTTGGTTTACACCAACGACTAAATAGTTCAAGATATAAGTTCACTATTAAGTCAAGTAAATCCGATTGAATACTACTACGGAAGATTCAAAGACGCAAGCTATCTCTCCAGATGCCAGAATAGTTCGTCAAAGCACTCAATTGTATGCATGCATTATTTTAATTCATGTGGGAGATTGTTGGAAATGAATTTAAAAGAGAAAACAAAATAACTTGCTCTCGATCGGTTGAGCATTGTAGCTCGATCGATCGAGATGGTCATAAAAATTTCGTCCCTTTTGCTACAGTAGCTCGATTGATCGAGCCATGTTTCTGTTGCGTGAAATGGTGTGTCCATTCACGTTGGGATGCGTTTTTCTTGATATGGTGCATCCAAATGGTGTCTTTTGGATCCCTATATTTCATTTACTCTATATAGGACATTCCTCAATTGTTACAAACATGATTTTCGAAATCTACATCAAAGAATAAGTGAAAATTGAGAGCATTTGTTGTTCATCAAGTTTCTTCTTATTGAGTGCTTTGAACCTTTGTGGTTTGAGAACTTGTGATTTGGAGTGCGCCTATCACAAGTCATAGTCGTTGTATCTTGGGAGACACATTTCCATAGCAAATCGTTAGCACCAAGGCGGGCCAATATTGTCTTAAGGACGGAGATTCCAAATCTCGCCTCGACATTTCTAATACAAAGTCATTTGTTGTTTTTGCTTGGTACTTTCCTAAGATATACACCCTTAAATTTTGTACTACAAGGTTCTCTTATGGGTAGATTATCAGAGTTAATAGAAACTATGAGTAGAAGAAAAATTAGTATTATGTATGTGTAGGAGACCAAATGAGTATGTGAGAAAGGCAGAACTATAGCTCATTGGGGTTATAAACTTTGATACATATGTAAGGATAAAAACCGTAATGTGGTAATAGGTGTAATCGTAGAACATAAACTACTCGAGTATGTAGTTGACGTTAGGAGGAAGGGAGGTAGGATAGGCAATGACATTTTTAACAACATTAGTGCATATGCACCACAAATTGGTCTAGATGAGGCTATTAAATGAAAATTTTGGGAAGATCTGGACGACATGGTGCAAGGAACACCCGTTCATGAGAAAATGTTCATCGTGGGAGTTTCAATGGGCACGTAGGTTCTTATCAGGATGGGTATGAGAGTGTCCATGGATGTTATGGTCTTGGGGAGAGGAACGCCGCAGGTAATTCACTTTTGGATTTTGTCATATCATAGGACTTAATCCTAGCGAATTTAGAAGTGGGTCTAGTGCAACCCAAATAAATTTCTGTTTGACTAGAATAGTAGATAGAGTAAAATGTTTGGACTGTAAGGTAATTCCAGGAGAGAGTGTAGTTACTTAACGTCGACTTTTTGTTTTAGATGTTAGGATTAAGAATAGGGCTGCTAAAACTAAACATAAGTTAGAATCTAGAATTAAATGGTGGCGGTTAAAAGAATGTAACACTAGAGCTTTTGTAGAGATGATAGTCGAGGAAATTAATTGGACGACATTATCCTGATACCACCTTGAACAAAATGGCTCGTGTCATTAAGATAGCAGCTAAGGAGCTTCTTGGTGAGTCAAGAGGATATGCTCCACCTGGTAAGGACGCATCATGATGGAATGAAGACGTGAAAAATGCTATTCAAATCAAGATGGATTCTTACAGAGAGTTGAAGTTGAATAACAATTAGACAACCTTCGAAATGTATAAGATTGCCAAAAAAGAAGCGAAGACAGCAATTCGAGATGCTAGAGCTATAGTTTACAAAGAAGTGTACGATAAATTTGGACACCAAGGAGGCAGAACAAGATATCTATATGATTGTTCGAGCGAGGGAGATGAAGACAAGAGACTTATGTGTAGTGAAATGCATAAAAGATAAGAACCATAAAGTATTGGTTATAGATGAAGACATCAAAACAAGATGTAAGAATTATTTTGACAGCTTGTTCAACAGTGCCTTTAGCCAAGATTTAGATTATCTTAGCATCCATCAACATGATGTAAACAGTGATTTTACTCGCAGAATTAGAGAATCTGGGGTTAAAGAAGCCTTGAACAAAATGAAAGCACTTGGTCCTGATGGAATCCTATTGAAGTATGGAGATGTTTAGGACCAATGGGGATAAAGTGGCTAACAGATCTATTTAACAAAATTTGGAGAACCAATTCGTGCTCATGCCAGGATGGTCAACTACGAAAGCTATCAATTTACTTCGTCAACTTGTCGAGCGCTATGGTGAGAGGAGAAAAGATTTGCGTATGGTCTTTATAGACTTGGAGAGACATACGATAATAAAATAATTCACATCAAGTATGTCAATATAATCAAGGACATGTACGATGGAGTAGCATTCAATATGAGAATGTGCATTGGGGTGACAAGTATTGGAATATACCCTAAAGATCATTCATTAGATGTTTGATTTGGCATACATTGTAGTATGATATTCATTTATGGCAATTCATTATTATATCTTATTTCATTGTCTGTGAATTTTATATACATATATATATATATATAATTATAATAATAACCCTTAGAATAATAATATATTATTTTTAAATAGTCCATATTCAAGGATTATCATGAACTGAGATAATAATAATGCATGGAGATTAGTATATGCTGATTGATGACTTTAGTCATGTATATGAGAATGCTACATGGATTGTTATATGAAAGTCATAAGTGATTCTCATAGTGATAACTGTGTATATGATCCTTACGACTTCACCAGATATCTCAACATAAGGTGTTATATATCTTGATATTGTCAAACGTTGCATGTAATAGGGTAGCTATAAAGACAATCATTGGATATACTACGAATTATGTAGATGGATGTTGAGTGATCAATATATGATTTGTCTCTTCCATATAATGGGAGTGGTGTTTGGTCATTGATCGAGTGAGACTGAATATGCATGGCCATGCTCGAATGAATCGATATGTGATATCGAGCTCATTTGTTAAAATCGAGTCTACTCGGGGATCAAAAACTAAAATATTGAACTTCACGAGTGTGACACATTACATGACTCGTGAATCTAAACACCTAGGACAAATAGATTAAATTACATCATAAATATTATCACAAGCAATAGAGAATGTCGAGTAAATGACATTTTTTTAACTTGGGTAACATTGATGTGTTGCTAGATACCGCTCATTGCTTGTGACATAAAATAAGATTTATGTCACTGTCAATATTACAAGATCCTAACGGGTCGCACAAAAGATTAAATCAATAGAGGGAGCTAAAATTCATTTGATGAATTAAATATATTAGGAGAAGTCCTAATAAAAAAGGAAATACGAAATATATAAGTGTTATACATATTTTTTTATATTTATATGGGTCATAGTGTGTGTATATATAAGTGTGTGTGTGTATATATATGACGACTTATATGTATATATAAATTATATATATATGTATAAGTATATAATGGGTCTAGGGTTTCAGACTGGTTGGCAGTTGAACAATATATATATAGACTAGTGCTCTAGGGTCCATTAGACATATCAACCGCCACATAAATCTAGCAGCCAAGTTTTCTTTCTGTTGAATTTTTGAGTCTAGCAACTTGAAATTCAACAACCCTTTAGACGACGTGTGGATATCGTAGAGGCAGAGCGTGGAAGTTCTGCTCGTGACTCGTGGACGTACGCACTAGACAGGCTGCTTCAAACATGCTTCAAAGGTATAAACTCTTAACACAAATATGGTTTCACTTCGGATAGATCACTGGTGGAATCCCAAAAGGTTTTATATTCCGATGAGTGCCTATATCAGATTCCTTACAACAAGTGAGTTCTCGATCACTATTGGATTGCACCAGGGTCTGCATTGAGTTCTTTCCTAATTGCCCTAGTGATGGATGAGATAGTGAAAGGCATACAGACTGAATTACCATGACCATGCTTTTCGCTGACAATGTTGTGTTAATCGAAGAGACTAGTGCAGGGGTAAATGTCAAATAAGAGTTATGGAGAGAGACCTTGAAACCAAAAGATTTTAGATTAAGTATGTCTAAAACGGAATATATGGAGTGCAAATTTAGTGGCCATACCTTTCAGTATCCCTATGTTTGTAGCACTTGATGGTCAAGAGGTATCGATGAGCACCAAGTTTCGATTAGGTTCTGTTATCCAAAAGGATGGAGAGATTGACAATGAGCTTAACCACATGATTCAGGAAGGTTGGTTGAAATGGAGAAACGCCACTGGAGTTCTATACGATCGTAATATCTCACTGAAATTGAAGGGAAAGTTTTATAGAACCACCATTAGACCTACAATGTTGTATGTGGCAGAATGTTGGGTACCCAAGAGGAATCACATCCAAAAGATGAGTGTGACAGAGATGTGTATGCTTCGTTGGATGCGCGGTAAGACCAGAAGAGATAAAATAAGAAAATAGGATATTCGAGAAGTAGGTGTACCTTGTATATAAGAGAAGATGCAAGAAAGTCACTTACGTTAGTTTGGTCACGTACGACGTAGGCCCATAATACACATGTGCATCGAGTGACGTCCATGGATTTCGTTCGTTTCACGAGAGCGAGAGGACGACCGAAGAAGTCACAGCTCGAAGTTATACGCAAAGACTTGGATTAGCTCTATTGTTGTTGTTGCTGTTGTTTATATTTTGTATTTGGTGAGAGTAATTGTTTAGAATTTAATTTGTATTTAATAGTATAGTTATATGAATAAATATAAGGGTTTGTTATTTGGGCTACTTACACTTAAATCCCCAATCCTTCTTTCAAATTTAAAATTCCTCCCTACTTAAAATAAATTCAAGATAGCTCCATAGTTTTGTTTTTTCCTCCATTTCCTTATTTTATCTTACTATTTTATCCTTACATTTAACAAAAATGCTTTAAATTATAACAGGCTCATATCGCTTCCGTATTACAATAAAATTTTGACAAAATGGTATATACATTTTGACCATAACGACACCGGGTGAGGTGGGTCGCAAATCCACCAGTCAGAAAATTACTGCCCAGACTGTTTAACGAATGACTCCTCACCATCCAACCTCAGCCCTTCCGGCGAGGTTAGTCTGCAAGTTATCCGACTCCTTTAGAAACCGCACAGCACAACCTTAATTCGTTTTCTACCTTAAGGCGTAGAATATAACCTTCTATAAAAAGATTTTAAATAAATATGAGAGATAAATGGGCAAAAGCTTTCGTTTTATTCTGGAAATACTTATAATATTTATTACATTAATGCTTCTCCTCTTGGGAGGAGACTAACTTGTTAGCCTCTCATATAATGAGGCTGGATTCGAAACACATTAACAAACTAAATTACAAATAGAAAAATGTCAAAGAAAGAAAGAATTATTATTAAGCTATGAAATTTGATAAGATTACAACTTGGAGACTACAATATTTATTTGTGAGAAAACTATGGAGAATTTCTGATGTCTTTAGCTTCCTCAATGACAGCCTTATGTAGGCATGAATCCGAACTTCAAATGCATTTCAAACTCATGTTCAGTGTTAAGTGCGCCTTTATCTCGTGGTCTGTCATCTTTTGTCTGAGTAGTGCCAACTTTTCTCGTGAGTGCTGACGTTTTTTGTCCTAATGTGTCATAACTTTTCTCGTGAGTGGTCCATAATTGAGTGCGTTTAATGGTCCAAACCTTTTTCCTTTGTCGGGGAATCTTTACATTATTGGTTTTTATGGTACCCGAGCTTTAGGAAAGCGTGCCCTCTTGTTAGCAGGTCTTTTGTCTTTTCCTACTTCTGAACTGTTGGGTTTGGATCGGAATCTTTTCCCGAATTCTGGTTTTTTCTGCTCCGGGAATGCTTGGCAAATACGATCTTTCCATCGGCCAATATGTGTCATGTTGCAGAATTTTTGGTATGTTTCTTTGCTTACCAGAATCTTGTTCTCCCAATAAATTCTCCTTTTTGCTTCGAAGAGCTCTTCGGCAAATCCTATTGTTGTTCATGTCATGGAATTCAGCATGAAAGTTCCATTGGCTGTATTTTGAAAGAACTTAAATGACTAGTTGACTTTGTCTATTTCTATTAGACAAACCCAATGACCCCATGCTCGTCTGGTTGAAACTCCATCTTCGGTGATGGCTCCAACTAACATTGGTGTTTCCTCTGGTAACAAAGTATTGATATTTTTTAAGGCGTTCCCATCTGGTCGTCTTAACTTGATTAAGTGAAAAGCTTCAAAAAAGCCTTTCTTTGCTGGTTTTTGAAGTGGCACTGAAAAAATACAACTCCAAGATATACTTTGATAATTTGGAGATTTCAGAGAATGATGGTGCAACAGTATAAACCGAAGCCAGATCTCCGAAATTATACCATTTTGTACCTCGTTTGGATGGCTACCTGGTTTCATCCAAACCCTATGATATTTTTAGAAGATATCAACAATTGTTTTGTCTGAGTTGATACACCGTCTGGTAATCAGTTTCTCCCCCAAGTACGTTGGTAATCTTGCATAGGAGAAGAAACAAAATCTTTGTTAATGTGAACCCTAGAAGTGCATGTCTGTGGCCTAAGGTTCAACTCTCCCTTTTGATGTAAAAGGAGTTCCGTTCCATAGGACGGTGGTAACAACCCTCCTTTTCATCTTCCTGTAAGGACTTGGTCGTGACTCCAACTCTTTGACTCGGGTTTGAACATCTCGAAAGTTTTCAAGAATTTCCTCATGATGTTTAATCATGATTTCCACCTGACTTTGGATCTGATGGATCTGTGCAGGGACATGGTGTTGTAAGTATCCATAACGCCGCATCGTTTTCTGAATCTCTCTAAGATCTTGGGATATCTTAGAAGTATCTGGCTCGATTTCTCGAAAGGTTGGTTCTCCCATCCAAATTGTTTGGTCCGGACCCTGTTGGATCATTGAGGTCTGGAATCATGTTATTGTGTTCATGATGGTCTTCATCCTGAGCCTCAGACAACTCGAACTGAAGTTTGAGGTCATCTTATAAAAGGTTCCTCGATATCTTCTCCAGTTGTTCAAGCTGCTTAACAAATCGTGTTAACCGGACCCGGTCCGAACCGAACGAGTTAAAATCGGTTTGAAATCGAGACTGGTTAACCCGATCCCAAATCGGAGTCCGATCCAGGTTTAAATCAGATCGAACTTGTTCCGTTGGATTGAAACCGCTGAACCGACGATTTCGGTCCCAATGGTACCGATCCGGTTCTGCACCGGTTCCGGTTTGGAACCAAAACCGATGAATTTTTTTTTTTTAAAAAAAAGAAAAGGCGAGTTGGCCAACGACTATTGAGTCGTTGGCCAAGGGGGCAGCATAATTAGTTTTAATTTTTTAAAAAAAAAAATTTGTAACCTTTAAATACCCCTTTACCTAACACCATAAAAAAAATTTGTAATCTATAAATGTGTTTTTTATCTGCTCAATGACTCTTTACCAAATATGTTACTTATGTATTTAATCCTCTTGTTAAGGACTGCACCTTGGCTTAAAGTAGGCTTCAAGTTATTCTTCAATTTTGTACTTCGAACAATGAGTTTGAATGATACAAACTGTATACACTGATCCATGATATATGATTTCGTCCTCTGTAAATGCATTCAGCTCGGTTCATCATACTTTTCTGCTCGACTAGATTCAACTTAACTGATAATCAATATCAACTTTGTTCATATGTCTTCAGCTAGGTATCTACTTCTTTGTTATTATACTAGTATCGTTAACAACTTAATTTACTTATCAGCTTGATCCACTACTTCAGCTAGGTTCCTCGTCTTATTAGCTGGGTTGAATAAATATTTTGTTATCACCAAAATTAAGTTTATTCTAATAATTTTTCCTTATAAAAGATTTCAGTTCAGTTCAACTCTTAAGTAATCCAGCTAAGTTCAGTTCAGCAAGGAATACAAGTGAATCAAAATTCTTATTAAGAAAAAAGTAGAGGAAATCCTTTCTATCATTTTCTAATGCTTCAAGCTCCTCCTGATCTCTTCTCGTCCCTCTTTTGGCATCACCAGAATGCCTCAAGAAATCAAAAATCTAAGCAAGTTGACCATAGAAGATTTGTTGCATATTATCTAGGTGTTGTTCAATAGTAGCAAATTTGTGGTTTATCTTCCCATTGAGCGTAATTGTAGGGCTGGCTTGTACATGAATGAACAAAATTGATATCAGTTGTTTATGTGTAAGTGAAATTTCCGAGATACATATCAGTTGTGAGCTAATTTTTTTGAAGTATCAAGAATGAACTCGATTGTGTTGATTTTAATTCTTGCTCGAGGTCGATCACTTGATAAGTTTGGGGGAGTTGATAAGTGTCATTCATGGACTTAAAGTTATATGTTTTATCGTTACTTTTTACCTTGGTACTTGAATGGACTTACACTTTTGGCCATAAATTTTTCATATTTCGGGAATCTATGTAGAAACGCAAGGAAATGATGAAAAGAACATGAACAACGATAAAAAGGACCAAACGAGTTAGCTTGTCGATCGATCTTCAATTCATGTCCCGATCGACCATGAGTGGTCGAAACATTCAAAGGCAAAATTCGTGTTTACCAATCCTGCAATTGACCCAAGATCGATCGTACAAGTTTGAGACTTTAAACACATGAAAAAACTCACGATCGATGGGCCATTTCCTCGAGATCGATCACGCAATAGAAATCTGCACAAAATCTTTGACATCTAAGGAACCTTCCTTTCCTTAAGCAACTATGTAAGGGGCCTAATGCTCATCTTTGACATCTAAGGAACCTTCCTTTCCTTAAGCAACTATGTAAGGGGCCTAATGCTCGACCATATGGGCCTTTCGGACGGCCAAACACCCTTATCCATCATATTCCATCATATTTTGAGAGATTTAGAACAAATCCAACAAGATAATCAAAGGGCTCGATTGAGAAGAAGTAAGAGAAGAAGCGATGATCAAAAAACAAAGTCGACGCCGATAGTTTATTCTTATCTTTAAATTTAGTTTTATTTTATTTTTATTATATCATGTTTGAATTGTTGCAAAACATGTTTAATCATTGGTTATTCATTATGGTTATGAACTAGGTTTGGTCATCAAGATTAAGAGAGTCTTTGTTTGAACCTATGACTTGATTATTATATGTTGATTGAATTCCTATATTCTATGTGCTAGTGTTCTTAATGCTTTCAAGGAGTAATTATCTTGGAATGATTTTATATTTTGTAATTGAGATCGAGAGATGATATTATAACATGATATACAATTCATGCGAGAATTTCAGGTTGAGATCAAGAGATGAGATAAATATATGTGTGATAGCAATAGTTTGACCAGGATCGATGGCTACAAGTTTTCATAGAATTTAATGCAATATTGATTTCTTAAATAAGTGAACGACAGTTACTTACTGCAAATTGATATTAGGTTTTAGGTTATTTGTACAATTAATTCAAAAACAATTAACCAAAAATATGGCGTTTTTAATGTTTTGCAAAATTTCCTTAAGTTTTCCTTAATTGTATTGGTTGCAACTTTTATCAATTTATAACTAATTTTGTTAACCGGAAGATTCAAATGGACGAATTGGAAAATTGTATCAATAAATTAATAATTGGTTGAAACTTTGCGGGTGACAGGTTCAACTGGTTGAAACTTGCAATTATTTTAGCTTCACATAAGCAATTTCGTCCGCCTCAACCAAACATAAAATTAAATGCAAGAGCTTTCAGAGAACAATATATATATACGGAACTAAAAGACCTGTTATTAAACACTAGAATTCAAATTTAATTTTTTAGAAAAATTGTTTCGTAGAATATAGAAGATATTAACCCATATTTTAATTTTACAGCAAGTAGAAATAGTTTTTCAGAAACAATCAATACTCATTCATAAATTGATGGAAAAGCACATGAATTTCATAAGAAAAATAAATATCAACTATTGCCTTCCTTAACCAAGAATCACAATAGATGATTAGCCACTCATGACTAAATTAAAAACAATCAAATTCAATGTAAAAAGCATGAAAGAAAAGCAAACTAGGTAAACTATGTAGATCTTCACTTGTCGAGGTTGTCATGCCCGCCTCGCTTCGATCTTCGTAGCCGCCTTCGAACTATGATGAACTAGTTATGAATTATCTATGAAAAGTATGCAATAATATGTAAAAAGTGTCTCCTAGAGGTCTGATGGTCGAGGGGTATTTATAGGAGGATGGGGAAGGGGCTAGAGCCCTTGTATGGTGGAAAGAAATCAAGTCTTTTAATTTTACTCGAATTCTTCTGACGATCGATTGGGATCAGTTGGCGATTGATCGCCATCTTATTTTTTTCAGTCAATTTCCTTTGACGATCGATTACGGATGGTTGGCGATCGATCGGCAACCTTTTCTATTTTTTTATTTTCCAGAGTCTCTCGGCGATCGATCACTGCAATATGCCGATCGATTGCTGAGACATAATTTTTGTTGCTCGGATTTTCTTTTTTAGTGCTTGTTTAGTGATCAATCGCGGTCATTTGTCCACTTTTATGCATTTTTCTTGGTTCACTTTGATTCCTTGTTAACTCCAATGCATTTCTTGATTCTTATTCGCCCTTGTTAGCTTGATTTCTTCGATTCCACCTACATTTACATAAAATATACGATTAGGTAGCATATGTATCAAATTAACCATCAAAACATACTAAATCATAGGTAATTAAAAGCACTAGATGTGTCTATTTATATTCACATCAGCAGAGCCCCCTTTGGTTGTCAGCTGGATGACTCCCATCCTGAACTATCTATGAAATGAAGCTAGGAGGCTGAAAAGGCAGGTTTTTCAGTTTGCCTTGGTCGGTGATATGCTGTATAAAATATCATTTGCTGGGCCGCTGCTCAGATGTTTGGACAAAGAAGAGGCCAAATATGTGCTTCAGGAAATACACAAGTTGTATTGATCACCTCCGAGGACTGGCCTTAGAACAAAAGACTCTCCTGGCCGGATATTTTTTGCCAACTTTTTTTCAAAGATGTAGTAAGGGTTGTGGTTACCTGTGAGGGTTGCCAGAGGCATAGACCGCTAAGCTCTTGAAATCTGTGATAGAAGCATGTCCATTCGATTAGTGGGGGATGTATATCGTAGGGCCTTTCCCCATCGCCCCAAGGCAGAAGAAATTCATGATAGTTGTTGTGGACTACGTTTCAAAATGGGTGGATCCTGAACCCCTTGCTTTTATCACAGAAAAAGATGTGCTGAATTTCATATGAAAAATAGTGTGTGCTTTTTTGGTGTGCCAAGAAGGTTGATCTCGGACAATGGAAGATAGTTCCGAGGTCGGCGCTTGATGGCTTAGTGTCAAGAGATGAAGATTGATTAGGCCTTCACTTCCGTGACCTAACCACAAAGTAATGATCAGGCGTAGGTAACTAATAGGTCCACAGTGCAAGTGATGAGGGCAAGATTGTACGGGGTCGGGAAAGAATGGTCTATGGGTCAGAAGCAGCGCTACCGGCTGAGATATGAGCCACCTCAGCTAGGATTCAGGCTTACGATGAGGACAATGAAGAACGTCAAGTCCGATCTTGATTTGACATACCAGAAGAAAAAAATGGCAGTGATCACGATGGAAGCCTACCGGAGAAAAATAATCAAAGCTTACAACAGACGAGTCATGCCTTGAAACTTTCAGGTTGAAGACCTAGTACTTTCAGCCAACGGAAGTCGGAAAACTTGATCCTAAATGGGAAGGACCCTATAAAGTAGTTCAAAATTAAGCTCAGGGGCCTAATATTTGGAAGATGTAGAGGGGAAGAAGTTGAAGAGACCGTGGAATGCCTTCCACCTCAAAAAATATTATTCTTAAGCATGCATGTGTTTTATGTATCAGCTCATAGTAGCGAGTTTTTTATTTATAAAGTATTATTCAGTACAATTCAAGCATTGCCATGATTTAGTGCAGGTTAGCCTTGTCACAAAATAAGCCCAGGTGAACAAATCCCTGGCATAAACTTACCTTGAAGGTCAGCCCTAGCATGATTAACCCCTGTCACAAAATAAGCCACGATGAACAAATCCATGGCGTAAACCTTGGCATGATTAAGTGCAGGTAAGTCCTGTCACAAAATAAGCTCAGGTGAACAGATCCATGACGTAAACTTACTGCTAAGGTCAGCCCTGTCATGATTAAGTGCAGGTCAGCCCTATCACAAACTAAGCCCAAGTGAACAAATCCCTGGCGTAAACTTAGTGCAAAGGTCAGCCCTGGCATGATTAAGTGCAGGTTAGCCCTGTCACAATAAGCACAGGTGAACAATCCCTGGCATAAACTTATTGCTAAGGTCAGCCCTGACATGATAACATGCCAGTATTGTTATTTAATTCTATACTTAGAATTATTTCCAGTTATAAATTGCAGGACATGTCAGCCATATTTGCGATTTAATTCTGCACTTGGAATTATTTCCAGTTGTAAATTGCAGGCCAGGTCAGCCATATTTACGATTTAGTTCTATACTTAGACGTATTAATGATGGTAATTACAGGCTAGGTCGGCCATATTTAAAATTTAGTTATTTCTAATCATAAATTGCTAGCAAGTCCCGTCAAGATCTCAGGCCTGCTCTGTTCAAAGTTTAATACTAATTGTAAATGTCATTAGAAGTCAGCAAAACAAACATTTCATTAGATGAAAGTGCACAACCATGCTCAAGTGTCTTGCCTAGCAAATACTCGATTCAAACCAACAGGAAATAAAAGCCATCCTAGTCTATGAAGTCAGGGGGATGGTGGCAACAATCTATATACTGATCCTCGGAATGGAAGCCTTGGGTCTTAAACTATTCTTTACATCCTTCAATGCCCAGGTCAAGAAACTTAAATGCCTTGGCCGCAAGAAGCTTCTTAAATACTTACGATCTCAGAAAAGCTTTTTTTCTCCCAACTCCCCAGCCAAGTATGTCTTCAGCTCCAACCAAACGTCCCCCAGCTCGGTAGTAACATTAGTCAATGCCGCGTCTTTTTCCGAGAGAACCAATCTAAGTCACTCGACCTCAGCCCGCAACTTGGTCAATTCAGCCTCCATGGTCTCGGTCTACTGCGCCTGACCTATCTGGGCAGCTTTTAGCTCAGCCTCATCTGCCTTTCCCTCGATTTAGCCTCCTGAGCTTTCTTCTTAGCATCAGATAAGGGCTGACCATAGTTAGCCCCCCAGCAGATACTAACGTTATTCGGCCCTGCAGGGGATGAAAGGTCATCCCGACAAATCTCGGGTCAATATATAAATAATAATAATAATAATAATAATAATAAAAAGGGCAAGATGAATAAGTACCGATAAAGCTCGGGTCAGGCTGTCTTGAGCCAAGGGTCTCCACTTCATCCAGCCATAGCTTGCTGATATGCAGCAGTAGTTAGGCACCCTAGAATCTCAGTCAGTAATCCCGAGATTGGATCATTAATTAGGCTGGTGGACTTGGTGTATTCCATAAGGAGGCCAGGTGAACCCGGTCAGGCAGAGCAGGTCGATTGAGGGCTCTGGATTGAGTCAGGCGAGGCCTCTGTTACCGCGTGAGGTGGTGAAGTTGCCACCTCTTCTCTCACTGGGGTCCTTGTATCCCTAGCTATTTTCCTTTTTCCAAACTAGGGGAGAGTAACCCGTGCTCCTCTGACAGAGGAATGAGGGCATGGATCTGCAAGGGAATCTAAGGAGGTGACTGCACGCGAGGTTGAGTAGGAGACTCCGATGCAACTCTTCCATTCCCTTTCTTCTTCTGGGAGACCATGGTGGATAACATCAGGTTGAAATTAATGACGTCTGCAAGGAAAAAAATTAGAAGATTATCTGGGTAAGCACAAAAAATATATATAGGTGTAATAAAAAAAGAAAAGAAAAGATGAGGACGTACCAGGTGGAAGACTAGCTGGGTAAGAGCTCAGCCTGTAACACCTAAGTACATCCTTCGGATCAGTGTGGTCATGTCGACTTGTCGGCCCCCTATGGCTGACATAACCCTCTGGTAGAAAATATCATCTTTTTACCAAGGGGGAGGTGGCCGTTCTCACGAAGGGAGTCTCTCCAAGCCATAGGGCAAGATCGGAGCCTGTGTGGTTTAACAAAAAAGCATGCTTCTTTCCATCCCTTATGTGAGCTCGGGATTTTCTCCAAAAATTTAGAAGATGGCCTTGCCCCAAAATAGAACAGGCCGGGGAACATCTTGTTCTTGACATGAAAGAAATAATGAATAAGGGGAGGAGAGAAGGGAGGTTCAAGGATTGAAATAAGGCAGCCGCCACTGCCATGCTCTGGAAAGAGTTAGAGCTGAGTTGGCTAAGGGATACGTAATAAAAGTGTGTAACCTCTTGATATAAAGGGAGGATGGGGAAGCGTAGTCCACTTGTTAGAAGTTTGATGAAAAAAAGGGAAAAATCCCACCCAGGGGAGATGAGGACGATCAACTGGCCCAGGTATTCGTACCACATGGTCGGGGGGAACAAAGCGAGAATGGAGGAAAGGCTCAGCCTTGATTGAGACTTGAGAGCTAAGGATCTCATACCACGGGAGGCCAGCCTGTACCAAGCCCTGAGGATCAACCTCAAAACTAGGTAACAGAGGTTTGTCGCAAACCCGAGGAGGGACTCGTAGAAGAGGCTTCGCGACGACAATTTCCTCCCCAGGGCCTTCGCTACGGGTCGGAGAACTGGAAAGCTCCAACCCTGAAGCGTCTTCTGCTGATCCTTGAAAAGCGGCCCCTGGAGGTGGACAAGGTCGAGTCCGTCATAAAGGAAATAAAAGAGACCAGAAACATAAAGCAAGCAAGGAACTTACAAAGATCGGAGCGTGCGAGGAGAATGGAAAGGGGTGAGCAGCGTGAGAGCAATTATAGGCGGCTAAAAGAATGGGTCATTTGGGCCCGGCCCATTTTAACGGTATGGATCGAGGGAGATCAAAGGTCTCAGACACGGATGATGACACATGTCAACATCGTTAATTGGTGCAACATCATTAATTGGTAGGTACGTCAATTGTCTTATCTCAGTTATGGCCTGTGAGATCAAGATTTGAAATTTGTATCATTCTGACAACTAAGTTCAGGTCTAGACTTGCAAATAGTCGAGGACATCGCTACCCTAGCTCGACTAAGGAAGGGATGCTTATGATACCCTAATTGAGGTTAGAGTATTGTCCAACCGAACTCTGCATTATCTCATCCGACCCAACCTCTCAGCTCAATGAGCTATGCCCAAAAGCTCTTTGGGCCCAGATTATGGGCTGAGCTTGTGTAAATAGTCTGGAATGCCACCAGCGGTGTGATGCCCGGTAATTAATGGTGTTAATTTCGGTGTGCTAATGATCCTTAATGGATTGTAATTGTGGCAATTATGAATTAATTGCGGTATTGGGACTCCCGGGGATTTTAAATCCGGTATTTGGAGTCGTAGGATCCAAGGGATGAGATTGTATTCTCATCGTGGTGATAACCTTGGAATTTGGTTTTTGGTGGGATCTGGGGTCCGGAGTACTTTGTACTGGGGCTGGTAATGGATTTTGAGTTGGAGAGATAACACAAATCATTTCCCTCCTTCTATCCCCTCATCCACGCCTAACCCTTCCCCCATTTCCCCTCTTTTTCCCTTGGTGGAAAAATCGTTGGTAGCTTGGCTCGGGAGCCGGATTTCTCGAAGATAATCAGCGCATAATTCATCGGGTCGTGGGACTCAGGCGAGGTCGGACTCGAACTACGGAATTATAAGGTACGTATGACGTACGAGCATAGCCCTTTATTATAATTGCAATTGTTGAGTGTGTGGTACACTATGTTGCAATAAATGTATATGGAAATGCATGGTATATGGTATTAACAATAAACGGATATTGAAATGCATGGTTTATGGTAATTGCTATAAGTGGATATACATATATATTGGAAATTATATGGTGCCGCTTTTGAGCGAGCAATGATTGGTATGTTGTCGCCATTGAGCGACGATCGATTATGACGCCGCTGCTGTTGAGCAAGCGTGGGGTTAAAATACCGCTATTATGGAGCGAGCAATGAAATAGAAACATGGAATCAATGATTAGATATATGTGATATCTACGGTCCTTTATTTAATGATTTAACCACATTTGATTATGGAATTGGTATGGCAGAAATGGTATTAGTTAATCTATATGGTGATTAACTGGCTTTGAGAATTTGATGAGTTTGGTTATTTTGAGAACATGAACAATACAGGGGATCCCGGATGAGGATGATACCATCCAAGGAGTATCATTTAAATTCATGGCATTTACATTCTGTAAATTATGAACTGTAATATTATGATTATTGGATGGGTGGTATTGGTATGCTCACCCCGTGTGGGGGCTGTCTCTGTTGGGGCAGGTGATACAGGCGCAGCAGTAGCTTTGGAGTTGAGCTCGGGCTGTTGATTTGAGGTACTTCCACGATTGAAGTACCAGAGCTGGTTGAATAAGTACGTAGATCTAGAGTTGAGATCGAGCTGTGCATGGGAGGTGCTCCCAAGATTGAAGTACCAGTAACGGTATTTGGTAGAGTATCTTATGTTGGGATATGCATAAGACAACTCATTAGATGATTGTTTATGACATACAATGTATTATGGTTTTATTAATGGCAATTCATTATTATATATTATTCGAGTATTTGTGTAATATGAATTAATATATAAGTTAATGTCCTTAGAATAATATTGTATTGTTCTTAAAGATTGTCCCTAGTCAAGTATTATCATGAATCGGGATAATGATAATGCATTGAGACTAGTATGTTTTGATTGATGAATTGTTCATAGATATGAGATATCAAATCAACACATGGGTACATCTTAGAGAACACTGTACTTGAGATCATCTGAGATCCCAACATAAGGAGTTATGTATCTTGATATTGTGAAACGTTAACTGTAACAGGGTAAACTATAAAGACAATTACTGATATACTACGAATTATGTAGAGGAATGTTGATTGATCAAGATAGGATTTGTCCCTCCTATATAACAGGAGAAGTGTTTGGGCCCTTGATCAAGTGAGACTAAAATGCATGGCCATGCTCGAATGAGTCGATATGTGATATCGAGCTTATTCGTTTATTCTAGTTCTACTTGGGGATCAAGAATAAAAGATTCAATATACGAGTATGACTATTCCATGACTCGTGTTTAATCTAAACACATTGGACAAAGGGATTAAGTTACATGGTTAATATTATCACAGTCCATAGGTTATGTCGAGTCAATGAAATTTTTGTAATTTGGGTAGCCTTGATGTGTTGTTAGATACCTGTTGGGAAACGATTTCTAAGTTTTGGTGATTACAAACACCTACTGGATAAAGACACCAACCGGTGATAAAGACCAACTGGATGAACACCTACCGGATGTTGAAGTCTTACCGGGTGATAAAGACCAACTGGATGAACACCTACCGGATGTTGAAGTCTTACCGGGTGATAAAGACCAACTGGATGAACATCTACCGGGTGAATACACCAACCGGGTGACATACATCAACTGGATGGCTACCAACTGGATAGACATCAACCGGACAGACATCAACTGGATGGCTACCAACTGGATAGACATCAACCGGACAAACATCAACTGGATGGCTACCAACTGGAGAAAGACATCAACCGGACAACCATCAACTGGATACGGACATCAGCCGGACAGACATCAACCGGATAAACATAAACTGGATGGACATCTACTAGACAACCATCAACCGGATAGTCTCACACTGAACAAAGACATCAACTGGTCATAAGAGGATGAACGACCAGTTGAACAAAGAAAACCAGCAGAAGTCTAAACTTCCAGTAAGAGCACTAAGCAACGAGACAAAATAAGTACAACATTCTCTGACAAAGGTACAACAGAGCGGCGCACCCTGCTATATCTCCGCCACCATTACCGTCAGAGTTAAAGAGCCGTTGCTTAACAAAATAGGAAAGAAGACAATATGAATTTGGAAAGCTAATCTCTTCCTAATACAGAAAAGCTACCGTTGGACAACCAAACTATAAATACGTCCAAGCAAAGAATGAAGAATAGAGCTGAACGATTTTCAACTAACAGAAACACCTCAAAGCAAACAAGAAAATCAACTTACTGATATTCCAAAAGTTCAGCAAAGAGCAGACAAGCAGTGCAACTGAATCTGTGACAGATTAATTCTTATTGAAGTCTGCTGCTCAAGAACACTCGAAGCTGAAAAGTTTATTTTGTAAAGAGTGTTATAGAATCTTTTGTAATCAAATTTAAGAAGTTGTGATTGCTAGGAGTTTAGGCCAAGCTGTGTGAGTGCCTAAGAAGGTTGTATACTGTAAAGTGTAAACCGAGTCTTCTAGTGAATCCTTCCTGCAAAGGAAGAAGGGGAGACGTAGAAGCGTTGTGCTTCGAACTTCCAGAAACAATTCCTGTGTCATTTGTTTATTGCTTATTTACTACTCAGTTTTATTCCTCACAAGTTCAGCAGACGTCTTCCGCACTATAATAAGTGTCTACTGACTTGCCTGATATTGAGAAGCAACTGTAATACTTAACAGTTTACAGTTAACTTGAGAAAGAAATCGAAATTGAATATAGTGTTTATTCAACCCCCCCTTCTAAACACTACCCCTATCCTAACAAGTGGTATCAGAGCTTAGGTCTTTTCAATCTTGAGAAATTACCAATTACCAAATACTGATGGCCTCATTCAGCAAGATTCCAATGTTCAAGAAAGACGAATATGATGATTGGAGAATCCGTATGCAAGCACATCTAAGTGCTCAAGATGATGATATGTGGTATGTAATCACTGAAGGACCTATGAAGATCATAAAAATCAATACAGCTGCTTCTATCACAAGTGGTGATCCACAAATGGTAGAAAAGGACAGATCTCAATGGTCAAATGAAGAAAAGAAGAAAGCTAATCTAGACAACGTTGCTAAGGACATTTTGTTGAAAACTTTGGACAAAAACATGTTCAACAAAATAAAAATGTGTTCCACAGCTAAAGAAATATGGGAGAAGATTGCCCAACTCTGTGAAGGAAATGATCAAACCAAAGAAAACAAGCTTACTGTGGCATTACAGAAGTTTGAGCATATCAAGATGATGAATGGAGAAACTCTCAACGAGTATGATGAAAGAGTGACCGGAATAATTAATGAACTCAGCAGTCTGGGTAAGGAGTTACCCAACAGAGAAGTCACCCTCAAAGTGATGAGAGGTCTCCCAAGAGAATGGGATGTCAAGACCATTGCTATGAGAGAATCAAAGGATATCAACAAGATAGATCTGCATGATATGTTTGCTGATTTAAAAGCCTATGAATTCGAATTAGGTATTCGGGTTGAAGATGAACAGTACCAGTCAGCCTACCAAAGCTCTCACTGCATCGGAGGCCATATCTACCGCTACAGAGATGACTCCAGAAAAAATATGTAATGATACTATGGCAATGTTCGTAAAGAAATTTGGGAAATTCATGAAGAAGAATCAGAAATCATATCCACGAAGGCAGAGCTTCAAAGGAAGACCAGAAGAAGAAGAGCGTGTATGTTTCAATTGTCTCAAGCCAGGGCATTTCATCGCCGACTGTCCAAAACCCAAAAAGGATGATCACAAAAGAGGATCCAAGGATCACAGAAAATCCAAGGAAACTAGAAGATCATCCAAAAGGGACAGAGATCAAAAGGTTTTGATGGCAGAAGAAAGTAAGAGCAAATGGGCTGATTCAGAATCAGAATCAGAGGAGTCAACCAGCTCGTCCAGCGAGAGTGAAGACGAGGAAGTCCATTGCTTAATGGCAAATAATGAAATTGAGGTACACGAGTCTAATCTATCTGAATTTACACATAGTGAACTTACCAATGCATTGCAGGACATGATCAATGAGTATCGGAAGTTATATGAATCCTTTGAAAGCTATAAGACTGAGCACTCAATCCCAACGGAAACGCATAACAACAAACTTGATTGTGAACAATCAAATGAGTTGAAATGCTTAAGGGAAACAGCCAGTCTTCTAGTGAAAGAAAGAGATGAAGCCAAGTATGCTTACCAGAAACTCAGCAAACTGGTCAGCACTTGGAATGCGTCAACTACCAGAAAAGATGAGATGCTTGAGTCTATAAGACTTGCTAGTGATCGACCTGGTATAGGCTATAATAGCAATGATAGCAATTCATCTGGTAACGAATCTCTGCTGTGTCTAAAGAAAAGCAATATTCAATCAATTAACTTTGTAAGATCTAGCACAATATATGATCTCACTGAACTGGTTAAAGAACCTGTTAAAGCAACACTCATTAAGGAACATGCATCACACCGAGGTATTGGTTATGTTGAACCAATCAAGAAAGCTAAACCAGGGCAAAAGTTCAGAAATGAACTTAAACCCACTGGTCGAGCAACTAGAGAGGTTAAACCCAACTGGTACTACAATTGTATGCCCATCCAGAAGAGATATATGCCAAATAACAGGAACTACAAACCAAGAGTACATGCATACACTCATTATCACACTTCACAGTCAAGACCATCACCATCATTTATGAATGCACACACATTTCAGAACACACACCGACCTAATCCACTCAGGGTCATACAAGTGTGGGTTCCGAAAGGACTAATCCTGCCCGGACCCAAGTAGGATTGGGTACCAATCATTTTATCGCTTTAATTGCAGGAAACTAGAATGCATCATGTTCGGAGTTCAGAATGGTTTCTGGACAGCGGATGCTCTAGACATATGACAGGAAATGCGAGCTTATTGTCTGAACTGGTGGACTCCACCGGACCCAGAATAACTTTTGGAGACAACGCAAAAGGTAGAACCGTGGGTAAGGGTAAGATTATCTACGGTAACATTATTATTAAAGATATTCTGTTAGTTGAAAATCTATGCTATAACTTGATTAGCATAAGTCAACTCTGTGACAATGGTCATTCCGTAGAATTCAACCAGCACTCATGTACAATCAAATCTTCTGATGGTAGTATATTACTTATAGGAAGAAGGCATGATAACACATAAAATTGATTGGAATCTTAATCAGCCTACCTCCTCTACTTGCTTTGCTGCCCTGAATTCTTCCAAAAATTGGCTTTGGCACAAACGATTGAGTCACTTAAATTTTAAAACTATTGCCAGTCTGCGTAAACTTGATCTAGTCATTGGACTGCCCCAAATTGAGTTCTCAAAAGATAAGATCTGTGCAGCATGCCAACTTGGTAAGCAAATCAGATCCTCCTTTAAGAACAAAGGGAGTAAATCTTCTTCTCGGTGCCTAGAGTTGCTGCATATGGATCTGTTTGGTCCTATACCAGTAACAAGTCTAGGGGGAATGAAGTATACCCTAGTGTTAATAGACGATTACACTCGTTTTACGTGGGTCTTGTTCCTAAGTGGCAAAGATCAGGCTACTCCAAAGCTGATCAAACTACTGAAAAGACTCCAAAATGAGAAATCGTGTGGGATAGATAGAATTCGCAGTGATAAAGGTACTGAGTTCACCAATCAGTCACTCGAATCATATCTACATGACCTTGGTATTAAACACGAATACTCTGCTTCTAGAACTCCTCAACAAAACGGAGTTGCTGAGCGTAGGAACCGCACTTTGAAAGAAGCTGCGTGAACTATGCTTGCGGAATCAGAAATATCGCAGAGATTTTGGGCAGAAGCTGTCAACACAGCTTGTTATACGCAGAACAGATCAATGATTAATAAGCGAGCAAATAAAACCCCTTATGAGATCTGGAATGGCAGTAAGCCAAATATTTCCTACTTCCATGTGTTTGGTTGCAAATGTTTTATTCACAACAATGGAAAGACTCATCTCACCGCTTTTGATGCCAAATCTGATGCTAGAATATTTCTTGGGTATTCTACAGTTAGTAAAGCCTTCAGAGTATTTAATAATAGAACTCTTACGGTAGAAGAATCAGTGCATGTAAAATTTGATGAACCTACTGACTGTACAATATCTGATATACAAATCAACAACTTGAGGAATTGACTAGAAAGCACTTACATTGATGAAAAAATGTTGATGACAAGATCAATTACAGAAGCAAGACTGACTGCTTCTTAGAACCAGAAGTTCCTGAAGCTCAAACAGAGGAGTCTACTGGTAAACAAGCACTGCAGCCAGCCAACAATGACACTGTTGCACATACTCCTGCTGCAGTTGAGGGAGCAAGTGAAAAAGATGCGACAATCAGAACTTCTGAATTACCCACTCACATCCAGTCAAATGAAGAGCTCAACCCTCTTGGACCTCCGCTTCGGTGGATGAAGAATCATCCTCCCGAGCAGGTCATAGGTAACCCTGTTGCTCCTCTACGCACTAGAGGACAAATGATTAATGAATTCCTTCATGCCGCATTCATATCTCACTTAGAACCTAAGAAGATTGATGATGCTATGTTAGACCCAGGCTGGGTAGAAGCTATGCAAGAAGAACTTAATCAGTTTGAGCGAAACAAAGTATGGTATTTAGTACCACGACCACAACATCACACTATAATTGGCACCAAATGGGTATTTAGGAATAAATTAGACGAAAATGGAACAGTAATCAGAAATAAGGCAAGATTAGTTGCACAGGGCTACAGACAGGAAGAAGGCATTGATTTTGATAAAACCTTTGCCCCTGTAGCTCGACTAGAAGCAATTCGCATATTTCTTGCATTTACTGCGTTTAAAGACTTTAAAGTCTATCAGATGGATGTTAACAGTGCGTTTCTTAAAGGCAAACTCCAGGAAGAAGTTTACGTTGAACAACCTCCTGGATTTGAAAGCCATCAGCAGCCATCTTATGTTTTTCGTCTCAATAAGGCTTTGTATGGTCTGAAGCAAGCTCCCCGTGCATGGTATGAGACACTATCAAAATATTTGACTGAGCATAACTTTATCATTGGCACGGTGGACAAGACCCTTTTCAAATTCACAAAGGGAGATCATACTCTGCTAGTTCAAATTTACATTGATGATATTATTTTTGGAAGTACTAACTCAAAATTGTGCGAAAGATTTTCTAAAATTATGCAGGATCAATTTGAGATGAGCATGATGGGAGAATTGTCATTTTTCTTAGGATTGCAAGTCAAGCAATCTAGTGAAGGAATCCTGATAAATCAGTCTAAATACACTAAAGAGCTGCTGAAGAAATATGGAATGAGTACCAGCTCAGCTGTTGCTACACCAATGAGCTCATCTGCCAAACTCGACTTGGATAATTCAGGAATACCAGTCGAAGTTACAATGTATCGAGGCATTATCGGATCTTTACTGTACTTAACAGCCAGTCGACCAGATATCATGTTCGCAGTGTGTATGTGCGCCCGGTTTCAAGCAAATCCCAAGCAGTCGCACTTCACTGCTGTCAAAAGAATCCTCAAATATCTGAAAGGCACTGAGAATGTCGGTCTATGGTATCCAAGAGACTCAACTTTTAACCTTATTGGATATTCAGATGCTGACTATGCTGGATGCAAAATTGACAGAAAAAGCACCAGTGGATATTGTCAATTTCCTGGTGATCGATTGATATCATGGGGTTGCAAGAAACAGACATCCATAGCAACTTCTACTGCAGAGGCTGAATACCTTGCTGCTGGAAGCTGCTGTGCTCAACTGCTCTGGATTCAGCAACAACTAAGAGATTATGGAATTGAATCCACAGAGGCACCCATATTTTGTGACAATACGTCTGCCATTGCTATAACATACAATCCAGTTCTTCATACTCGTACTAAACATATTGACATCCGTCATCATTTTATCAGAGATCATGTTATGAAGAAAGAAATTCGGCTGGAGTATATTTCTACCGAACAACAGGCAGCAGACATTTTCACAAAACCCCTACCAGACGCTAAGTTTTCCTACTTTCGAAATATTCTTGGTTTGATTGAAATTACTCCTTGATTATTTTGTTTTGGTAATAAATTCAGGGGGAATTATTTAGTTTATTCGCATAAATTAAGGGGGAATTTCAGTTATAATCTTATCTTGGTTATTTAAGCTCAGCTGGTAATACAATGGTCAGCTGCAGTAGGTGTATACGTACCAGTAGGACTCTACATCCAGTAGATGCGCTCTTACCAGTCGGACCCTACATACCAGCAGACTTTACCAAATATGCTTTGACAAAAATAACCCTCGATACTCATTAACCTAATGAAACGTCGGAATTCAAAATTACTTTTGTGTAAAATAAATTATTTCACTCCCGCCTAAATCCTGTCCTTTTATTTATTGGTTAAATTTTTTTTAAATCGTTAGATGATCGCCACGTATACATGTGTCCGCTCATCTACAGTACGACGTTACATATACTCTCATTTTCACCGCCATTAGTTTCATTATTCTTCATCTTCTCCAACAAATCACTGCGATTAACCTTCCTTCCAGAAAATTTTACTCCACAGGATTGCTGCTGTTTCTTCCGCATAATCATTCAAAATGTCAAAGAATACACAACCAGGCTTCATCACAAATGCTGTTCACGTGGATTTTCATTTAATCTACACATCATCTGATGAAGAGACAAAGGAACTGATTCACAAGTTGGATACCTCCGGTCTCTTGGTGATCCTAAGCCAGACCCCCTCATTCTACAAGGAAGAATTGCACGAGTTCTTTGCTACTGCAAAAATTGTTGATGGCTCCGTGGTGGCATCCATCTCCGAACAGTTGGTTACAATCACCCAACTTGAATTTGCCACCCACCTATGTCTTCCCTCCACAGGACTTACTGATTTTTCCACTATTCCAGTGGAACTACGAGAAGAGATGCGCCTCATAGTTTCTGACTCTGCAAATCGCCTTCAACGTCCTCCATTCAGGAAAGTATTAATGAAGAGTCATTTCCGACAACTGGCGGATATCATTTCAAAGGGGCTACTATGTAAAGCTGGGTCTTTTGATATCATCACCCTAGAAAAATTTGATGTTATGAGTGCCATATGCAAAGGCTTGGAGATAAACTGGCCAGTTGTACTATTTCAAATTCTGACTGGTCTCGTAGTCAATCAGGCTTCGCCCTACCACTAAGCAGCCTTTTTGACAGCAAAAACATTAAGACAGGGGCTCTCACCAACCTTCATCCAGGGAGACTAATCACTGCAAAGTATCTTCAGCTTCACAGACAGCGAAGTGGCAGAGAAGTTGGGGTGACGAAGCGCCGATCGACTCAAGTTATTAATGACTCTGAACAAACCATATCGGAATCAGCTGAGTCTTCTTCTCCTCCTCCCCCCCTAAGAAGCCTAGAACAAGAAAAGCTGCTCCTCCAGCTCTCCGACAGAAAGTCATTGCAGCTTCTGATACCATCTCCTCCGCCGTCCGACAGAAGATATCCCTGGTAGAGAACCCAGCCCTAAAAATCCTCCACCTGAGGAACCAACTGCTTCATTGGCCATGGTACTTGCTACCTCAGTGGCCCCCGCTGACAATTCCTCTGCACTTGTGAGCTCTCAGCAAGCACCAGGCTCTATCAGTTTTAGGACACCCAAGTCCTTGTGTCCTTACTGTCATCCGAAGACCACCACCGCTGGTAAAGGCAAAACTCTTATGGCTCCAGTATCCACTCCTGTTGCCTTTGAAATACAAATGGTCATGGATACCGTTGAAGCCAATCTGCAGCCACGGCTAGACATTTTTGATCGATGGGTGAAGGCTCGAGTGAAAGTCCGATTTAATGATTTCAATCCTATTCTGGATCAGGCAAGGGAAGATGAGAACCAAATTTTGGCTTATCTTCAAATCACAGACCCTGAGAAGAGCCTGAAGCTGAGGGATGTATTCCGTCTGATGAACTATGTGGGCGAACTTCAAGCCCTTGTTGAAACCCGTCTTCAGCATTTCAACGGTGATTCAGGCACAGCGAATCATGATAGAGCAGTTCTAAATGCTCTTGGACCAAAACTGGAAATGGCCGAGCTAGCTCTTCATGATCTTCGCATATCAACTGGTACTCACTCATGCTCTACTGCTGTAAATATTGCAAGTCCCGACCAGCCTGATTTACAGATAGCCACTACTGATCTGGAGATTGCTTCTACTAATGTGGAGATAACTTTGATTGACCTGGAGACAACTCCCACTGGAGTGGAGACAGCGTCAACTGCCTTGGAGGCAACTTCTCCTGCTAAAGAACTCTCCTCTCCAACTGCTCACCTTGTCTCCTCTGCTCCTAGCTCTTATAATGATCAACCGACCCAACCGATGGTTGTTGATCACGAAAATGTGGACACAGTAATTCAGACTGTGGTTCATCAAGTTACCATCTCGTCTGGCAACCATGAACCCAGTGAGTCCTCACATTCAAATGATCACACCCAGTCGTCTGCTGCTGCGGTTGTCCAAGCCACTGCTGATATGGCTGTACCTGCTCCAGACTCAACAGCTGCCCCACTTATTGAAGACACTGCTACTATGGTTGTTACTGTCTCAGACTCAACAGCTGCCCCACTTGTTGAAGACACAGCTTTACTATCCACTGCAGTTGTCGATGCTCATCCCGGTGTTCTTGCTCCTACTGCTGACCCTAAAATAATTGCTGTGGATCCGTCAATGGCTCAAGAACTTTCAGAAGATTTCTTTGACTTTCAAACTTCAATCCCTCTGGACGAGCCACCAAACATTGCTGCACAGTTAGCAAATCTATCCAATGCAATTTCAGCACTAGCCAGCGATGTAAATAAACTCAAGCAGGAAGAGCGCACTGCGACTCTTATTCTTGGCACCCATCAGCAGCACACGGACTCTCAGTTCCAGCAAGTCTACAGGGACTAAATAGTCTAACGACTACTGTCACCAGACTTCAGACTTTTGCTGAGAATGCAGTTGCAGACGCATTTTCTCGAATCGGCCAGGCTCGTCTTCAGATCACTCAACATAATGAATCACTTCATGCTGCCACATCCCTAGCTCTTGGAGATAAGATCGAAGACGCCAAGAAAGTCTTCACCGATCAATTGGCAACCATGCAGGCAGCATTCGCTTCCCAAATTCAAGATATATGCAACAGCCTGCCTGCTGCTCCACAAATAATCCGAAGACTGCCTGAGCCCAGCAGAACTGCTCCTCCGTTCCAGCGAGATCCGAGTCCAGCAAGTCGTTCATCCACTGCAGCTGGAGCACCCACTCAGTCAAGACCATCTACTCAGCAAAGATCTCGAAGTCCGCGCCAACCGTCTACCGCAAAGCGCGACTATTCCCAACATTGGTTGGGGAGGAAATAATATCATTTTCTGATCCCTTATTAATTACTCTTATCTATTTACTGTTTTCAGTTGACTTTTTCTTCGTATTTATCGTAACGACATTAATGTGTTCACACTAAATGAATTTCTTCTATAAATAGAGACTCATGTTTGTTTTCATAACACACATTCACTCATCATGATTATTTTCAATTCCTTGAAAATTCATTGGTTTCCTTTTCGCAATTGTTCAGTTTCATGGGTTTATTACTTATCTAAATCAACCCCTCATGGGTTGATTACTTATCTAACCCAGCTCCGTTAAGCTTCAGCGTTTGGATCCTGCTCTGATGCTCATCATCAGTCAGGAACTGCAATCAGGAGTTTTCTGGGTGCTGATGACAAAAAGAGGGAAGACAGAGATAGAGTATTTTCAACAGAGATAGAGTATTTTCATTAGGTGAATCCATAAACCATGGAGGCCTGATGAATATACATTTGACTCTCCCCGATCGAAGTTCTTCCCCTCTGAAACAAGGTGGATCGAGCTTTTCCTCTCCGCAACTAGGTGGATCGAAGCTCTCCGGTCTACATTGTTTGTTTAAAAATTTGTCATGTATCAGCTATATTTGTAAAAATAGATTTGTCTTAGGTTATATCCAGTTATCAGAATTCATCTTAATATAAAGATGAATCTCTCTCAATTGTCCAGTTTGATTACAACTTGTAATCTGCTTATCTTTATAACAAATGAAAATTTCCTTTCCATTATGTCTTCAAGTCTTTTTCAGGATTCACCACTTAAATTATTCAAGTATGAAATCGTTATTGCTTAGTTTTGTCATCACCAAAAAGGGGGAAATTGTTGGGAAACGATTTCTAAGTTTTGGTGATTACAAACACCTACTGGATAAAGACACCAACCGGGTGATAAAGACCAACTGGATGAACACCTACCGGATGTTGAAGTCTTACCGGGTGATAAAGACCAACTGGATTAACACCTACCGGATGTTGAAGTCTTACCGGGTGATAAAGACCAACTGGATGAAGACCTACCGGGTGAAGACACCAACCGGGTGACATACATCAACTGGATGGCTACCAACTGGATAGACATCAACCGGACAGACATCAACTGGATGGCTACCAACTGGATAGACATCAACCGGACAGACATCAACTGGATGGCTACCAACTGGAGAAAGACATCAACCGGACAACCATCAACTGGATACAGACATCAGCCGGACAGACATCAACCGGATAAACAAAACTGGATGGACATCTACTGGACAACCATCAACCAGATAGTCTCACACTGAACAAAGACATCAACTGGTCATAAGAGGATGAACAACCAGTTGAACAAAGAAAACCAGCAGAAGTCTAAACTTCCAGTAAGAGCACTAAGCAACAAGACAAAATAAGTACAACATTCTCTGACAAAGGTACAACAGAGCGGCGCACCCTGCTATATCTCCGCCACCATTACCGTCAGAGTTAAAGAGTCGTTGCTTAACAAAATAGGAAAGAAGACAATATGAATTTGGAAAGCTAATCTCTTCCTAATACAGAAAAGCTACCGTTGGACAACCAAACCTATAAATACGTCCAAGCAAAGAATGAAGAATAGAGCTGAACGATTTTCAACTAACAGAAACACCTCAAAGCAAACAAGAAAATCAACTTACTGATATTCCAAAAGTTCAGCAAAGAGCAGACAAGCAGTGCAACTGAATCTGTGACAGATTAATTCCTATTGAAGTCTGCTGCTCAAGAACACTCGAAGCTGAAAAGTTTATTTTGTAAAGAGTGTTATAGAATCTTTTGTAATCAAATTTAAGAAGTTGTGATTGCTAGGAGTTTAGGCCAAGCTGTGTGAGTGCCTAAGAAGGTTGTATACTGTAAAGTGTAAACCGAGTCTTCTAGTGAATCCTTCCTGCAAAGGAAGAAGGGGAGACGTAGAAGCGTTGTTCTTCGAACATCCAGAAACAATTCTTGTGTCATTTGTTTATTGCTTATTTACTACTCAGTTTTATTCATCACAAGTTCAGCAGACGTCTTCCGCACTATAGTAAGTGTCTACTGACTTGCCTGATATTGAGAAGCAACTATAATACTTAACAGTTTACAGTTAACTTGAGAAAGAAATCGAAATTGAATATAGTGTTTATTCAACCCCCCCTTCTAAACACTACCCCGATCCTAACAATACCGCTCATTGCTTGTGACATAAAATTAGATTTTATGTCACTGCCAACATTGCAAGATCCTATCGGGTCACACAAAAGATTAAATCGATAAAGGGAGATAAAATTCATTGGATGAATTAATTTAATTAAGAAGAGTCTTAATTATATATTATATATATGTGGATTTAATTAAATGTTGGTTATGGGCCAAATGGATTTTTGAAAGCCTTTAATTAATCCATGTATTAGATATATAATAGTTTATTAGGTTTGAGTTTAGTAATGCATTACACCACAATTCTTATAACCTAAAAGAAAGCCACGTCCGCCGCCTTGTTCGAAGCACTCGGCCACCGCCGCCTAGTTCTTCACGGCCGCTTTTGTCCGGTTATTGTAACCGTGTGGTTTTTGATTCGTTGAAGATCAAGTCTAGCAACTTGTTCTTCAACACCCTTTTCGATTTGATCGTGTGGATACCGTAGAGACAAATGTGCAAATCTTTGTTCGTGACTCGTGGTGTTGCAACGAGGAATCTGCTTCAAACACTCTACAAGGGTATGATTCTATTCAATCTCGATATGATTGCTTTGTGTAGGTCCTTGGTAGGAATCCAGTTTTTATTCTCCGCTGCGTATTGCTTGATCGGATTCTACAGTGGTATCAGAGTCGTGACAAAGCTCATATCGGGAATATGTGATTAATTGTTTAATCATAATTTTGAATCTTTTGCATGCTTTGAAACTCTATAAATTCATATATGATATATGATAATCGATTTTGTGAAAATCATCATAATATTATATGTGATATAATTGACGGATTGACGTATACGATACACGAGTGTGCCGACCGAGCCCTTGGCTCATGTTGGTTCGGCCACCACCGTCCAGAATCCGAAGCCGTTGGCTCGAGCATGGGCCGAGCCACCGCATGAGGGCTAGGGTTTCGAACCCTTGTCTCATATATGGCGAGCCTCCACCTTTGTGGCTAGGGTTTCAAATCCCTTGGCTTGTACATGGGCCGAGCCATCATCCTTGCTAGGGTTTCGAACCCTTTGGCTCGATTAGGTCAAGCCGTCGTCGCCCTTGGCTCATGCATGGTTGGGCCGTGGTTCAACTAGGGTTTTTCGAACCCTTGCGTACGATAATTTTCCAAAATTTATTTTACAGTATTTAATTAGAATTAAATTTTAAAATGTTTAGAACTTAATTCATTAATTGTTATAGCATGTTTTATGTGTTGTTTGAGCATGGTGCATGGTTATAGACCTATGACCTATTATATAGGATTTGTGAATGTTTGTAATTTAATACGGCCTGCGAGTCGTGCCTTCTCTATTTTTCCTAAATGTTATCCTTCCCCTATGTTCCCCTCGAATGTAACTCGAGGAATTCTCTTTATCATGTAATTGTTATATAGTATAGTTTATTTTGTTGATGGAGATCAATGAAGATGGAGCATGGTGCCGGGATGAGGAGGCCATTTACAAAAGGGAGCCAAAGAGGTGCTTGGAGAAGTTAACTTAGGTTGACCTTTTAGGATTTTCTCATTGGTTGAGAAAATCTTTAGTAGGGGCTATAACCATGTCACGTTTTATTTAAGTTAATGTATGTGATGCATGTTTAACTTATGATGTTTATATTGATGATTGTTATACATATATGTAGATATGTATATGCGTATATGTACCAGACATATTTTTAATTATCAATAACATCATGAGATCAATAAATCCCTCTAATAATATTAAGTTTTAGATGCCTTCAAAAATTAAAAGTACTTGTCAAGACTTCGATTGAACATGTGTGGGTTTGCCAAAGCAAAGCACCGTGACAATCTTGGTAAGGCGCGAAAGGATAAAAGTGATATCCGTTTTAATTTATATTGGGTCTGACTTAACTAGGTTATCTCAATAGGATTGGGAACCTAGAGGCATGGGGTTGGATAATAATTCATTAGATGAATTTGAACAAAGTGTTTTTCATCCAACCATCCAAGAATTACATGTGATGTAATTGACAAAGTGTTGTCTACCTAAATAACCGATTCTTGGGTGATTAGCCAAAGCTAACTCAGGATTAGGTGAAATATGGATCTTGGCCCACTAAGGTTTCGAGGGTTGATAATTTTAAACAAAATAGTGGGAGTGTCATTTAATATAAGACCTTATTAAATGATTAAAATCATAAACTTATTTTGCATATTTATATTGTAGATATCCATGGCATCAAACAATGTAACTAGCACACTGTCATTACGATCGGTCCTTGAGAAGGACAAACTGAATGGGACTAATTTCCTAGATTGGTATAGGAATTTGAGGATTGTCCTCAAACAAGAGAAAAAACAATATGTCCTATAGGAACCCTTACCTGCTGAGGAACCTCCTGTGACGGCCGCTAAAGCCGATAAGGATGCTTACAAGAAGCATCAAAATGACGCACTTGATGTTGGTTGCCTTATGCTTGCAACCATGAACTCTGAGCTTCAGAAGCAACATGAGGAAATGGAGGCGTTCGATATGATCGAGCACTTAAAGCAACTCTACCAACAACAAGCAAGACAAGAGAGGTATGACGTCTCTAAAGCTTTATTCCAGTGCAGGATGGTAGAAGGAAGCCTTGTTGGAACTCATGTACTGAAGATGATTGGGTACATTGAGAATCTTGAGAAGCTGGGTTTTCCATTGGACCAAGAGTTGGCCACTGACGTAATCTTGCAATCGTTGCCTGATAGCTACAGTCAATTTGTCTTGAGTTACAATATGATTGAATTCGAAAAGACTATACCACAGTTGCTTCGTATGTTGAGAACCTTTGAAGCTAACACCAAGAAACCTAAGCCCACTAATGTTCTTATTGTGAATAAGAGCAAAGGAAAGGCTAAAGCAAAGGGCTTTAAGAAGAACAAGAAAGTCTTTGTTAAATCTAAGCCTCAAGCTTCTGCACTCAAGCCAAAGGGAGGAGTGGCTAAGGAAGGGAACTGTTTCCATTGCGGTGAGACCGGACATTGGAAGAGGAACTGCAAAGTATATCTGGAGGATCTTAGGAAGACAAAGGGAAGTATGACTTCCAATTCAGGTATTTTTGTTATAGAAGTCAATTTATCTACTTCTTCATCATGGGTATTAGATACTGGATGTGGTTCTCACATTTGTGTTAATGTGCAGGATCTCAAAAGGAGTAGGATATTGGCGAAAGGCGAGGTTGATCTCCGAGTGGGAAATGGAGCAAGAGTTGCTGCATTAGCTATAGGAGATTACTCTTTAACTTTGCCTTCTGGTTTATTATTGGATTTAAAAGACTGTTATTTTGTGCCTTCTATCGCGAGAAACATTATTTCAATTTTTTGTTTGGACAATGTTGGGTTTTCACTTATTATAAAGGACAAGTGTTGCTCCAATTATTTGAATAATATGTTTTATGCTAATGCACAATTGATTAATGGTCTTTATGTATTAAATCTTGATATGACTGTCTATAACATAAATACTAAAAGGATTAAGAATAAGGATTCTAATCAAACTTATCTCTGGCATTGTCGCTTGGGCCATATAAACGAGAATCGCATATCAAAACTTCATAAGGATGGAGCATTAGATTCATTTAATTTCTGAGATGGAATCCATGTATTCAAACCAAGTATGGACTTTGGTTGACTCACCTGAAGGGGTAAGACCCATAGGGTGCAAATGGATTTTCAAGAAAAAGACCGACATGGATGGTAATGTACAAACCTTTAAAGGTTGACTGGTTGCTAAAGGTTTGAAACAAATTCATGGTATTGACTATGATGAAACTTTTTCACTAGTTGCCATGGTTAAATCCATTAGGATCTTACTTGCAATAGCTGCATTTCATGATTATGAAATCTGGCAGATGGATGTCAAAACAGCTTTCCTTAATGGAAATTTACTTGAGGATGTGTACATGACACAACCCGAGGGTTTTGTCGATCCAAAGGATGCTGGAAAGATATGCAAGCTACAACGATCCATTTATGGATTGAAGCAAGCTTCTCGGAGTGGGAATCTTCGTTTTGATGATGCGGTCAAAGAGTTTGGTTTCATCAAAAACGTAGATGAACATTGTGTCTACAAGAAGGTCAGTGGGAGCATAATTATCTTCCTAGTGTTGTATGTAGATGACATACTTCTCATTGAGAATGATATCCCTGCCTTACAATCTGTAAAGATTTGGCTAGGGAATTGCTTTTCTATGAAAGACTTGGGTGAAGCCACCTATGTATTAGGTATCAAGATCTATAGAGATAGATCAAGAAGATTACTTGGCCTAAGTCAAAGTACATACATAGACAAAGTGGTAAAACAGTTTAGCATGCAAGAATCAAAGAAAGGATTCGTGCCTATGACACATGGGATACATCTCTCGAAGGATCAGTGTCCTTCAACACCAGATGAGAGACAACGCATGAGTAAGATTCCATATGCGTCAGTTATTGGATCTATCATGTATGCCATGATATGTACTCATCCCGATGTCTCGTATGCTCTGAGCATGACGAGCAGATATCAGGTTGATCCAGGTGAATGTCACTGGATTGCTGTCAAGAATATCCTGAAGTACTTGAGAAGAACTAAGGATACATTCTTGATTTATGGAGGTGATGAAGAGCTCAATGTAATGGGTTACACTGATGCAAGCTTCCAAACCGACAAAGATGATTTCCGATCGCAATCAAGATATGTGTTTTGCCTAAATGGAGGTGCTGTGAGCTGGAAGAGTTCAAAGCAAGAGACAATAGCCGATTCTACAACTGGAGCTGAATACATTGGTGCCTCAGATGCAGCAAAGGAAGCTGTTTGGATCAAGAAGTTCATTTCTGAACTTGGGGTGATGCCTAGCATACTAGATCTGATTGAACTCTATTGCAGCCATCGCATTGGCTAAGGAACCTAGATCTCACTAAATATCCAAGCACATACTTCGGCGTTTTCATTTCATTCGAGAAATCGTTGAAAGAGGAGATGTAAAAATATGCAAAGTACCAACTGATGATAATGTATCTGACCCACTGACGAAGCCACTGTCACAGCAGAAGCATGATCGTCATACTAGATCTCTAGGCATTAAGTATATGTCTGATTGGTCTTAGTGCAAGTGGGAGATTTGTTGGGATATGCCCTAAGACAACTCATTAGATGATTGTTTATGACATACAATGTATTATGGTTTTATTAATGGCAATTCATTATTATATATTATTCGAGTATCTGTGTAATATGAATTAATATATAAGTTATTGTCCTTAGAATAATATTTATTGTTCTTAAAGATTGTCCCTAGTCAAGTATTATCATGAATCAGGATAATGATAATGCATTGAGACTAGTATGTATTGATTGATGAATTGTTCATAGATATGAGATATCAAATCATCACATGGGTACATGTTAGAGAACACTGTACTGGACAGACCCACCATGAGAATGCTACATGGATAGTTATATGAGTGTCATAAGCAATTCTCATAGTGATAATAGTGTATGTAATCCTTACGACTTGAGATCATCTGAGATCCCAACATAAGGAGTTATGTATCTTGATATTGTCAAACGTTACCTGTAACAGGGTAAACTATAAAGACAACTATTGGATATACTACGAATTATGCAGAGGAATGTTGATTGATCAAGATATGATTTGTCCCTCCTATATAACAGGAGAAGTGTTTGGGCCCTTGATCAAGTGAGACTAAAATGCATGGCCATGCTCAAATGAGTCGATATGTGATATCGAGCTTATTCGTTTATTCTAGTTCTACTTGGGGATCAAGAAATAAAAGATTGAATATACGAGTATGACTATTCCATGACTCGTGTTCAATCTAAACACATTGGACAAAGGGATTAAGTTACATAGTTAATATTATCACAGTCCATAGGTTATGTCGAGTCAATGACATTCTTGTAATTTGGGTAGCCTTGATGTGTTGCTAGATACCGCTCATTGCTTGTGACACAAAATTAGATTTTATGTCACTGCCAACATTGCAAGATCCTGTCGGGTCACACAAAAGATTAAATCGATAAAGGGAGATAAAATTCATTGGATGAATTAATTTAATTATGAAGAGTCTTAGTTATATATTATATATATGTGGATTTAATTAAATGTTGGTTATGGGCCAAATGGATTTTTGAAAGCCTTTAATTAATCCATGTGTTAGATATATAATAGTTTATTAGGTTTGAGTTTAGTAATGCATTACACCACAATTCTTATAACCTAAAAGAAAGCCACGGTCGCCGCCTTGTTCGAAGCACTCGGCCACCGCCGCCTAGTTCTTCACGACCGCCTTTGTCCGGTTATTGTAACCGTGTGGTTTTTGATTCGTTGAAGATCAAGTCTAGCAACTTGTTCTTCAACACCCTTTTCGATTTGATCGTGTGGATACCGTAGAGACAAAGGTGCAAATCTTTGTTCGTGACTCGTGGTGTTGCAACGAGGAATCTGCTTCAAACACGCTACAAGGGTATGATTCTATTCAATCTCGATATGATTACTTTGTATAGGTCCTTGGTAGGAATCCAATTTTTATTTTCCGCTGCGTATTGCTTGATCAGATTCCTAACATCTTATACATTAGATACACGCTTATGCATTGGGTGGTCTCATGTGAGCACGTTTTTATGTGTATATGGAATGTATAAATGGGCATGATTTTCTCTCTTCATTTATTGTCTGCATGCAATTAAATACTGAATTGCTAAATGAACTGAGAGTATGTTAGTGTATTATTAGGGTTCATACTATGAAAGTAGTTTTGGTTGGGGAAGTTGAATATTATGGGGTTCTAATGCAAGAAATTTATAGATGGTATATGATGCTATGCTTGCATGTGGTTTCCTTCCCATGATAATATGATTGTATGCACTAATGGCATGGATTAATACACTAATAACGGGTTAAGGGCACAGGGGTACTGACAAGCGGTCATTAAGAAACATTGAACCATAACACGACAACCCGTGTTGTGGCTATTTTAGTGATTAGCCTTAGTGACCTCTATTTGGCACATCACATCTCACCTTACTAACCTCAGCTCGGCACATCCCGTCTCACCTTAGTAAACAATCGAGGGAAGGGAAGAACCTTGAGTGACCGAGCTGAGCTGAAGTTGAGCTAAGTTTGTCTGCATCCCAATGAAATCTGCAAATAAAAGTAGAACCAGGGACCTCGGGTGTGGTCCCACATGTATCTAATGATAACCCATACAGGAACTAGTGTTGTCCACATCATAATCGGCCACGACAGAGGCTGATCCCTAGCAAAGGACCACACTCAGAAATTAGCCAATCAGGCAATTATCCCGCCTAATAAGCACGCAAATCACCTCCCCATATGAACAAAATCTCAAAAGCTGCATATCGTACGAGTGGTACAACGCTTGTTGGTGGTCCCCATCCATGAGACCTGGGAAAATAACAGATTTACAGGGGTCTCCTGGGTCTCGATAGGTGACAGCTACACGACTTTTCTCCATTCCAACTATGTGTATATACGAGGTCTATTAAGGAAAGAGGATTATTCATATGCTCTTAAAAATACTTCTTGTTTCCTTCCTTTTTCCGGCACTAACTTGATCGTCGGAGGGGCTTCACCGGAGAACCTTCTCCGGCCCCCTCTAACACATTTCGTGCAGGACAGCTCACCCCATTGAAGAGGAAGAGTTAATGATTATCTTGGAAATCCACTTCCAAATGACAAGTTATAAATATATCAACAACAATTCTTCACAGTCACCAACACAAGAATTGCTCTCAAGAAAATCCCAAAAATCCATCAATTAATGAACGTCATCGTCAATAACTGAATCGCCTTTGTCCCTCCCCCACACAATTGTAATGTACACGTCATGACTTGGCCTCACCAACGCACAATGATTTGCTGTGAACTACTTCCTTCGCACCATTTTTCTGTCTATCCTCCCCATAAAGACGATTCCCGAATCCAAATGTCTTCAACGTGATCATAATGATGGATTTTGAAGATAGAACTCTAACCCTAGCACTCAGGGAGAAAAACCCTATGCAGAGTGGAAGCTCCTGTGATGCCCGGGGATTAATGGTGTTAATCCCGGTGTGGTAATAATCCTTAATGGATTTTATTGTGGCAATTATGAATTAATTGCGATTTTGGGACTTCTGGGAATTTTAAATCAGGTTTTTGGAGTCGTTGGACCCAAGGGATGAGATTGTATTCTCGTCGTGGTGATAACCTTGGAATTTGGCCTTGGTGGGATTTGGGGTCCGGAGTACTTTGTACTGGGGCTGGTAATGGAAATAGAGTTTGGGAGGTAATTATCGAAAACATATGATTTTTAATGTGTCATGATGTATTTGTGGAGGATTTGGTATTTTGGAGCTTTGGGGCTATATATATAACAAGTAGACTCGGTGTTACGGGATAACACAAATCATTCCCCTACTTCTCTCCCCTCCTCAACACCAAACCCTTCCCCCCATTTCCCCTCTTTTCCCTTGGTGGGAAAAATCCTTAGTAACTTGGCTCGGGAGCCGGTTTTCTCGAAGATAATCAGGTATTAATCTTCCCCTCGTCCTTGTCTTCGATTTGGTAGTAGTATTGTAGAGTTTGGTTGGGTTTTGAATTGGATATGAGATTTGGGGGTTTTGATTAAAAATCTAAAATGTTGATTTTAGTGTTTTTATTGAGTTTAAATGGTGTATTGGTGGTGTTGAGGAAGTTAGAGGTGTTGGTTTTGAGTTTGGGTGTCAAAAACACCATGGAAGCTCGAATTTCTCGGAAAATAGCAGGTCGCGATCGATCGCCGAGGAGGGCCGATCGATCGCGACGAGCAGCTGTTAATTTGGTGACGATGAACAGTTCGGGCGATCGATCGTGAGTTCTCGGCGATCGATCACGAGCGAGTTGGCGATCGATCACGGAGACTCGCGATCGATCGCGATAGGGCGCTGTTGCCCACTGGACAGGGGCGACCGATCGCGCTAAAGCGGCAATCGATCGTCGCCAGTAGGAATTTGTTTTTTTGGAAATTTTGGAAAAATGTCGGGATTTTGGAATCAAGGTTTAAGCGGCCCATTTCCGGGGCAATGTCTACGTTCCAATGGGAATGTCATACTTTTAAAATGGGTTGGTTGGAGTCAAAGTTTAATAAAACATATTTCTCGATTGAGTTTTTGGCTATCACTTAAACTTATAAAATGGAATATTTTTGGTATTAAGCATGCATAGCCGAGGGAGCTTTTATTTTTGGTAGCGTCATGGATGGACGATAGGTTTGGAAGTTGTGAACGTGCTTGGGCACGTGATTGCATGCCTATGTTTAATTGGAGTTATTTGCATGTTAGCACTTAACTCATCGGGTCGTGAGATTCAGGCAAGGTTGGACTCGAACTACGGAATTATAAGGTACGTATAACGTACAAGCATAGCCTGTTATAATATTACAACTGTGAAATGCATGGTATGTGGTAATTGCAATAAATGGATGTTAAAATGCATGGTATGCGGTACTTGTAATAAATGGACTGTGAAATGTATAGTATATGGTAATTGCGACAAATGGAAATACATTAGGAATTATATAGTGCCGCTTTGAGCAAGCAATGA
The DNA here is from genome assembly GCA_907163345.1 of Haberlea rhodopensis. Taxonomy (NCBI): domain Eukaryota; kingdom Viridiplantae; phylum Streptophyta; class Magnoliopsida; order Lamiales; family Gesneriaceae; genus Haberlea; species Haberlea rhodopensis. The sequence continues at coordinate 96,549 of CAJQUN010000477.1, read as the reverse complement.
TTGGGATGTTGTCGCCGTTGAGCGACCATCGGTTATGCCGCCGCTACTGTTGAGCGTGCGTGGGGTTAAAATGCCGTTATTGTAGAGCCAGCTATAAAATAGAACTATGGAATCATTGGCTAGATATATGTGATATCTGTAGTACCTATTTGATGATTTAATCATATTTGATTATGGAACTGGTATGGCAGGGATGGTTTTAGTTGATCAATGAGATGATCAACTGGCTTTTGAGAATTTAATGGTTTGGTTATTTTGAGAACAGGGACAATACAGGGGATCCCGGATGAGGATGATACCATCCAGGGAGTATCATTTAAATTCATGGCATTTACATTCTGTAAATTATGAATTGTAATATTATGATTATTGGATTGGTGGTATTTGTATGCTCACCCCGTGTGGGGGCTGTCTCTATTGGGGCAGGTGATACAGGTGTAGCAGCAGCTTTGGAGTTGAGCTCGGGCTGTTGATTAGAGGTACTTCCAGGATCGAGGTACCAGAGCTGGTTGAATAAGTACATAGATCCAGAGTTGAGATCGAGTTGTGCTTGGGAGGTGCTTCCAGGATTGAAGTACCAGTAACGGTATCTGGTAGAGTATTTATACATTAGTTACACGCTTATTCATTGAGTGTTCATATGTGAATACGTTTTTACGTGTATATGGAATGTATAAAAGAGCTATGGTTTTTCTCTCATTTATAGTTTGCATGCAATTAAATATGAAATTGCTAAATGAACTGAGAGCATGTTAGTGTATTATAAGGGTGCATGCTATGTAAGTGATCTTGGTTGGGGAATTTGAATATTATGTGGATCAGATGCAAGAAATTTTCTAGATAGTATATGGTGTTACCTTGTATATGGCTTTTTCCCCATGATAGTATGATTATATGCACTAATGGTATGGATTAATACACTAATAACGGGTTAAGGGCACGGGGGTCCTTACAACTACAATGAGGGAGAAAAATATAAATTAATTGTGATTTGACAAGTTAGAATAAAGATGCATTCAACCGAGAGTAAAGGGAGAAGGAACGGAAAATAAAGTTCCTTTTTTTCTTGTGCAAAAGGGTTGAGATAAGAAAATGAGTGATTTTTGAAAAAAAAAAAAACCATCTTTCCTCTATTGCAAAAACCATTAAGTTTTCAAAAAAGAAGCAAATTGTTTACTTCAAATTTTTGTGTTAATCGATCAATCTCGTTGCGAATGTAATTTCGTAACGATATGAAAAATATTATTTGAATAATCGAATTATTATCTAGTGTAAATAATTTTGAGGTGGAATCGGAGGTTGGCAGACCGGATTTGGAGGTTCATTTTTGTTATCATCAAAAATAATATTATTAATAATAAGAAAAGAGTATTAGGAGTACTCATACAATTACAAAAACAAGCATAAAACTAAGCCAATATCTAGAACTAGCAGCAAACAGAAAAAAGAAAAACTGAGAACAATTTTTTAAAGTGTCAATAGAAGGTGCAACTCCCCAAGCAACTAATAGGAGCCAGAAACCAGTCTTTAGAGGAGAATGGGAAGCCTCATCCCAATTGAGTTTTGAGCCACATCCATGATTTAATTTAATACTTTCAATTAATTTGGTCAAGTTTAGCTCGCTATTCCTAAAGATAATATTGTTCCTAAGATTCCATATGACCAGATAACACCATGCCATAGCACTAACCAAATTTCTTCAGGAGACTAATCGAGGCTTCAGTCCTAGATGTTGTAGAAGATGTTCGTGAGGTTGTCCTTGACCCACATAGATAAGCCCAAGCCATTTGTATATATCCTTCCATATAATTTAACTTAAATTGCATCGATAAAAAACATGATTTGAGTCTTCTTTAATATTTCCACAAAGAACACAGACGGCTTGTGAAGCAGAAAGAATTCCCCTGGTAGCTAAGTTGCGTCCTGTGGGTAACCGATCATGGAAAAGTCTCCATGCAAAGGCCGAAACCTTAATCGGAAAATATTTGCAAAAAACATATCAGAATATATTTGTCAACCTCTCAACTAGCCTGCTACCTCGACAAAGCCCGATATAAGCCGAACGCACCGTGTATTGTCCATCCTTCTCAAGTTTCCACTGCCATGTGTCTTCTTGGTCCACAATGGGGGAGAACCTATCAACACACAATTATAATTCTTTAAACATAGTTTTCTCCCATTCAAACATTTCTCTTCTCCAACACCAACACCACCTCTGATGTGACTAGAAATAGACGCATCTATTACATTTAATTGTCTAGTCACATCTATTGCATTTAATTGCCTACAATTTGGTATATTTTGATGGATAAATTGATGCATATGCTACGTAATTATATATTTGCATATTTGTAGATAGAATCGAAGAAATCGAGCTAATAACGATGAATAAGGATCAAGAAATGCATTGAAGTTGACAAGAGATCAAAGTAGACCTAGAAAAATGCATAAAAGTTGACCAAGACAGGCGATCCATCGCCCAGGAAGCAGAGAACGATCGCATCGAGGCAGAAAGTTTCAGCAACAATTTATCATATAAGCGATCGATCGCCTCTTTCAAGTGATTGATCGCTCGTCCGAGAAAAATGAAAAAAATAAGCTAGCAATCGATCTCTAGTTTATAGCGATCGATCGCCAACATAGTTTTGGAAGCTTTAGATTCTTGATTTCTTTCCGTCCTACATGGACTCTAACTTACTCCATTAGCCTCCATATACATATATGCACGAAAATCAGACCTGAAGCATCTAGGTAGAGTAGATAGAATAGTTTAGACTAGTTTTATATTTTCTTTTCAATTTTGTTGAAGAACTCTACGAAGATCGAAGCGAAGACGAGATTGACGACCTCGACGAGCGGAGATCGGATTAGTCTTCTTTCCTTTGTTTTTATTTATCATTTTTCATAGAATATGTGCAGCTAGTTTTAAATTCTTTGTTGAGGAAGACGAATCCTTGGATTTATTTATCTTGGGGAGATTCTTACGCTTTTGTTTATCAATTTTATTGAATATCAATGTTTTCCTATGTTTTGATGACATGATTTGTGTTTGTTTATTGGATTGACAACCTAATAACTTGCATGAAATCTAATCCTAAATTTGATAATTGTTTGATTAATCAAACTTACGAAGCAACTAAGATTGATAATTGTCTGCTAGTGTTATTAAATTCTTAGGGAAAATCATTAACTAAATTTATATAAACCGCTCGTGTTTATGCTGTTTAGATTCATCGCTCACTAGTTTTGAATGTTGTCATGATTTTAATCTTGAATATGCACATAGAGATTGATTGATTGATGAAAGTTAAATTAGAATGCTTGGACTACTTGACTATGAATAAGGTGAGGGAGGAATTAGATTTCCAATTGATGAATATTCAAATAAAATTGAGTCTTTTGTGACTCGATGAAATAGATGTAATATCCAAGGAAGAGTCGACCGATACCAAGAATCGCTTTCATTAGTTTAATCTTTGTTTTTAATTTTAATTAGTATAATTCACTCACAACCCCATTTTTTACTTTATTGTTTGCTTTTAATTTTCATTAACACAAGAATTCACATCTTGAGGATTGAGTGGGGTTAATTTTAATTAGTCTTTCGTGACTCGATGAAATAGATGATAATATGTGTAAGGACCCTAGTTCCTTAAGTGCGGATTAAAGGCGTAAATAGAGCTAACATGCATAAACATAGTATATATATCGTGTTGATGCCTTGAGCCGTTAAGATTACAGGCCAAAATAAAATTTCCAAAAGGGATTAATTACATTCCCTACCAAAAGAATGTTAATCCTATAGATTTACACTACTCCTAGAGTAGAGACTATACAAAAGAATTAAGCCTGCTATGCCAGAAGCACTCCTCACTAGCTCACCGCATCAACCCGCCTTAGCCCGTCCGCCCAAAAGTACCTACAGGAACAACCCCAAAACCATGAGCATGTATATAAACCATATTCACAATAATATGATTATAATTCAAATGCATAAACCGTAAATACAATTCACTTCCCGTATTTAATACATTTATAAGCTCCCTTTGATTGTCCATGTACCACAATCATAATCAATGGATTATAATACCAATAATGTATGTCATGACATGCATGCATTCCATGTACACCGTGTTCAATTTCCAAGTCTTATTATATCAGTGGCATAATACCCATCGCGTTAACATGACAGCGGAAATACCCCTCGCTTAGACAATACCAGCGGCACTAATATCCCTCGCCATAAATATGACAGCGGTCGTGTTCTTCGCTTCATATTAGCGGCAAATATTCTCTCATCGCTACGGTATGACAGCGGCAAGTATTCACATCGCTACGCCACTAGCGGCAAGTATTCTCCATCACTGGAATATAATCTCGACTCACAATCACATGCACCAATGCATCCAATATACACATGCAACCACAATGCATGACCAAACCATGTATGCAATCCATGATGCATAACCAAAACCATATATGAAACCACAATGCATAATTACTTCCATGTGTGCAACCGTAGTGCATAACCAATTCAATGCGTAATAATACGTTTTACCGTCCGATGCTCGTACGTCTCACTACGTACCTTAGTCCCAAAATGTGTTGTGTCGTGGACTTTATCTCCTAAGCTGTGTGGCCACCTGGGATGGTTCTACACATTCACAAAAACCAATATTAGGAGCCAATAATAGTCCAATACCAAAAAATTCGTCAAAAAAAATCCATTTCCCACAATTCAGCTGCTGGCGATCGATCGCTATATCGAGACGATCGATCGCGAGCCTCACCGATCGATCACTTCGATATAGAGATCGATCACCAGACCTTTCTGCCTCGCAGCGATCGATCGCGCCATTTCCAGCAATCGATCGCCCGCAACAGATTTCACCACTGCCCTTCGGCGATCGATCGCTCCGTTTGCAGCGATCGATCACCACCTGCTGTGTGCGCGATTCTTCACCATTTTTTAGCACAATCCAAGTTCCACTACACACACTTCAAACTCAAACATTCCAACAACTCAAATACCATAATAACTCCATAAAACCCACATGAAACACCTCAAAAATCATAACCCAACCACATACAACACATACCCAAAAACAAACCCATATAAACCCCAAAATGCCAACCCATTTCAAAACCAAACACCATTAAAACATTAGGGAGGGTTCCATACCTCTTATGGACTCCAAATCTCACAAGAAATCTCACAAACCAAGCTTTTGTGAAGATTTCTCCTTCCTCCTTTGGCCAATTTAGAAAATGGGAAGAGGGGTTATGGTTGGGAGTGAAATTGGGAATTTGGTAAAGTGAAATGTAAAGTGGGTGGTGTAGTGGGGTATAAGGGTGGGTTAATTAAAAACATGTACCCCAAAAATTAGCATGATGTATAAAATACCCCCAACCTGGTATCTTAAAAGCATTTTACCAAAATGCACCAAAACCTCAATTAAATTCACGCTTTCCGAATAATTAACAACCAACACAAATAACCCATGTTAATACTCAATTTCCCAACATGCATAACATGCACCCTGAAATGCACCACCGAGTCACGCATACCATGTGACTAAGCATTTCACCAAGATAACTATTTCCAACTCATTAAATTAATTAACATCATAAATAATCACATAATCATAATTAATGCCCAATTTGCATATAATTATTTCGGGGATATCACAATATATTTTTGTGTTAATATATTTTTTTTCTTTCTCTTTCTTTATCTTTCTTTCTTTTCCACCACCGATACTCTTGTTTGTTCGTGCTTACATGGTGATTTCTGAAAAATCGGATCTTGCCATGGCGGACTATAGTCGACTAGACGAGTTGGCCCATCTTGTGCGACAACTTGATGTAGGGAATGGATAAAGTGCTTACAACTCAAGTTGGAGTGATCAATATAACAATCAATGGATGAGCCCACATCCACCCTACATGCAATCCAATCTACCGTCATGCATACCACAATATCCGCCATAGCATCAACAACCTGAATACCATACCCCTGGTGAGTCTTTAAAGGATCTTGTTTCAAAACTTAACAATAATACTTTGCAATATCAACAGGAATTCAGGGTTAGCACTCAAATTTGGATAATGATAAGTCTCGTTTTTACACTTATTTAGATATGATTTTCTAATGATTTTCGTATTGATTCATGGACGAATTTACACTTTTTGGTATATATTTGTATGTTTCAGGAATCAATGTTGAAATGCATTAAAGTAGAGGAAATGAGCCACAAATGATGAAAAGGGACCAAACCTAGCGAACGCGTCGAAGATGGGAAATTAAGAAAAGAAAAAAATAAAAACAAAATAAAAACGAAGCTCGATCGATCGAGTCGTCCAACAAGTTTGCTCGATCGATCGAGCAATCTGCTCGAGCAGTCGGCCAGAAGAATTTTATGAAATATAAATTCCTTATAGAGTCTGTGTTCAACAAGGAAGTGCATAATTCCTTCCCTCTATATACTAAACACGAAAAATCAGATTAAACAACCACTTTTACACCCTAGGAAGGGCCACCATTCATCCATATTCCATATCACCATCACCATCATCCACCATCACCTCTTTATCCTAGGAATTGGAACAAGCCAACAAGAGAATCGAGGAGCACTATCGAGAAAGAAGCGAGGAAGGATCAAGAATCAACGAACGAAGTCGACTTGGGAGTTTACTTTTACTTTTCTATTTTAGTTTTGACTGAATAATTGGATTTGTTGTGTTTATGATGGTTGAGAGATATCATAAACATAGTTTTTCCTATTGATATTGAGATTGAATTCATACATCTTCTATGTGTATGTGTTATTGTTTTTAATGCTTTTGAAGATTGATCCCCTTTGAATGATACTTTATTATAATTGAGATCGAAAGATAAAATTATAATACGATATAGTAATTCATGCCGTGTGCTGAAGATTAGATCGAGAGATAAAATCACATACGAGTTATAGCTTTAGGTTAATCTAAAGTTAGTGGTTTTCATAAAGGTGCATTCGATATCAAATTGTTAATTAAGTAAACGAGAGTTACTGGTTGCAATTTGATGTTAGATTTAATATAGCTTCGAGAGAGTATATCGAATAAATTCAGAAAACCCCGTCACCTTAGAGATGTATGGAGAAAAGAATTGTAAGGGTTGGGTTAGGTGAATCATTGTCTTGATAATTCTTTCTTGTGGACTTTTCTCGTGATCATCAATTGTTTTGGTTGGATTAGAGTAGTTTAATTTAGTCTTAGTTAACTTTTTATTGATTATCGTAGGTTAAATATAGTTTAAAGAAGTCTTATTTGGTAATTGCTTGTTAGTCCTTGTGGTTTCGACAATCCGTATTCTTCATATCTATACTAAAACTTGACACCGTGCACTTATGGTATAATCGCGCTGCTTTGATATTTTATTGTTTAAAATAATAGCGATCAAGTTTTTGGCGCCGTTGCGGGGGATTAACTTTAGTACTATTATACTAGGTTCTTTGACTGTAATTTAATCATTTTTGTTTATTTCTTTCCGAAAAAAAATAAATTTATTTTGTTTTGTTTTGTTTGTCTTGTGAGGTACTTGGAGATGCTACATCAACAAGCTTTGCCCAACAACGTTCTGAGCCGTTCTACGCTGTTTGGGAGTGATTCAACAACTTAGCAAACACATTCCAGTATCATGAATTTTTGAACTATACTCTTTTGCAATGTTTCTACAATGGATTTGATGTGGAGATACAAGGATGGATATTGAATGGAGCTTTGGCAACCGGGAGTCCCCGTTGATAGAAATGAAGACAATGCATTGCACTTGTTCAATGATATGGCGGACTTCGATTATCACTGGTACTGTGATCCTTCACTACAAGGTTGGAGTCACCAATACCCACCAGAGCCTCACTACCCTCGTCTTATAAACCAACCATTCGAGCATCTTGGAGAGAAGAGAGATAGTTATGCAGATGTAATGGCTCAATCAGAGGATATGTTACTTAGATTCATGGCATCACTGAGCAACATATAGAAAAGCAGACTAATTATATACATCACCTAGAGCAACAATTAGCAATCCTTGTGGAAACCATTTCAATGAGCTGCCAAGAGGAGGAGACGAGATCTACAAATTAGGTTTGGTTACATGATGATGATCACTCAACCAATCAAGTTTGGGGGGAGTGATCCTACGCATGTGGAAGAGTCAAGGGAAATTGAGCCACTTGAAGTGATTGAGCCTACAGTGGAAAAGCCAACAGAGGAGATCATATGGGAAGTCGAGCCAAGAGTGATGTTGGAAGAGGAAATTTTCGAGAACTTTGATATGCACCATCGATGGTGACTTGTTCTATGCCACATGTGGATCCATTCTTTCCATCGATGCCAACATCACCAAAATATATCCTCCAAGATATGAAGCCAAGTCAAGAATCAGTCTCCCACGCCTACCAATTCAAGAGTGTTATTGGAGCAACGAGCTTACACTGTTCAAATCATGTCAATCTTGAGGCATACTGAATGAAGACCCATTAGTGGTATCATATGATACTTACTATGGGCGGCAACCACTATTTGATGGTTGCTTCTGATAGTCAAGCCGAAGACTAGAAATCAGGGCTTCTTGGGAGGCAACCCAAGCGTATCCTTTTGCTATTTAGTTTTGTTTTATTTTCAATTCTTGCATTTAGTTTGTTTATCTCTCGAGTTGACTATTTTACCACTTGTATTCTTCTCTTGAAAGGTACTCAGTTGGAGTGATGAACCCCTACAACAGTGGAACTTTCAAAAGTCAATCTTCCTCTACCCTCATGCAAGCTTCTTGATCAGGGGAGCTTACTTTTTCCCTTTGATTCTTTTAAACCTTGAGGACAATGCTTGATTTAAGTTTGGGGGAGTGGCTTGCATGTTTTACTTGTTTAATCTACATGCTGTGTGCTTAATTGACACTTGAATTGTCCAATTATTATGAGCTAAATTTTTTTATGAGTTCAAACTTGAGAAAATAATGAATTATAGTAGTGACTATTCAATGAGGATTTTGATCTCACTATGCATACGGACTTGAATTTTAATGATTGTTAGACTTGTGCATGAATGTCCTTTGTTGAGTTAGCATGCCAAGAATGAGGAATATATTGAGCACAATGAGTCATGATCTTGTGGATTGCATGTTAAATCGTGATAATTGTTGTGAACTTGATGATTTGTCTTGAGCATCTTAGAGTTATCCTAGAACCTATTTGATGAGGACACTTTGAGGCGAAATTTTATAGTTACAAACTTGACTGGGAAATGATTTAGGCCATCTTTGACACGTTGAGCCTTTCAAACTTACCTGGTCTATATCAATCCCTAGTGTCCCATTTGAGCTTTATTGAAAAAACATGGTTTATGCATTGGATATAATTAAGACCTCATTCGACATTCTTGGGAAACTCATTATACCTACCCTTATATGAGCCTATGAAAAAAATTTATCCTTACCCTAAGGGAGTATAATGAATCTCGTTCGATACACGTGAATTGTTATATCTTAATGAGCTTATTGAAAAAGATTGATGAATGAGAAAAAGAGCAAAAAGAAAAGAGAAAAAAAAAGCCTTGAGAAAAGATTAAATAAATAAGACCCAAAGAGGTAAAGGCTAGAAAAATTTGAAGAGAAGTTCAATATGTGCTACAAAAAGTGAACTTTACAAGATTATACTCTCTTCTTTGCGCTTATCATATCTTTTCTTTGTAACCGACACTCTTTTCTTTGTAACCGACACCAATGGCCAAACATTACAAGCTTATAAAGACCTTTTGATCCAGTCTAGGGAGTAACTATCATTAGTGGAGAAGTTATTTGAAAAAAGGCATATGGGATGCTTGATGATAATCTTGACTTTGACTTGATTAACATGATTTTATCTTGAATATGTGCATGAAACATGTGATTGACTATAGCACACACACATTCTGATTTTGAGATGTGTTGCTTGACTTAGGCAAATCATGTCTTTTTTAACTTTTGTATATATGTATGAGATTTCTGAGAATAATGCAAGTCATGAAATAATTGTTTCAAGTATCGAGAATGAACTTTACTTTGTGATTTTAATGCTTAATCGAGGACGATCAAGTGATAAGTTTGGGGAGTTGATAAGTCTCATTTCATACTTATTTAGATATGATTTTCTAATGATTTTCGTATTGATTCATGGAAGAATTTACACTTTTTGGTATACATTTGTATGTTTCTTAAATCAATGTTGAAAGGCATAAAGTAGAGGAAATGAGCCAAAATGATGAAAAAAGGATCAAACCGAGCTAACGCGTCGAAGACGGGAAAGGAAGAAAAGAAAAAAAATGAAGCTCGATCGATCGAGAAACCATCTCAATCGATTGCTCTATCCATCGGCCGGAAGAATTTTCTGAAAAATAAATTCCTTATAGAGTTTGTGTTCAACAAGGAAGTGCATAATTCCTTCCCTCTATATATTAAACACGAAAAATCAGATTAAACAACCACTTTTACACCCTAGGAAGGGCCTCCATTCATCCATACTCCATATAACCATCATCCACCATCACCTCTTTATCCTAGGAACAAGCCAACAAGAGAATCGAGGAGCACGATCGAGAAAGAAGCGAGGAAGGATCAAGAATCAACAAACGAAGTCGACTTGGGAGTTTGCTTTTACTTTTCTATTTTAGTTTTGAATGAATAATTGGATTTGTTGTGTTTATGATGATTGAGAGATATCATAAACATAGTTTTTCCTATTGATATTGAGATTGAATTCATACATCTTCTATGTGCATGTGTTATTGTCTGTAATGCTTTTGAAGGATTGATCCCCTTTGAATGATACTTTATTATAACTGAGATTGAAAGATAAAATTATAATACGATATAGCAATTAATGATGTGTGTTAAAGATTAGATCGAGATAAAATCACATACGAGTGATAGCTTTAGGTTAATCTAAAGTTAGTGGTTTTAATAAAGGTGCATTCGATATCAAATTGTTAATTAAGTGAACGAGAGTTACTGGTTGCACTTTGATGTTAGATTTAATATAGCTCGAGAGATTATATTGAATAAATTCGGAAAACCCGCCAGCTTAGAGATGTATGGAGAAAAGAATTGTAAGGGTTGGGTTAGGTGAATCATTGTCTTGATAATTCTTTCTTGTGGACTTTTCTCGTGATCATCAATTGTTTTGGTTGGATTAGAGTAGTTTAATTTAGTCTTAGTTAACTTTTTAATTGATTATCGTAGGTTAAATATGGTTTAAAAAAGACTTATCTGGTAATTGCTTGTTAGTCCTTGTGGGTTCGACAATCCGTATTCTTCCTATCTATACTAAAACTTGACACGTGCACTTACGGTATAATGGCGCTGCTTTGATATTTTATTGTTTAAAATAATCGCAATCAGATGGAGCAACTAAAAAGATCAGCATATCAGATAGCATCACAAAGGGAGACCATGATTGTGTTAGAATCATGGACTGATGAAGAAGTGGAGACTATAGAAAAGGTGGTATTGATGCCACCCGAGCTAGAAGAGGAGACACATGTGCCAATAGAATAAAAGGAGCTTGTACATCCTACAACTCCGCAAGGTATGTTTCCAACTGACAGCTATGTTGAATACTTAGATGAATCATGTACTGTGGAAGAGGAGTCGACGATAGAATACAGTGATGAAATGGATCTATGGATGAGTTTTTTGAAGACAACATCACCTTGGACAGTGGCAAAGAGGTAGAAACTCCGGAAACGATGGTACTGCGGCCATCAATACTTGAAGAACAAACAAAGAACGAGGTGGATAACAAGGAATCTCACAAGAATGAGATTCTCAAAGGCGATCATAAGGGACAACAAGTTAAAGGATGCCATGAGATAGATCTTGATCGACCTCAACTGACTTCTTTGGAGGAAGGCGACATAGTAAAAAGACAAAAAACCTCCAAGAGGTGCAAGGCGAATAGGCATCGCCTTAAGCGAGAGGACTGGCTTTCCACCAACGTTAAATATAGGCGCTGCTTGGGAGGCAACCCAAGGGGAGTTAGTTTCTTTTCTTTGCTATTTATTTTTTTATTGCTTTTGTAGTCTAATTTCTCTTTCTTTACAATTTTGACTTACATTGGGGACAATGTAAGATTTAAGTATAGGGAGGGATTAGTGGTGTGTTATTGTTTTCTTATTATTAAAATACAAAAAAATTGAAAAATTTGAAAATTTTGAGCTCATAGTTAGTAATGAATGCATGCTTAGAATAATAGCCCATGATGAAACCTAATTGATGGCATGGATGTTTTTTAACATAGGTGAATTGTTAACCTTAGAATACTTTGAAATCTAATGCAAATTGTGCTTTGACTTAGTAGTTGTATACATTGAGCATGATATTGTTATGACTTGTGAAGTGTGCATAGCTTACTGAAGATTGTGTGAACTTTGTGATAGTCTTAAGAAGTCTCTATACACGCTAGAACTTAACTACATGCTCTTTGAGGCGTATGCCTAGACTACTTGCGAACATGAAAGTGATATATGCAATCTTTGATGCGTTTGATTCTTTCAAGCCTACCATGTAAATAAAATCAATCTCTAGTACCCTTTTTGAGCTTTAATGCAAATGAATGGTTGTGTGCCAAGCATACTAAAGACCACCATTCAACATTCTTTGACTAGCTTATCATCTTTTCCTAATAAGCCTGAATGTGATTTTAAATCCATACCTTTTAAGGGAGTATGATGTGTTTCATTCACATGCACTTATGTATTCATTGATCAAAATATTTGTGAACTTTATTGTCTAAAGAATGAAATGCATGAAAGAAAAGGGATGCCTTGAGAAAATAAATAAAAATATGACTCCAAGGGAAGCCAAGGCACAAAAGAAAAAAATTTGAAATGAACCTTGCAAAAATGAACAAAGTTTGAAAAATCATGCAATGAGAGATTTTTAATTGTGCATATCATCATACTCTCTTGTTTGATGTATCTTACCCTTTCTTTCATAAGCCAAAACCTACGCCAAGCTACAAGCTAATTATGAAATATTTGATTTATGTTTGCAAGTGGCTAAGATAGTGGAGAAGAGTGTGCAGGTGAGTTTATATTTGTGTTAGTGTATGACTTAAGCTATTGTGGGCTTTGTATCTATTGGATCTATAATTTGTACATGACACTTGTTTGTGATCACACATGCACCTTCACTGCTTTGTTGGGTATGAAATGTTTAGGGATTAAACTTGTTCCACTGTTAACTTTTCTCCGCCTTTCATTAATATGCATGTTTATAATTGTTGAGGCATTAAAGTGAGGATAAGTTAGTTTGCTATGATGCTATTGTAAGGAATCCGATGAGCATGGAACGCAGCGGAATAAAAAAATTCGGATTCCCACCGACGACCTATACGAAGTTATCATATCGAGTGATTAGAGTTATACCTTTGTAGCGTGTTTGATGCAGAATCCTCGAAGCAAAACGTCCACGAGTCACGAGCAAAACCTTACAGCTTTGCCTCTACGGTATCCACACGATAAAATTGATGAAGGGATGTTGAAATTATCAAGTTGCTAGACTTGATAATTCAACTGGGATGAAAAGGACGAGACGTCGAAGCAAGGTGACGGCTGTGCCTTTTATCTAATGGTTTGCTAGGTTTTGTGTTTCGTTAATCTGAAATAACGTGTCCACCTTTGTAACCTAATATGCATGATATATATAGATATAACATGATGCGGCTACATAATGGGTTTTCAAAGGCCCATATCAATATTATATATATATATAGAGAGCATATTTGATATATATATCTCTATATGTAATCGGTCCATTAAAACATTCTTAGGACTCTTCCAAATAAACTTAATTCATCCAATGAATTTAACTCCCTTTATCGATTTATTCTTTTGTGCGACCCGTTAGGATCTTGCAACGTTGGCAGTGACATAAAATCTAATTTTATGTCACAAGCAATGAGCGGTATCTAGCAACACATCAAGGCTACCCAAGTTACAAGAATGTCATTGACTCGACATTACCTATGGCTTGTGATAATATTCACCATGTAACTTAATCCCTTTGTCCTATGTGTTTATATTAAACACGAGTCATGGAACAAGACATACTCGTATAGTTCAATCTTATATTTCTTGATCCCCAAGTAGACTAGAATAAACGAATAAGCTCGATATCACATATCGACTCATTCGGGCATGGCCATGCATTTTAGTCTCACATGATCAAGGGCCCACACACTTCTCCTGTTATATAGGATGGACAAATCCTATCTTGATCACTTAACATCCCTCTACATAATTCGTAGTGTATCCAATGATTGTCTTTAAAGTTTACCCTGTTAGAGGTAGCGTTTGACAATATCAAGATACACAACTCATTATGTTGGGATCTCTGGTGATCTCAAGTCGTAAGGATTACATATACTATTATCACTATGAGTGACATTCATATAACTATCAATGTAGCATTCTCATGGTGGGGATCGCTTTTATTTTAAACAATTAATTCCAGTGTAGCGATTTTAGACCGCAAGTGCACGGTGTCAAGTTTTAGTATAGTGATTAAAAAGAAAGAAAGTCGTACCCACATGGACTAACGTATAAGTACCAAATAAAATTAGCAAAAATATATTTAGCCTACAAAATAAATGATTAATTATCTAATATAAACTAAAAAACTTAAAAACTCAAAACTAAATCAACTCATTTGAAAATGCGAAGGAATTCCACTCAAGAAATTTATCAAGATGTTGGTTCAATTGTGTTATCGTCAATGATTTGTTTGTAAGAATAATTACTAACCAATTAATTCTTAAGGTGACGGATTCCCTAATATAATCAATACACTTTCTCAAGCTATATTGAAACTATTATTAAATTGAAGCAAGTAAATCTCGTTCACTTAAACCAATTTAATATTGAATAAATCTCTATGAAAACCGTTAACTTTAAATCTCTCAATTCAATGTGATCACGTATGTGATTTAATCTCTCGATCTAAATCTTTAACATACAACACGAATTATTATAGCGTATTATAACTTTATCTCTTGATCTCAATTATAATTCACCAATTCAATCAAAGTTAGCAAGGCTTTGATAGCATTAAGATTATAATTCATGCACATAAGAATTAATCCACTCAAGCACAATCAAATCAATAACTCAATCATAATCTTCCCTAACTTTGATAAAATAAACTTAATTATATTCAAATCAAACTAAAAAGATGTATAATTGTTTCTCAACCTCATACATCAATAAATTTGAAAATAAAAAAAACAACTAAAGTTTAGAAGTACGATAACGTAGGAGTCGAATCCGTGCGTTGAACGACACTTCTTCTCTTGCTTCCTTCCTTGCACTTCAAATGATTTTTCTCTTAAACTTGTATTCTTGTTGGAGGATGAAAGGTGGCTGAAAAGTGGTGTGTGTTATGATATTAGGTCTGATATTTTTTTAAATTCATGCCCTAGGTCCCTTATTTATAGAAGAGGAGGTGGATGGAAGTGTTTCCATATAGATCAAACTCAATCAAGTCTTTTTTTTTTTTCTTCTGAAAATTCCGCGGCTCGATCGATCGGTGCAATTGTCTCGATCGATCGAGCACCTTCAACTCCCGGCCCTGACTTTTGCTGCCTTGCTCGATCGATCGAGCATGAACTGCCAATCGATCGAGCTTTCTTCAATCTCGCTTGTAGTTTCTCTGCCATGCTCAATCGATCGAGCACAACTTTCTGATCGATTGATCTCTGCTTTTTCTTGTTGGCCAAAACTCTGTCTCCTTCGATCGATCGCGCATCACTACCGATCGACCGATCATACCAGAATCCAAATTCTTCAATTCTTGCCTCGGTTTGATCCGGTTTCTTCCTTCTAGCTCAATTCTTCCATTTTCCACCTAGATTCCTGAAACAACCAAATAAATACCAAAAAGTGTAACATCATCCCGGAATCTACACGAAAATATTTACATATCATTGCAAAAATACACGTAATAATCAACCCTATCAACTCCCCCAAACTTAGATTTGATCGTCCTCGAGCAAACATTAAGATCAAAATGCAAAGTTCATCATCAATACTTTAAATGAATTAACTTAGCAACTCAAACATAAAAGCTCAGAAATCCCACTAACACTTCAACCATAAGTCAATCCAATTAACAAGAAGTGTTTTCTCCTAAGCCAAGCAATATATCGCAAAATCGGAACACGTGTGTGTGTTAATGTCAATCTTGAGTTTCATATATACTTTTAGGATCAAATAATGCTATTAAACTCAAAGTCAAGATTACTATAAAACACTCCATAAGCCGACTTTTCAAACACTTCTCCACTAATGTAATTATTCCCTAGACTTGGATTAATAGGTCTTTTAAAGCTTTTAATGTTAGGCCTAGGTGTTTGGCTTCAAACAAAAGATAGGGTAACACAAAGAAGAGAGTATAATCATGGAAAATTCAATTTTTTAGCACAAGTTGAGCTTCTCTTCTTTTTTCTTTTATAGCCTTGGACACTTTGGGTCTTATTTAGTCATTTTTTTCTCAAGGCTTTATCTATCTTTTTCTTTTCTCATTCATCAATTTTTTCAACAATGAGCTCATCCAAATGTAGCAATGCATCTAATGAGAATCATTATACTCCCTTTAGGTAAGGATGAATTCTTTCAATTTAGGCTCATAAAGGTGGGTATAATGAGTTGCCAAAAAAAAATGTTGAATGGGGGCTAATAGTATGTTAAACATACTCCATTCTTTTGCAATTAGTCTTAAATTAGGATACTAGAGATTGATATTTTCATGGTAAGCTTGAAAGGCTCAAACGTTTCAAAGATCGCCTACATCATGTCCAAGTCAAGTTCCTAATTAAAAAACATTCGCCTCAAAGTGCCCTCAAATAGGTTCTAGAGTGTTTTAAGATCCTCAAGACAAATCATAGTTAACAAAATTTTTCCAATATATATTTCCCTCAATCATGACTCAAAAGTGCTCAAGATGTTCCTCAATTTTGAATATTAACTTAACCACAGATATTCACAAGCAAGTCAAAAATCTTCAAGACTTTAGTTTAGATGGGGATTAATATCATCATGTAATACCGTTGCAAGTCTAATAAATTATTTCTTAATGATGAACTTTTTTCAACAAATTTTTTTTTTTTATGTGCCAAAAAACTCTCTAATCTTATGATAGACTAGTCATGCAAGGTAAATAACAAGAGTTAACAACAGATACCAGTAAACACCCCCCCAAACTTAGTATATGCATTGCCCTCAATGTATAGTAACCAATAAGCGCAAAAGCAACACACATACCTTGACGACGATCGTCAGTGATCGTCGTCCTCATCATGCTCCGGTGGGGGTACTGGATAGTAAGGCTCCTCTGGCTAGTACGATGGATATGGCGGATAATCAGGTGGTGGTGGTTGGTATGGTTGGTACTCAGGTGGTGGTGGTTGGTAAAATTGCGGCTCGGGTGGGAACTGAATAGCTGGTGTGATGCCCGGGGATTAATGGTGTTAATCCCGGTGTGGTAATAATCCTTAATGGATTTTAATTTGTGGAAATTATGAATTAATTGCGATTTTGGGACTCCCGGGGATTTTAAATCCGGTTTTTAGAGTCGTTGGATCCAAGGGATGAGATTGTATTCTCATCGTGGTGATAACCTTGGAATTTGGTTTTTGGTTGGATCTGGGGTCCGGAGTACTTTGTACTGGGGCTGGTAGTGGAATTTGAGTTGGAGAGATAATTATTGAAAACAGATAATTTTTAATGAATCATGATGTATTTGTGGAGGTATTGATATTTTGGAGTTTTGGTACTATATATACCAAGTGGACTCGATGTTTCGCATTGCACGAACTCTCCTCCCTCCCTCTCTCCTCTCACCTGCGTTTTCCCCTCTTCCACCAAACCCCTCTTTTCTCCCTTTGGTAAAAATGGCTTGAGGCTTGTTGGCCCGGGAGCCGGATTTCTCGAAGATAATAAGATATTGCTCTTCCCCTCGTTCTTATCTTCAATTTGATAGTAATATGGTGGATTTTGGTTGAGTATTTTGTTGGGTTTGGAAATTGGGGGTTTTTGATAAAAATTCAAAGTTGAGTTTTTAGTGTTTTTATTGGTTACAAATGGTGTAATGGAGGTGTTGAAGGAGTATGGGGTGTTGGTTTTGAGTTTGGGTGCGAAAACCCCCATTAAAACTCGAGTTTTTCGGAATATTGCAGGTCGCGATCGATCGCGGCTTGGCGCCGATCGATCGCGACATAATTCTGGAAATTGGGTGACGATGAATAGTACTCGCGATCGATTGCAAGATGTTACCGATCCATCACGAGTGGCAGGGAAAGTTGGCGATCGATCGGCATTTGTGGGCGATCGATCGCGGCTTCATGTTCTTCGGGCAGTATGGTTGCGCGATTCGCGACCCTTGTTGTTGTGTTTTTTTTTTAAATGTTGGAAAATATCGGGATTTTGGAATCGATGTTTAATTAGCCGATTTCCGAAGTAATGTCTACATTCCAATGAGAATGCTATACCTTTAAAAAGGACTGAATGGAGCCAAATTTTTTTAATAAAATGGAATACTCGGTTGAGTAATTGGTTAACTTTTGAACTTGCAAAATGGAATATTTTGGGTATTATGCATGCTTAACCCGAGGTCTTTTAAAATGGTAAATCGTCATGGATTGACGATATATTTGGAGGTTGGGAACGTGCTTGGGCACGTGGTTGCATGCTTTTGTTTGATTGTGAGTTATTTGTGTGTTAGCACATAATTCATCGGGTCGTGGGACTCAGGCAAGGTTGGACTCGAACTATGAAATTATAAGGTACGTATGACGTACAAGCATAGCCCTTTATTATAATTGCAATTGTTGAGTACATGGTACACTGTATTGCAATGAATGTATATGGAAATGCATAGTATATGGTATTAGTAATAAACGAATATCGAAATGCATGGTTTACAGTAATTGCTACAAATGGATATATGTGCATTGGGAATTATATGGCGCCTCTTTTGAGCGAGCAATGATTGAGATGTTGTCGCATTTGAGCGAACATCGGTTGAGACGCCATTGCTGTTGAGCATGCATGAGAATGAAATGTCGCTATTGTAGTGCGAGCAATGAAATAGAACTATGGAACCATAAGTGAGATATCTAGATACTTGTAATCATTGTTTAATGATTTGATATTACTGATTATGATATCGGTATGTGGCAAATGTATTTGTTAATCAATGTAATGATTAACTGGCATTTGAGAATTTGATGATTTCAGTTATTTTGAGAACAGGGACAGTGCAGGGAATCCCGGATGAGGATGATACCATCCAGTGAGCATCCTTTATATTTCATAGCATTTACATTTTGTAAATTATGAATTGTGTTATTGTGATTATTGGATTTGGGATATTGCTCACCCCGTGTGGGGGCTGTCTCTGTTGGGGCAGGTTATTAGGTACACCGATGGCTTGGAGTTGAGCTCGAGCTGTGGATTTGAGGTGCTTCCAGGATCGAGGCACCAGCGACGGTACTGAGCATGATACTTTATACATTAGATACACGTATACTTATTCGATGCTCGCATGTGAGCAGTATTATGTGTATATGGATTGTATAAAGATGGCAAGGGCCTTTCTCTTTTCATTTATGTGTTGCATGCAATTAATTATGAATTGCAAAATGAATTGAGAGCATGTTAGTGTATGTATAAAGGTGCATGTTGTGTTTATGGATTATGTTTGGGAAAGTTTAGACATTATACGAGTAATGTAAAGGAATTTTATAAATGGTATTTCATGCTAGAGTTGCATGTAATCTCTTTCCCCATGATAACATGATTGTATGCACTAATGACAAGGGTTAATACACTAATAACGGGTTAAGGGCACGTGGTCCTTACATTAGTGGTATTACAGCCAGGTTTGCTCTTTGGGGCTGTTGAGGGCCTAGGAACATGTTAATGGGAATGAGAAGAATATACTTATGCATGATGGTAGTTAGTGTTCTGTGGCACAACTATTTTGCTTATGTGCATTTATGATATGTGATCATAGTGGAACAATTATATGTCATGACATATATGGAATCATAATATAATCTGTTGATTATGATTGTGAGTTGTGGCACAGGGACAACCAGAGGGAGCATTTTGAAATGCATTGGGATACAGGAAGTACTTTGTACTCATGATTTATGCATTTACTCATTATAATCATATTGTGGTGAATATGGATTATTATATGCTCATGGTTTGGGATTGTTCCTGTAGGGACGCTATGACATGAAGGGCTAAGACCAGGGGTGAAAGACACAAAACGGTAACCTGCATTTTATATACAACATGGATTATGCATTGTGGTTGCATATACTCCTTAGAGTGATGATTTTAATGCTTTGTCGCCAAATGTTGAAGCGAGGGTATTGCCGCATGTCACATTTGAGCGAGGTGCATTAAAATACACTCATTGTGGTTGTATATATTGGAGTGATGATTTTAATGCTTTGCCGCCAAATGTTGAAGCGAGGGTGTTGCCGCATGTCACATTTGAGCGAGGTGCATTAAAATACACTCATGGTGATGTATATTGGGATATGGAATGTGCATTGTGTTGTAGGTATAGATGGAATGCTTGGTGAATATCCCATGACTCGTTTTTATGGATGAGTGATGATTTTAAATGCTTTGCCGCTGTCACTTGACGCGATGATAGAATACTTGCCGCTGTCATATCGTAGCGATGGAAGAATATTTGCCGCCAAATGCTGAAGCGAAGGTATTGCCGCATGTCGCATTTGAGCAAGGTTATTCGATGTCGCTGATATGTCGAAGCGAGGGGTATTAGTGCCGCGGTCATGACAAGCGAGGTGCATTAAAATACACTACTATGACAAGACTATGGATCGGCTATTCTATTGGCGATGGTTTATGCCGCCGGGTATTCATAGCGATGGTTCATTCCACTATTCTATTGGCGATGGTTTATGCCACCGGGTATTCATAGTGATGGTTCATTCCGCTATTCTATTGGCGAGTTTATGCCGCCGGGTATTCATAGCAATGGTTCATTCCGCTATTCTATTGGCGATGGTTTACGCCACCGGGTATTCGTAGCGATGGTTCATTCCGCTATTCTATTGTCGATGGTTTATGCCGCCGGGTATTCATAGCGATGGTTCATTCCGCTATTCTATTGGCAATGGTTTATGCCGCCGGGTATTCATAGCGATGGTTCATTCCGCTATTCTATTGCCGATGGTTTATGCCGCCGGGTATTCATAGCGACGGGTCTTTCCGCTACATCTATGGTGATGGTTCATACCGCCGGATATCTATAGCGATGTTTTATGCCGCTGACTCTATGGCGAGGGATCATGCCGCTGATTCTATAGTGATGGGTTATACCGCTATGTACGTAGCACTGGATTACGCCACCTACGAGCGATGGGTGCTGCTTGCGTACCACAGTTGGACGACGGAGATAGGTATGCGCTATGTTGTTAGCGATGAGGTATGGCATATTACTGTTTTATTAGCATTATTGTGGATGATATGCGTTGATATACATATACCGTCATGTGCTTAACAATGAGATTATGCATGTCGTGTGTCGACATGTATCGTCACGAGTTGACGATGTTATTTTGGGTTTCATGTGTTGATAGGTACCGTCACGGGTTGACGATGACATAGTGGATGTCTATGTAGAAGCGTAGCGTCATTTCGATGAATAATACATTATATATATGTATTTAGTCCTATGGTTTGAGTGCCAATGGTGAGCACGTGGTAGTGTCTGGGTCACTAGTTGACGAGACCATTATGCCGAGCAGGTTGCTCGAAGAATTATTGGGTACGCCGTACAGGAAGTGTACCGCAGTACATATTTGAAGTATATATTTTACGAGTAGTGGTACCTTTGGGTATACTCGTTGGAATGACTATGGCCAAGTGACTGGTAATAGGAGTAGTTGTTGAGGAAACTAATGCTTATACCGAGGTGACATGTGGTGGACATGATCACATCCACCCCTGAGAGTGTGGAATAAATTCTACGGAATTAGGATTTCCTTGTGGTTGAGTAAGGACACCGGGATGTCCGTAGTGCTTGGTATTTTAGAGAAATATTGGGTGATGACCCACTACTCTAAATGGATGTTACGGTATGGTATACCGAGTGGAACGTATGATGCGTTGGTAGGCTTGGTATAAGCCTATGGAGGCAGCGATTTGCTAGCCAGATATCGTGGCAGTGATATAGTGTGCTTGTTGGAGCCATTATGCTGCACGTTGGAACCGAGTTTGGTGAATCGTACAGTGATACGATGAGGGTTCATGGTAGACTCTTGTAGTCTCCTTGTGGCAGGATGATTGAGGCAGGGAATACCTCACGGGGATGTTTATACGTCAAATGTTTTGAGGGACTTGTACTGGGACAGCTCAATTTTGTTGGGAATATCAACGTGAGTGTCAACAAGTCGTTACTAGCTCTGATTGAGCATCTTTGCATATGGAATGCAACGGGGGACACAATTGGAATTGTGGGATATAGCTAGTGGGGTGACACTACTATATTGATTTTATCTCTTGGAGAGATTTGGATTTTACTGTCATGGAGACAGCAGGTATTGGTTGAGGGTTGATTGTAAATCAACCGGGGTAAGCCCTACTAGTGTTGGACTAGGTATGTTTGGAGATACCGAGTCTATTGCATTGAGTATGCATGTTATATTGGTGCTTAGGCATGTATACCAGTGGGTATACGAATACCAACATTTTATTTGGTCCTCGTCGAGCATCGGGTTAGTGTGCTTGGGTGAATGAATCTCCGGTGAGAGATTGTATCACCTTGAGATTGGTAATCTCGATGGCACGATTCATTCCGAAGAATGATCGTGAGATTTGGTTGACTTCCTCCGAGGAGGAATTGTAGTACCTTGGGGTCATAGAAATTCATTTCGGATAATTCGATAGCCTCCCTGTTTAAGGATTGTTGACTCCTAGGATAAACGAGGGATGGCCAGAATTTGGATTGGGTAAGTGTCGTGGTTGACACGTGTGGCGGGAATGCAATTGATTGTTCTTGCATGTCCTTTCGAGAACTTGAGACCTTGTGGAGTCTCGATAGTGTGTTTGGACCAAGGTATGATTCTTGGAACACCCGGATGTAGACATCTTTGGAGATGTGTTTTGTGTTGATCGGTGGCCGTGTTGTTGCCCAATCTGTGTTGCAATGTGGTGCAACTACTCCTTTAATGGAGATGTATTTTGAAAGTGGAAGCCGGATGTAGTTTAGGTACTGTTGTGTACTAGTGGTTTCCTTAGTAACGATGTATGTTTAACATCGTAAGCTAAATCGTAGAGATATCCTCGAGGCGATATCTATTTTGGAATCATGAATGATTCGTATGATTTGCAGTTATGGTTGGCTGATTGCTTTGAGATGGTTATCATTGGGATATGCTGACGTTCTGTTGCGGTTGTAATGGTTTGGGAGGTTTATCCCATTCCAGGTTTTGGTGCGAGGTCGGTATCCTCGCTTGGTGTGTCATTCATGACATGTTCATGATTCGACGATGTGAATCCGTTTGGATTTTGTAATCCCGGCATTACGTGGAGTACGCTTGCAAATTTCGAGGATGAAATTTTATTAGTGGGGGATAATTGTGATGCCCGGGGATTAATGGTGTTAATCCCGGTGTGGTAATAATCCTTAATGGATTTTAATTTGTGGCAATTATGAATTAATTGCAGTTTTGGGACTCCCGGGGATTTTAAATCCGGTTTTTGGAGTCGTTGGATCCAAGGGATGAGATTGTATTCTCATCGTGGTGATAACCTTGGAATTTGGTTTTTGGTGGGATCTGGGGTCCGGAGTACTTTGTACTGGGGCTGGTGGAATTTGAGTTGGAGAGATAATTATTGAAAATAGATGATTTTTAATGAATCATGATGTATATGTGGAGGTATTGGTATTTTGGAGTTTTGGTACTATATATACCAAGTGGACTCGGTATTTCGCATTGCACGAACTCTCCTCCCTCCCTCTCTCCTCTAACCTGCGGTTTCCCCTCTTCCCCCAAACCCCTCTTTTCTCCCGTTGGTAAAAATGGCTTGAGGATTGGCCCGAGAGCCGGATTTCTCGAAGATAATAAGGTATTGTTCTTCCCCTCGTTCTTATCTTCGATTTGATAGTAATATGGTGGATTTTGGTTGAGTATTTTTTTGGGTTTGGAAATTGGGGGTTTTTGATAAAAATTCAAAGTTGAGTTTTTTGTGTTTTTATTGGTTACAAATGGTGTAATGGATGTGTTGAAGGAGTATGGGTGTTGGTTTTGAGTTTGAGTGTGAAAAACCCCATTAAAACTCGAGTTTTTTGGAATATTGCAGGTCGCGATCGATCGCGGCTTGGCGCCGATCGATCGCGACATAATTCTGGAAATTGGGTGACGATGAATAGTACTCGCGATCGATTGCGAGATGTTACCGATCGATCGCGAGTGGCAGGGAAAGTTGGCGATCGATCGGCATTTGTGGGCGATCGGGCAGTATGGTTGCGCGATCGATCGCGCCTAAACGACGATCGATCGCGGCCCTTGTTGTTTTGTTTTTTTTTTGAAATGTTGGAAAATGTCTGGATTTTGGAATCGAGGTTTAATTAGCCGATTTCCGGGGCGATGTCTACAATGGGAATGCTATACCTTTAAAAAGGAATGATTGGAGCCAAATTTTGTTAATGAAATGGAATACTCGGTTGAGTAATTGCTTAACTTTTGAACTAGCAAAATGAAATATTTTGGGTATTATGCATGCTTAACCCGGGGTCTTTTAAAATGGTAAATCGTCATGGATTGACGATATATTTGGAGGTTGGAAACGTGCTTGGGCACGTGGTTGCATGCTTTTGTTTGATTGTGAGTTATTTGTGTGTTAGCACATAATTCATCGGGTCGTGGGACTCAGACAAGGTTGGACTCGAACTAAGAAATTATAAGGTACGTATGACGTACGAACATAGCCCTTTATTATAATTGCAATTGTTGAGTACATGGTGCACTGTATTACAATGAATGTATATGAAAATGCATAGTATATGGTATTAACAATAAACGGATATCGAAATGCATGGTTTACAGTAATTGCTACAAATGGATATATGTGCATTGGGAATTATATGGTGCCGCTTTTGAGCGAGCAATGATTGAGATGTTGTCGCCTGTGAGGGAACATTGGTTGGGACGCCACTGCTGTTGAGCATGCGTGAGAATGAAATGCCGCTATTGTAGAGCGAGCAATGAAATAGAACTATGGAACCATAAGTGAGATATATGGAATACTTGTAATCATTGTTTAATGATTTGATATTATTGATTATGATATCGGTATGTGGCAAATGTATTTGTTAATCAATGTAATGATTAACTGGCATTTGAGAATTTGATGATTTCAGTTATTTTGAGAACAGGGACAGTGCAGGGAATCCCGGATGAGGATGAGACCGTCCAGGGAGCATCCTTTATATTTCATAGCATTTACATTTTGTAAATTATGAATTGTGTTATTGTGATTATTGGATTTGGGATATTGCTCACCCCGTGTGGGGGCTGTCTCTGTTGGGGCAGGTTATTAGGTACATCGATGGCTTGGAGTTGAGCTCGAGCTGTGGATTTGAGGTGCTTCCAGGATCGAGGCACCAGCGACGGTACTGAGCATGATACTTTATACATTAGATACACGTATACTTATTCGATGCTCGCATGTGAGCAGTATTATGTGTATATGGATTGTATAAAGATGGCAAGGGCCTTTCTCTTTTCATTTATGTGTTGCATGCAATTAATTATGAATTGCAAAATGAATTGAGAGCATGTTAGTGTATGTATAAAGGTGCATGTTATGTTTATGGATTATGTTGGGGAAAGTTTAGACATTATACGAGTAATGTAAATGAATTTTATAAATGGTATTTCATGCTAGAGTTGCATGTAATCTCTTTCCCCTTGATAACATGATTGTATGCACTAATGACAAGGGTTAATACACTAATAATGGGTTAACGGCACGAGGGTCCTTACAGCTGGGAAACCTTGGGCCAAGGCATTGTTCCATGCACATTGATACTGCAGGAACTCCATTTGGTGCTGACTTTTATGTGCTTGGCCCCATTGAATTCCCTTTGCAAATTTTGGATGCCCTGCTACTCCAGGCGTATGTCTTGGAGATCCCTATGAAGGGAGCCCAAGGTGATCGATGAATGTTCTACAGCGGAAGATGAGGATGGCCCAGTATGTCTGCTGCTCGAAGGCCGTGGCTCGGCCCTTCGTCGGCCTGTAGGAGTTGGTGGTCCATCAACCACTATTGGTCCTTTTGGTGGTAGGAGTTCTTCATCGGCATCCCACTTCACTCCGCATCTCTTGCAAAGAGTTGTGATATGGAAAAGGTAATGCGGAGGTGGGCGGACTCCCACCGATGTCACAGATGTGGTCATTTATAATGTACTTCCACTGTTTGCCCACTGAGTATGGCAAATACCAGGGCAGCTCTCTCATTGGTAACCTCAGAAGTGTGGGTCGATGGCATGACCCGGGAGGCTATGAAGGAGAACCATGCTTGTGCCTCTGGTTTCAGATGTTTCTTTAGGACCAATTGGCACTCTCCATTGCTGTTTCTTTGCCAATCAGTCCCCTCAATACTGATTACAGATAGTACCTCATCATAGTTGATCTGGCTCGTCTTGAAAGCTTTGTAATCACTATTCTTTATTGATGGCATCCGAAAAATTGCATTTATTTTGAATTGATCAAATTCAACATCCTTACCCCTCACAAACACAACCTCCCTTGAATTTTGGTGGACTATCCTTAGATTAGCATAGAATTCCCTCACAACAGGGACCACCGCATCAATAGGTTGCTGAATAAACTCAAACCAACCTCGTCGCCTTGCTTCTTGAATGACAGGGTATTCAAGTCGTTCTAAACTCATTCCCCTTTCGCGACTGAGGGGTTTGCGGTGATAACTGGGGTATAATTCCGCCGTTACAAAATTCACAAATCGACGCTCATCATAATCTGCAGACGAAGTGGAGGCTTCGACTTGCTTTTGCTTTTTCTTTGGAGTCATTATCAGTTCACAATTCCCACTTCTTCAATCCCAACCACAACAAGAATATACCAAAATTACCAACCAACTCTTTAATTCCCCAAAAATTAGCTACTCAACTCCCAAATTTGCCAAAAACTCCAATCCTTGTATACCCAAAATATTCACTAATTCATGGATATATAGAAGGGTTGAAACCGAATACCATGGAAATCTAGGTGATATTCTAGAATTTGCTCTAGTTCCCCCTTTTTGATGAAATCTCCCAATTCAGCTTGGGATTCTTCAAATCTGTTGCAAAAAATGTAATTAGAAGAAGCTTTGAAGCATCAATTGCAAGATTTGTGAGTTTGTGGGAAAGATTATAGAGATAATTTGGGGGTTAGGCAAAGGGGACGAATTTTTGCTGTGAAAATACTGGTAAGGTTTTGTATGAAATCTGATGAAATCGATTTTAAAAAACAAATTTATCTGTCGCTCGATCGACCGAGAGATACTGCTCGATCGATCGAACGAGACAAATAATTTTTTTTTCTTTTTATGACCTTCCTCGATCGATCGAGCTTGACATCTCCATCGATCGACGACGCCAGAAGTTTTTTTTTTATTTTCGTAACCCATGGTGAATCGATCGAGCTTTAATCTCGATCGATCGATCATTCCAGACCAATTTTCACAAAAAAATTCAATGTTCGATCCGCCCCACCAATTGGATTCATTCCATTTTTCTGCATTTGAAAATTAACGCACGGAGTTAGACTCGAAAAATTAAAATAACAAGAAAGAAAATAAAAAAAATTAGACTAAAAATGAAAAACAAACAAGGGATAGAGGAAAGTTCTTAATTTATAGTCCCAAGATGGACTGTCACCTCCTTATCAGTGGTCCAATTTTGCTTGCTCCTTCGGGTTTTTCACTGTATCAGTAGGTAGTGTCCCTTGAGCTCGTCTATGAATTATAGATGCAAGTCGCCCCACTTGAACCTCCAAGTTTTTTATAGATGCATCCTGATTTTGCATCCTAGTTTCTGTCGATGAGATTAACTTGGTCAAGAGCTCCTCCATACTCAACTTAGGTACATTTCCCGGTTGTTGTTGTGGGTTCAACACGTTGTTTTGGTTGGACCATTGCAAGTTTGGATGATTCCTCCATCCCGGGTTATAAGTATTGGACTATGGGTTATTGGGCTGCCTGTTTCCTACATAGTTAGCAGATTCATTAGACAGAGTAAATGGATTACCTGCCTGGCACTCGATGCTTGGATGATTGCTTCCACATAAGTCGCAAGTGATAACTTGAGCTTGCATCGCTGTCATGCTCATGCTATCTATCTTTTTGTTCAATGCTTCCAACTGTGCCGAAAGAGCAGTGATGTCGTCAATCTGATGAACTCCACTCGGTTTCTTTGGGACATCTCTGATTGCCATTGATAGCTATTAGAAGCCATCTCTTCCAAGAGTTCATAAGATGCTTCCGGTGTTTTGCGCATAATGGATCCTCCTGAGGCTGCATCAATCATAGAACGGTTAGATGAAAATAAACCGTTATAAAAGGTTTGTACCTGTAGCCAAATAGGAAGACAATGATGTGGACATCTCCTGAGCAGGTCCTTGAAACGATCCCACGCCTCATATAAAGTTTCAAGATCATACTGCCCAAACGTGGTGATATCGTTTCTCATCTTCGCAGTTTTGGAAGAGGGAAAATATTTAGACAAGAACGCTTGTGTCATCCCCTCCCAAGTGGTAATAGATCCTACAGGTAAAGAATTTAACCATGCTTTAGCTTTATCTTTTAATGAAAAGGGAAATAACCGTAACCTGATGGCGTCGTCAGAAACGCCATTGTGTTTGAAGGTGTCACAAATCTCCAAGAGGTTGGAGATGTGAGCGTTTGGGTCATCAGTGGCTACTCCCCCAAACATCACTGAATGCTGGATCATCTGAATTATTGCCGGCTTTATCTCAAAATTGTTGGCTTGAATACTTGACCTTGTAATGCTTGACAGTGATCCGTGGAAAGCTGGTTGAGCAAAATCCATCATAGATCTCATTATTCGCGCCCCCTTCTTGATTGTTATCTGCCATTGATCAAGCTTCCCTTATTTTCCTTAGACACGTTCGCTCAATATCTGGGTCAAACGGCTCGAATGTGGGGTTGGTACTCCTTAGCATGTACCAAGAAGATGACTACCTTAAAAAATCAACCCACAAGGAGAAATACGAATGTAGTAAGGTGACGGATTCCCTAATGTAATCAATACACTTTCCTAATGTAATCAATACACTTTCTCAAGCTATATTGAAACTAATATTAAATTGACGCAAGTAACTATCGTTCACTTAAACCAATCTAATATTGAATAAATCTCTATGAAAACCGTTAACTTTAAATCTCTCAATTCAAAGTGATCACGTATGTGATTTAATCTCTCGATCTAAATCTTTAATTATTATAGCGTATTATAACTTTATCTCTCGATCTCAATTATAATTCACCAATTTAATCAAAGTTAGCAAGGCTTTGATATCATTAAGATTATAATTCATGCACATAAGAATTAATCCACTCTAGCACAATCAAATCAATAACTCAATCACAATCTTCCCTAACTTTGATAAAATAAACTTAATTATATTCAAATCAAACTAAAAAGATGTATAATCGTTTCTCAACCTCATAAACATCAATAAATTTGAAAATCAAAACAACTAAAGTTTAGAAGTACGATAACGTAGGAGTCGAATCCGTGCATTGAACGATACTTCTTCTCTTGCTTCCTCCCTTGCACTTCAAAGGATTTTTCTCTTAAACTTGTATTCTTGTTGGAGGATGAAAGGTGGCTGAAAAGTGGTGTGTGGTCTGATATTAGGTCTGATATTTTTTTAAATTCGTGCCCTAGGTCCCTTATTTATAGAATATGAGGTGGATGGAAGTGCTTCCATATAGATCAAACTCAATCAAGTCTTTTTTTTCTGAAAATTCTGCGGCTCGATCGATCGGTGCAATTGTCTCGATCGATCAAGAACCTTCAACTCTCGGCCCTGACTTTTGCTGCCTTGCTCGATCGATCGAGCATGAACTGCCGATCGATCGAGCTTTCTTCAATCTCGCTTGTAATTTCTCTGCCATGCTCTATCGATCGAGCACAAGTTTCCGATCTATCGAGCTCTGCTTTTTCTTGTTGGCCAAAACTCTGTCTCCTTCGATCGATCGCGCATCACTACCGATCGATCGATCATACCAGAATCCAAATTCTTCAATTCTTGCCTCGTTTTGATCCGTTTTCTTCCTTCTAGATCAGTTCTTCCATTTTCCACCTAGATTCCTGAAACAACCAAATCAATACCAAAAAGCGTAACATCATCCCGGAATCTACACAAAAATATATACATATCATTGCAAAAATACATGTAATAATCAACCCTATCAGTGGGTCTGTCCAGTACATAGTTCTCTAATATATACCTACGTGTTGATTCGATATCTCATATCCATAAACAAATTCATCAACCAATACATACTAGTTTCAAATGCATTATCGTTATCCTAATTCATGATAATACTTGACTAGGGACAATATTTAAGAATAATACAATTTTATTCTAAGGACATTAATATATATATATCTATATATATATATTCATATTACACCAATACTGGAATAATATATAATAATTAATTGCCATTAATAAAATCATATCACATTGTATGCCAAAATCAATCATCTAATGAGTTGTCTTATGGCATATCCCAACAAATCTCGCACTTGCACTAAGACCATTCATATATGTACTTAATGCCTAAAGATCTAGAATGGCGATTATGCTTCTGCTGTTACAACAGTTTCGTCAACGGGTCAGATACATTGGATCGCTGGTGAGATTTGGGTTCCTTAGCCAATGTGATGGCTCCATTGTTGTCACAATAGAGTTCAATCGGATCTAGAATGCTAGGCATAACCACAAGCTCAGAAATGAATTTCTTGATCCAAACGGCTTCCTTTGCTGCATCTGAGGCAGCAATATACTCAGCTTCAGTTGTAGAATCGGCTATTGTCTCTTGCTTTGAACTCTTCTAGCTCACAGCATCGCCATTTAGGCAAAACACATATCCTGATTGTGATCGGAAATCATCCTTGTCGGTTTGGAAGGTTGCATCAGTGTAACTTATTACATTGAGTTCTTCCTCACCTCCATAAATTAAGAATGTAACCTTAGTTCTTCTCAAGTACTTCAGGATATTCTTGACAGCGATCCACTGACATTCACCTGGATCAACTTGATATCTGCTCGTCATGCTTAAAGCATACGAAACATCGGGACGAGTACATATCATGGCATACATGATAGATCCAATAGCTGACGTATATTGAATCTTACTCATGCATTGTCTCTCATCTTGTGTTGAAGGACATTGATCCTTCGAGAGATGTATCCCATGTGTCATAGGCACGAATCTTTTCTTTGATTGTTGCATGCTAAACCGTTTTAGCACTTTATCAATGTATGTACTTTGACTTAGGCCAGGTAATTTTCTTGATCTATCTCTATATATCTTGATACCTAACACATAGGTGGCTTCACCCATGTCTTTCATAGAAAAACAATTCCCTAGCCAAATCTTTATAGATTGCAAGGAAGAGATATCATTCCCAATGAGAAGTATGTCATCTACATAAAACACTAGGAAGATAATTATGCTCCCACTGACTTTCTTGTAGAAACAAGGTTCACCTATGTTCTTGATGAAACCAAACTCTTTGATTGCATCATCAAAACGAAGATTCCAACTCCGAGAAGCTTACTTCAATCCATAAATGGATCGTTGTAGTTTGCATATATTTCCAGCATCCTTTGGATCGACAAAACCCTCGGGTTGTGTCGTGTACACATCCTCAAGTAAGTTTCCATTAAGGAAAGTAGTTTTGACATGCATCTGCCAGATTTCATAATCATGAAATGTAGCTATTGCAAGTAAGATCCTGATCGCTTTTATTTTAAACAGTTATTTCTCAGAGTAACGATTCTATACCGCAAGTGCTCGGTGTCAAGTTTTAGTATAATGGTCTAAAAGTAAGGATTGTCGTGCCCACAGGGACTAGCAGTAATTACCAAATTTAACTAGCGTTCTATATTTAACCTACGAAATTGGTTGAAAGATTAACTACTTTACTCAACTCCCAGATTCAACCACACCATAAAGGATTAAGATATTAAACCGTAGAGATAAATATCGAGACTTCGGTTCACTTGAGTAATCCCCCACAATTTACCTACTAGTTCTAATTAAAATTAATGCATCTAAGGTGACAAGTTTCCCAGTTATTGGTTCCGTATTACAATATCATCTCTTGATCTCAATTGTAAGCTAACAACATTCAAAGAGTAGCTAATCCTTTAAAAGCATTAAAAGCATAACATAAACTCAAAAATAACAATAACTCAATCAAAAACTAGAATTAAAACTATGGGTTCATACACAAGATCCCCTTGTCTCGATAACAAACTTAGCCTAGCATATTAACGGAAAAACAATGTTTTATAACATCTAACAACATTATAAACATTGGAATTTGAAAATAAAGCTAAACAAAGGTTCAGAAATATTAATAAACACTCGATGTGAAATCGTGTGTCGATCCGATGTTTCCGTCTCTAGCTGCGTTGCTTTGAATCGTCTTGAAGGTGGTTCCTCTTCCAATGGTAGGCTGCCTATTTCAGAGCTGAAAAGAAACCTCTTCTTAACCTAAAAACTTCAATTTATATGCTCCTTCACGAGACCAAGAAGCCTGGTACCAAAAATAGCCCAAAACTTAATTAAGGAATTTTTCTTGTTTGGGACTCTGCGTGTGATCGATCTCTTCGTTTGTGGCGATCGATCTCCTTCATCTTTTTCCCCTCGGTGATTGGTCTCTTGTGATTTGCGATCGATCGCCTATGTGTTCTGCCTCGAGGCGATCGATCGCATGGTTTGTGGCGATCGATCGCTTATCGCTTCAAAATTCCGTCATCTTTCTGGCTTCAGGCGATCGATCTCTTGTGATAGGGTATCGATCGCCTGCTGCTTTTATCATCTTTTTAGTCTTTTTCACTTCTTTTCCCATGGCTTGCCTCGTCTTGTCACAGTTCCACCTTCTAGTCCATAAAACAGGGTTTTTTCCAGTATTTCTTGCACTTCTATTGGATTCCTGGAAATATAACAAAACACAACCAAAAGTATAAAATCTTCCAAGAATCACTATAAAAATCGCAAGAAATATATGCAAATATAAGTGTAAAAATGACACTTATCAACTCCCCCAAACTTAATCTTGATCGTCCTCGAGCAAGAATAGAATTAAAAACAGTGAATTCACAACAGATAAGTTACATGGATCATTTCGTGCTCATATGTTTATCTCAGAACTTTTACTCTTACCACAACAAAGAATCCTTCAAATCGTTGGACACAAAGTGTTTTCTCTTTAGTCAAATTACAGTCTCAAATTCGGAACGTGTGTGTGTGCTGTTGTCAATCCCAAGTATCATACAATCATCTAGATCAAAACAGTGTTAATCAATAACAATCAAGATTTTCATTGAGTATCTCATATACCTAGTTTTCAAGCACTTCTCCACTAATGTAATCAATTCCTAGACTTGGATCAATAGGACTTTTACAGCTTATAATGTTAGGCCTTTTGGTGTCGCTTACAAAGAAAAGATAGGTTAAGCACAAAGAAGAGAGTATATCATATAAATTTCATTTTTATGCAGCACATATTGGATTTCTCTTACTTTTCTTTTAGCCTTGCCCGCTTTGGGTCTTCTTTAATCATTGTTTTTTTCAAGGCTTTCTCTATCCTTTCCTTTTTCTCATTCACAAATTCTTTTCACAATAAGCTCATCAAAAATAGCCATTTATGTGCATCTAATGAGATTCATTATACTCCCTTGGGTGAAGATAAAAATTTTTCAAATTTTTTTTTTGCCTAACAAGGTAGGTATAATGAGTTTATCAACAAAAGTCGAATGGTGGCTAATTTCCATTCTTATTCAATCAAGCTCAAAGTTGGACACTAGGGATAAATGTAGACAAGGTAAGCTTGAAAGGCTCAAACGTTCCAAAAATCGCCTAAATCATATCCAAGTCTAGTCCATAATTATAAAAATTCCGCCTCAAAGTGCCATCATCAAATAGGTTCTGTGATTACTCTAAGATGCTCAAGACATGTCATCAAATTCACACATATCGTCTGTTGGGAAACGATTTCTAAGTTTTGGTGATTACAAACACCTACCGATGTTAAAGTCCTACTGGATGAAGACTCCTACCGGATGTTGAAGTCTTACCGGGTGATAAAGACCAACTGGATGAACACCTACCGGGTGAAGACACCAACCGGGTGACAGACATCAACTGGATACGGCCACCAACCGGACAAACATCAATTGGATGGCTACCAACTGGATAGACATCAACTGGATGGCCACCAACTGGATAGACATCAACTGGATGGCCACCAACCGGACAGACATCAATTGGATGGCTACCAACTGGATAGACATCAACTGGATGGCCACCAACTGGACAGACACCAACTGGATAGACATCAACTGGATGGCCACCAACCGGACAGACATCAACTGGATACAGACATCAACCGGACAGACATCAACCGGATAAGCATAAACTGGATGGACATCTACTGGACAACCATCAACCGGATAGTCTCACACTGAACAAAGACATCAACTGGTCATAAGAGGATGAACGACCAGTTGAACAAAGAAAACCAGCAAAAGTCTAAACTTCCAGTAAGAGCACTAAGCAACGAGACAAAATAAGTACAACATTCTCTGACAAAGGTACAACAGAGTGGCGCACCCTGCTATATCTCCGCCACCATTCCCGTCAGAGTTAAAGAGCCGTTTTAACAAAATAGGAAAGAAGACAATATGAATTTGGAAAGCTAATTTCTTCCTAATACAGAAAAGCTATCGTTGGACAACCAAACCTATAAATACGTCCAAGTAAAGAATGAAGAGGTTAGCTGAGCGATTTTCAACAAAGAGAAACACTTCAAAGCAAACAAGAAAATCAACTTACTGATATTCCAAAAGTTCAGCAAAGAGCAGACAAGCAGTGCAACTGAATCTGTGATCGATTATTCCAACTGAAGTCTGCTGCTCAAGAACACTCGAAGCTAAAAAGTGTATTTTGTAAAGAGTGTTATAGAATCTTTTGTAATCAAATTTAAGAAGTTGTGATTGCTAGGAGTTTAGGCCAAGTGTGTGAGTGCCTAAGAAGGTTGTATACTGTAAAGTGTAAACCAAGTCTTCTAGTGAATCCTTCCTGCAAAGGAAGAAGGGGAGACGTAGAAGCGTTGTGCTTCGAACTTCCAGAAACAATACTTGTGTCATTCGTTTATTGCTTGCTTACTACTCAGTTTTATTTCTCACAAGTCCAGCAGAC
The DNA here is from genome assembly GCA_907163345.1 of Haberlea rhodopensis. Lineage (NCBI taxonomy): Eukaryota > Viridiplantae > Streptophyta > Magnoliopsida > Lamiales > Gesneriaceae > Haberlea > Haberlea rhodopensis. The sequence goes on along the minus strand of CAJQUN010000477.1, from coordinate 60,957 downwards.
GTCTTCCGCACTATAATCATTGTCTGCTAACTTGCCTGATATTGAGAAGCAACTGTAATACTTAACAGTTTACAGTTAACTTAGGAAAGAAATCGAAATTGAATCTAGTGTTTATTCAACCCCCCTTCTAAACACTACCCTGATCCTAACAAGTGGTATCAGAGAAGAGGTCTTCTCAATCTTGAGAAATTACGAATTACCAAAAACTGATGGCCTCATTCAGCAAGATTCCAATGTTCAAGAAAGACGAATATGATGATTGGAGAATCCGTATGCAAGCACATATAAGTGCTCAAGATGATGATATGTGGTATGTAATCACTGAAGGACCTATGAAGATCATGAAAATCAATACAGCTGCTTCTATCACAAGTGGTGATCCACAAATGGTAGAAAAGGACAGATCTCAATGGTCAAATGAAGAAAAGAAGAAAGCCAATCTGGACAACGTTGCTAAGGACATTTTGTTCAAAACTTTGGACAAAAATATGTTCAACAAAATAAAAATGTGTTCCACAGCTAAAGAAATCTGGGAAAAGATTGTTCAACTCTGTGAAGGAAATGATCAAACCAAAGAAAACAAGCTTATTGTGGCATTACAGAAGTTTGAGCATATCAAGATGATAAATGGAGAAACTCTCAACGAGTATGATGAAAGAGTGACCGGAATAATTAATGAACTCAGCAGTCTGGGTAAGGAGTTACCCAACAGAGAAGTCACCCTCAAGGTAATGAGAGGTCTCCCAAGAGAATGGGATGTCAAGACCATTGATATGAGAGAATCAAAGGACATCAACAAGATAGATCTGCATTATTTGTTTGTTGATTTAAAAGCCTATGAATTCGAGTTAGGTATTCGGGTTGAAGATGAACCCAGTACCAGTCAGCCTACCAAAGCTCTCACCGCATCAGAAGCCATATCTACTGCTACAGAGATGACTCCAGAAAAAATATGTAATGATGCTATGGCAATGTTCGTAAAGAAATTTGGGAAATTCATGAAGAAGAATCAGAAATCATATCCACGAAGGCAGAGCTTCAAAGGAAGATCAGAAGAAGAAGAGCGTGTATGTTTCAACTGTCTCAAGCCAGGACATTTCATCGCCGACTGTCCAAAACCCAAAAAAGATGATCACAAAAGAGGATCCAAGGATCACAGAAAATCCAAGGAAACTAGAAGATCATCCAAAAGGGACAGAGATCAAAAGATTTTGATGGCAGAAGAAAGTAAGAGCAAGTGGGCTGATTTTGAATCAGAATCAGAGGAGTCAACCAGCTCGTCCAGCGAGAGTGAAGACGAGGAAGTCCACTGCTTAATGGCAAATGATGAAATTGAGGTACATGAGTCTAACCTATCTGAATTTACACATAGTGAACTTACCAATGCTTTGCAGGTCATGATCAATGAGTATCGGACGTTATATGAATCCTTTGAAAGCTATAAGACTGAGCACTCAATCCCAACTGAAACGCATAAAAACAAACTTGATTGTGAACAATCGAGGGAGTTGAACTGCTTAAGGGAAACATCCTGTCTCCTAGTGAAAGAAAGAGATGAAGCCAAGTGTGCCTACCAGAAACTTAGCAAACTGGTTAGCACTTGGAATGCGTCTACTACCAGAAAGGATGAAATGCTTGAGTCTATAAGGCTTGCTGGTGATTTAACCGGCATAGGCTATAATAGTAATGACGGCAGTTCATCTGGTAACGAAACTCAACTGTGTCTAAAGAAAATCAACGTTCAATCAATGAACTTTGTAAGATCTAGCACAGTATATGACCCTTATGAACTGGTTAAAGAACCTGTTAAAGCAACACTCATCAAGGAACAGGCACAGCACAGGGGTATCGGTTATGTAGAACCACTCAAAGAGGCTAAACCGAGGCAAAAGTTCAGAAATGAACTTAAACCCACTGGTCGAGCAGCTAGAGAGGTTAAACCCAACTGGTACTACAACTGTAAGCCTGTCCAGAAGAGGTATATGCTCTATAACAGGAACTACAAACCAAAAGCACATGCATACACATATTATCACACTTCACAGTCAAGATCATCACCATCATTTATGAATGCACACACATTTCAGAACACACACCGACCTAAGTCACTCAGGGTCATACAAGTGTGGGTTCCGAAAGGACTAATCCTACCCGGACCCAAGTAGGATTGGGTACCAATCATTTTATCGCTTTAATTGCAGGAAACTAGAATGCATCAAGTTCGGAGCTCAGAATGGTTCCTGGACAGCGGATGCTCTAGACATATGACAGGAAATGCGAGCTTATTATCTGAACTGGTGGACTCCACCGGAACCAGAATAACTTTTGGAGACAACGCGAAAGGTAGAACCGTGGGTAAGGGTAAGATTATCTACGGTAATATTATTATTAAAGATATTCTGTTAGTTGAAAATCTATGCTATAACTTGATTAGCATAAGTCAATTATGTGACAATGGTCATTCCGTAGAATTCAACCAGCACTCATGTACAATCAAATCTTCTGATGGTAGTATATTACTTATAGGAAGAAGGCATGATAACACATATAAAATTGATTGGAATCTTAATCAGCCTACCTCCTCTACTTGCTTTGCTGCCCTGAATTCTTCCAAGAATTGGCTTTGGCACAAACGTTTGAGTCACTTAAATTTTAAAACTATTGCCAGTCTGCGTAAACTTGATCTAGTCATTGGACTGCCCCAAATTGAGTTCTCAAAAGACAAGATCTGTGCAGCATGCCAACTTGGTAAGCAAATCAGATCCTCCTTTAAGAACAAAGGGAGTAAATCTTCTTCTCGGTGCCTAGAGTTGCTGCATATGGATCTGTTTGGTCCTATACCAGTAACAAGTCTATGGGGAATGAAGTATACCCTAGTGTTAATAGACGATTAACTCGTTTTACGTGGGTCTTGTTCTTAAGTGGCAAAGATCAGGCTACTCCAAAGCTGATCAAACTACTGAAAAGACTCCAAAATGAGAAATCGTGTGGGATAGATAGAATTCGCAGTGATAAAGGTACTGAGTTCACCAATCAGTCACTCGAATCATATCTAGATGACCTTGGTATTAAACACGAATACTCTGCTGCTAGAACTCCTCAACAAAACGGAGTTGCTGAGCGTAGGAACCGCACTTTGAAAGAAGCTGCGCGAACTATGCTTGCGGAATCAGAAATATAGCAGAGATTTTGGGCAGAAGCTGTCAACACAGCTTGTTATACGCAGAACAGATCAATGATAATAAGCGATCAAATAAAACCCCTTATGAGATCTGGAATGGCAGTAAGCCAAATATTTCTTATTTCCATGTGTTTGGTTGCAAATGTTTTATTCACAACAATGGACTCATCTCACCGCTTTTGATGCCAAATCTGATGCTGGAATATTTCTTGGTTATTCTACAGTTAGTAAAGCCTTCAGAGTATTTAATAATAGAACTCTTACTGTAGAAGAATCAGTGCATGTAAAATTTGATGAACCTACTGACTGTACAATATCTGATATACAAATCAACAACTTGAGCAATCGACTGGAAAGCACTTACATTGATGAAAATGTTGATGATGAGATGAATTACAGAAGCAGGACTGACAGCTCCTTAGAACCAGAAGTTCCTGAAGCTCAAACAGAGGAGTCTGCTGGTCAACAAGAACCGCATCCAGCTGACAATGACACTATTGAACATACTCCTGCTGCAGTTGAGGGAGCAAGTGAAAAAGATGCGACAATCAGAACTTCTGAATTACCCACTCACATCCAGTCAAATGAAGAGCTCAACCCTCTTGGACCTCCGCTTCGGTGGATGAAGAATCATCCTCCCGAGCAGGTCATAGGAAGAAGTTTACGTTGAACAACCTCCTGGATTTGAAAGCCATCAGCAGCCATCTTATGTTTTTCGTCTCAATAAAGCTTTGTATGGTCTGAAGCAAGCTCCCCGTGCATGGTATGAAACTCTATCAAAATATTTGACTGAGCATAACTTTATCATTGGCACGGTGGACAATACCCTTTTCAAATTCACAAAGGGAGATCATACTCTGCTAGTTCAAATTTACGTTGATGATATTATTTTCGGAAGTACTAACTAAAAATTGTGCGAAAGATTTTCTAAAATTATGCAGGACCAATTTGAGATGAGCATGATGGGAGAATTATCATTTTTCTTAGGATTGCAAGTCAAGAGACTCAACTTTTAACCTTATTGGATATTCAGATGCTGACTATGCTGGATGCAAAATTGACAGAAAAAACACCAGTGGATATTGTCAATTTCTTGGTGATCGATTGATATCATGGGGTTGCAAGAAACAGACATCCATAGCAACTTCTACTGCAGAGGCAGAATACCTTGCTGCTGGAAGCTGCTGTGCTCAACTGCTCTGGATTCAGCAACAACTAAGAAATTATGGAATTGAATCCACAGAGGCACCCATATTTTGTGACAATACGTCTGCCATTGCTATAACATACAATTCAGTTCTTCATACTCGTACTAAACATATTGACATCCGTCATCATTTTATCAGAGATCATGTTATGAAGAAAGAAATTCGGCTGGAGTATATTTCTACCGAATAACAGGCAGCAGACATTTTCACAAAACCTCTACCGGACGCTAAGTTTTCCTACTTTCGAAATATTCTTGGTTTAATTGAAATTACTCCTTGATTATTTTGTTTTGGTAATAAATTCAGGGGGAATTATTAAGTTTAGTCGCATAAATTTAGGGGGAATTTCAGTTATAATCTTATCTTGGTTATTTAAGCTCAGCTGGTAATACAATGGTCAGCTGCAGTAGGTGTATACGTACCAGTAGGACTCTATATCCAGTAGATGCTCTCTTACCAGTCGGACCCTACATACCAGCAGACTTTACCAAATATGCTTTGACAAAAATAACCCTCGATACTCATTAACCTAATGAAACGTCGGAATTCAAAATTACTTTTGTGTAAAATAAATTATTTCACTCCCGCCTAAATCCTGTCCTTTTATTTATTGGTTAATTTTTTTTTTAAATCGTTAGATGATCGCCACGTATACATGTGTCCGCTCATCTACAGTACGACGTTACATATACTTTCATTTTCACCGCCTTTAGTTTCATTATTCTTCATCTTCTCCAACAATTCACTGCGATTAACTTTCCTTCCAGAAAATTTTACTCAATAGGATTGCTGTTGTTTCTTCCGCATAATCATTCAAAATGTCAAAGAATACACAGCCAAGCTTCATCACAAATGCTGTTCACATGGATTTTCATTCAATCTACACATCATCTGATGAAGAGACAAAGGAACTGATTCACAAGTTGGATACCTCCGGTCTCTTGGTGATCCTAAGCCAGGCCCCCTTATTCTACAAGGAAGAATTACACGAGTTCTTTGCTACTGCAAAAATTGTTGATGGCTCCGTGGTGGTTACAATCACCCAACTTGAATTTGCCACCCACCTATGCCTTCCCTCCACAGGACTTACTGATTTTTCCACTATTCCAGTAGAACTACGAGAAGAGATGCGCCTCATAGTTTCTGATTCTGCAAATCACCTTCAACGTCCTCCATTCAGGAAAGTATTAATGAAGAGTCATTTCCGACAACTGGCGGATATCATTTCGAAGGGGCTACTATGTAAAGCTGGGTCATTTGATATCATCACCCCAGAAAAATTGGATGATATGAGTGCCATATGCAAAGGGTTGGAGATAAACTGGTCAGTTGTACTATTTCAAATTCTGACTGGTCTCGTAGTCTCTGGCAAAGGTCAATCAGGCTTCGCCCTACCACTAAGCAGCCTTTTTGACAGCAAAAACATTAAGACATGGGCTCTCACCAACCTTCATCCAGGGAGACTAATCACTGCAAAGTATCTTCAGCTTCACAGACAGCGAAGTGGCAGAGAAGTTGGGGTGATGAAGCGCCGATCGACTCAAGTTATTAGTGACTCTGAACAAACCATATCGGAATCAGCTGAGTCTTCTCCTCCTCCTCCCCCACCCTAAGAAGCCCAGAACAAGAAAAGCTGCTCCTCCAGCTCTCCGACAGAAAGTCATTGCAGCTTCTGATACCATCTCCTCCGCCGGTCCGACAGAAGATATCCCTGGTAGAGAACCCAGCCCTAAAAATCCTCCACCTGAGGAACCAACTGCTTCATTGGCCATGGTACTTGCTACCTCAGTGGCCCCCGCTGACAATTCCTCTGCACTTGTGAGCTCTCAGCAAGCACCAGGCTCTATCAGTTTTAGGACACCCAAGTCCTTGTGTCCTTACTGTCATCCGAAGACCACCACCGCTGGTAAAGGCAAAACTCTTATGGCTCCAGTATCCACTCCTGTTGCCTTTGAAATACAAATGGTCATGGATACCGTTGAAGCCAATCTGCAGCCACTGCTAGACATTTTTGATCGATGGGTGAAGGCTCGAGTGAAAGTCCGATTTAATGATTTCAATCCTATTATGGATCAGGCAAGGGAAGATGAGAACCAAATTTTGGCTTATCTTCAAATCACAGACCCTGAGAAGAGCCTGAAGCTGAGGGATGTATTCCGTCTGATGAACTATGTGGGCGAACTTCAAGCCCTTGTTGACACCCGTCTTCCGCATTTCAAAGGTGATTCAGGCACTGCGAATCATGATAGAGCAGTTCTAAATGCTCTTGGACCAAAACTGGAAATGGCCGAGCTAGCTCTTCATGATCTTCGCATATCAACTGGTATTCACTCATGCTCTACTGCTGTAAATATTGCAAGTCCCTACCAGCCTGATTTACAGATAGCCACTATTGCTCTGGAGATTGCTACTACTAATGTGGAGATCACTTCGACTGACCTGACAACTCCCACTGGAGTGGAGACAGCGTCAACTGCCTTGGAGGCAACCTCTCCTGCTAAAGAACTCTCCTCTCCAACTGCTCACCTCGTCTCCTCTGCTCCCAGCTCTTATAATGATCAACCGACCCAACCGATGGTTGTTGATCACGAAAATGTGGACACAGTAATTCAGACTGTGGTTCATCAAGTTACCATCTCCTCTGGCAACCATGAACCCAGTGAGTCCTCACATTCAAATGATCACACCCAGTCGTCTGTTGCTGCGGTTGTCCAAGCCACTGCTGATATGGCTGTACCTTCTCCAGACTCAACAACTGCCCCACTTATTGAAGACACTGCTACTATGGTTGTTACTGTCTCAGACTCAACAGCTGCCCCACTTGTTGAAGACACTGCTTTTCTATCCACTGCAGTTGTCGATGCTCATCCCGGTGTTCTTGCTCCTACTGCTGACCCTAAGATAATTGCTGTGGATCCGTCAATGGCTCAAGAACTTTCAGAAGATTTCTTTGACTTTCAAACTTCAATCCCTCTGGACGAGCCACCAAACATTGCTGCACAGCTAGCAAATCTATCCAATGCAATTTCAGCACTAGTCAGCGATGTAAATAAACTCAAGCAGGAAGAGCGCACTGCGACTCTTATTCTTGGGACCCATCAGCAGCACGCGGACTCTCGGTTCCAGCAAGTCTACAGGGACTTAAATAGTCTAACGACTACTGTCACCATACTTCAGACTTTTGCTGAGAATGCAGTTGCGGACGCATTTTCTCGAATCGGCCAGGCTCGTCTTCAGATCACTCAACATAATGAATCACTTCATGCTGCCACATCCCTGGCTCTTGGAGATAAGATTGAAGACGCCAAGAAAGTCTTGACCGATCAATTGGCAACCATGCAGGCAGCATTCGCTTCCCAAATTCAAGATATATGCAACAGCCTGCCTGCTGCTCCACAAATAATCCGAAGACTGCCTGAGCCCAGCATAACTGCTCCTCCGTCCCAGCGAGATCCGAGCCCAGCAAATCGTTCATCTACTGCAGCTGGAGTATCCAATCAGTCCAGATCCTCTACTCAGCAAAGATCTCGAAGTCCGCGCCAACCGTCTACCGCAAAGCGTGACTTTTCCCAACATTGGTTAGGGAGGAAATAGTATCATTTTTTGATCCCTTATTAATTACTCTTATCTATTTACTATTTTGAGTTGACTTTTTCTTCGTATTTATCGTAACGACATTAATGTGTTCACACTAAATGAAATTCTTCTATAAATAGAGACTCATGTTTGTTTTCATAACTCACATTCACTCATCACGATTCTTTTCAATTCCTTGAAAATTCCTTGGTTTCCTTTTTGCAATTGTTCAGTTTCATGGGTTTATTACTTATCTAAATCAACCCCTCATGGGTTGATTACTTATCTAACCCAGCTCTGTTAAGCTTCAGCGTTTGGATCCTGCTCTGATGCTCATCATCAGTCAGGAACTGCAATCAGGAGTTATCTGGGTGCTGATGACAAAAAGGGGGAAGACAGAGATTGAGTATTTTCAACAGAGATAGAGTATTTTCATTAGGTGAATCCATAATACATGGAGGCCTGATGAATATACATTTGAATATCCCCGATCGAAGTTCTCCCCCTCTGAAACAAGGTGGATCGAGCTCTTCCTCTCCGCAACTAGGTGGATCGAAGCTCTCCGGTCTACATTGTTTGTTTAAAAATTTGTCATGTATCAGCTATATTTTGTAAAAATAGATTTGTCTTAGGTTTTATCCAGTTATCAGAATTCATCTTAAATAAAGATGAATCTCTCTCAATTGTCCAGTTTGATTACAACTTGTAATCTGCTTATATTTATAACAAATGAAAATTTCTTTTCCATTATGTCTTCAAGTCTTTTTCAGGATTCACCACTTAAATTATTCTAGTATGAAACCGTTATTGCTTAGTTTTGTCATCACCAAAAAGGGGGAAATTGTTGGGAAACGATTTCTAAGTTTTGGTGATTACAAACACCTACCGGATGTTAAAGTCCTACTGGATGAAGACTCCTACCGGATGTTGAAGTCTTACCGGGTGATAAAGACCAACTGGATGAACACCTACCGGATGTTGAAGTCTTACCGGGTGATAAAGACCAACTGGATGAACACCTACCGGGTGAAGACACCAATCGGGTGACAGACATCAACTGGATACGGCCACCAACCGGACATACATCAATTGGATGGCTACCAACTTGATAGACATCAACTGGATGGCCACCAACTGGATAGACATCAACTGGATGGCCACCAACCGGACAGACATCAATTGGATGGCTACCAACTGGATAGACATCAACTGGATGGCCACCAACTGGACAGACACCAACTGGATAGACATCAATTGGATACAGACATCAACCGGACAGACATCAACCAGATAAACATAAACTGGATGGACATCTACTGGACAACCATCAACCGGATAGTCTCACACTGAACAAAGACATCAACTGGTCATAAGAGGATGAACGACCAGTTGAACAAAGAAAACCAGCAGAAGTCTAAACTTCCAGTAAGAGCACTAAGCAACGAGACAAAATAAGTACAACATTCTCTGACAAAGGTACAACAGAGCGGCGCACCCTGCTATATCTCCGCCACCATTCCCGTCAGAGTTAAAGAGCAGTTGCTTAACAAAATAGGAAAGAAGACAATATGAATTTGGAAAGCTAATCTCTTCCTAATACAGAAAAGCTACCGTTGGACAACCAAACCTATAAATACGTCCAAGTAAAGAATGAAGAGGTTAGCTGAGCGATTTTCAACAAAGAGAAACACTTCAAAGCAAACAAGAAAATCAACTTACTGATATTCCAAAAGTTCAGCAAAGAGCAGACAAGCAGTGCAACTGAATTTGTGATCGATTATTCCAACTGAAGTCTGCTGCTCAAGAACACTCGAAGCTAAAAAGTGTATTTTGTAAAGAGTGTTATAGAATCTTTTGTAATCAAATTTAAGAAGTTGTGATTGCTAGGAGTTTAGGCCAAGTGTGTGAGTGCCTAAGAAGGTTGTATACTGTAAAGTGTAAATCAAGCCTTCTAGTGAATCCTTCCTGCAAAGGAAGAAGGGGAGACGTAGAAGCGTTGTGCTTCGAACTTCCAGAAACAATACTTGTGTCATTTGTTTATTGCTTGCTTACTACTCAATTTTATTTCTCACAAGTCCAGCAGACGTCTTCCGCACTATAATCATTGTCTGCTAACTTGCCTGATATTGAGAAGCAACTGTAATACTTAACAGTTTACAGTTAACTTAGGAAAGAAATCGAAATTGAATCTAGTGTTTATTCAACCCCCCTTCTAAACACTACCCCGATCCTAACATCGTCACTACTTTAAAAGTAATCAACAAGTTCATGACTCAATGTGCTCAAATTATTCCTCATTTTCAACATGTCAACTCAACTCAAAATCTTCACAACATGTTTACAATCATCAAGATTCAAGTCATAAGTAGAGTAAAACTAATATCATCATAGCATGGAGTCACTACTTTAATCCAATTACACCAGTGCAAAATTTACATGCTCTTCATCGGACAATAACAAGCTAATCATAAATTCCACAGCAGTAGACATGTTTAGATGCACATTTTAAATATTAAGACTCAGTTTAAACACCATTCACACCTCAAACAAAAGCAAAAACAAAATTCCCATCTCCACAATATCACATGACAGTTCAACAATTACTCCCCCAAACTTAAGTAATACATTGTCCTCAATGTAGTGAACAAGAATAAATAATAGGACAACGTAATACCTATGGTGACAACCGTCAGTGGTCGTCACCCTCATCCGCATCGGCATCACCATCATCATCATCGTCATCAGTGGGTGGCGGGTATGGCTGGAAGAGTGGGTGGCGTGGGGAAAACCAAGTGGGGGTGAGCTTGAGCCGCGACTGTATGCCAATCGTAGGATAACCGCAGGAACTCTCTCATTTATGTGCGTAAGTCCTCCTGATTCTGTAAAATCTCCTCTTGGTTGCGCCGTAGTCGTCTATTCTCACCCTGCATCAATCTCTGTCGAAAATTCATAGCCATCAACTCCTCCTCAAGAGATTGGAACCGTTGAGCATTGGTGGTTGGGTTGGCTATTGTAGAATAGCGACGTGGACCAGGTCGGCTCGATGACTCGGGATGCTCGGCCGCTTGTGATGGCCCTGGTTCTGACTCGGGCACCGGCGACGGTCGAGGAAGGCGAAGAGGAATGAATGGCACACTTATCTCCTCGTGAGACTCCCAAGGTACTTGTTCCTGGCGGCACAGCTCCGTGACTAAAGAAGGAAAGGGTAGACCAATCCTGGTAGAGCCTTCCACGGCTAATTTCATCGATGCGTATATGATGCTCCCAATATCCACCGAGTGGCGCGTCATGATCGCGAAAACCAACACCACTCCCTCCTTGGTAACCACGGCAGTGTGAGTAGATGGAAGGACTCGATGAGAAATAAATGTAAACCAGATGTGATATCCCCGAAATAATTAATTGCAATTTGGGCATTAATTATGATTATGTGATTATTTATGGTGTTAATTAATTTAGTGTTGGAATTAATTAAAATGACGAAATGCTTAATCACATGGTAGGCGTGACTCGGTGGTGCGTTTCAGGGTGCATGTTATGCATGTTGGGAAATTGGGTGTTACCATGCTTTAAATGTGATGATTGATAATTATTTGGTAAATCATGTATTTAATTGAGGTTTTGGTGCATTTTGGTAAAATGCTTTTAAAATATCATTTTGGGGTATTTTATACATCATGTTAACTAATGGGGTACATGTTTAATTATAACCCCTTTATGTAGGGTCTTCCTACCTTAACTTCATATAGTACACATAAATGGGATAGGACATGCATTTATGACCTCTTATAGGGTTCCGGTTGTAGTTTGAGCTAGGGAGATTACAGGCCAAAAATAAAGTTTTCAAAGCTATTTAATTACATTCCCAACAAAGAATGTTAAAGCTATAGATTTACACTACTCCTAGAGTAGAGACTATCAAAAATCCTGCATCCTATGTTCATCATGCTCCCTTTAGCTCACTTCCTCAACCCGACCCTAGGCCCTTGGTCCAAAAGTGTACCTACAGGGATAACACATCATGAGCATTCATAAATTTACTTAACATTATATAAAAGCATACATATGCATAACATCTTAGTTAAGTAAAAGTCGTTGGTCGTCCTCCGACCTCCTTAGTTATCCCTGACTCTTATTCATATATTGGGGCGTCTTACCCCATTGTATGGCATCTTACCATATCATAATCATTGCGTGGCATCTTACCACGTGGGCATCGTACCCAATCATATGGCGTCTTACCATATTATAAACATTGCTTGGCATCTTACCATGTGGGCATCTTACCCAATCATATGGCGTCTTACCATATCATAAACATTGCGTGGCATCTTACCACGAATAACCTCGCATGGCCTCTTACCATGTGGGGCATCTTACCCCGTGGCATCTTACCACAAATAACATCGCATGGCCTCTTACCATGTGGGGCGTCTTACCCCGTGGCATCTTACCACATATAACATCGCATAAGCATCATCATCATAACATCATCATAAGCATCATCGTTATAAATATCATCATAGATATCATCATCATAACATCATCTTAAACGTCATCATCGTAAACATCATCTTAAATATCATCATAATATGTAAGGGCATGGTTTACCGTCCGATGCTCGTACGTCTCTTACGTACCTTAATTCCCAAAAGTGGAGAATTTGGAGAGCTTTATCTCCTGGATGTTGTGGGCACCTGGGATGGTTCTACACAACCATACAAATTGATATTAGAAGCTAAACATAGTCCAATATCCAAAAATCCCACAAAAATCAAAAATCCACTTTTCTTCAGCTCGCGATCGATCGCCACCCAGGCGCGATCGATCGCGAGATCGCACTGGACGAGGGGCCAAAATCTTCTTCTTGGCGATCGATCGCCACCTTTGGCGCGATCGATCGCCAGGCCCGCCGATCGATCGCCCAAAAGTGGCGATCGATCGCCAAATGCTTCTGGCTGGTACTGGACGCTCGCGATCGATCGCCAAGAACGGGCGATCGATCGCCGAGTGCTGTACATCGAATTTTCGCCATTAATGCTCATTTTTCAAGCTCCTTCACATACCACCCCAAAACCAAACTTCCATAAAACATCAATAACATCATAACCCACCAAAACCAACATAAAACACTTCAAAAATCATACCCCAACCATACACAACACATACCCAAACAAACCCACATAAATCATCAAAAACTTAACCCATTTCAACACCAAACATCATAAAACTTATAGGAATGGTTCCATACCTCTTGTAGGCTCCAAATCCTAGCAAAGATCACACAACCAAAGTTTTTGTGGGACTTTCCTTCTTCCTTTTTGGTGGATTTCGAAAATGGGGTAGGGTTTGGGGTTGGGAAGTGATTTGGGGATTTTTAAAAGGTGAGAGTAAAGTGGGGGGTTTAAAGTGATGGGTATGGGATTAAAAAGGGGTTGTAATGACTTAATAAAAAGTATACCCCAAACTTAACATGATGTATAAAATACCCAACTTGGTATTTTAAAAGCACTTTACAACAATGCTCTATACTTCATTTAAAATCATATCTTCCTCATAATTGATAATTTAACACAATTAATCATGTTAACATCTTAATACCCAACACATAAATCTATCAATACATGATACATCATATAAACATAATTAATGTCCAAGTTACCATTAATTAATTTCGGGGCATCACACTTTATACCCCACTAACCCCACTTTACCCTTCTCACTTTACCAATCCCCAAATCACTCTTCCAAACCCTATTCCCAACCCATTTTTGAATTTGGCATAAAGGTGGAGGGAAAATCTTTGCAAAAGCTTGGTTTGTGAGATTCTTGGGGAGATTTAGAGTCCATAAGAGGTATGGATACCTGTAAGGACCCCCGTGCCCTTAACCCTTTATTAGTGTATTAATCCATACCATTAGTGTTTATAATCATACTATCATGGGGAAAAGCCATATGCAAGTACTACATCATATGCTATCCAGAAAAATTCTTGCATTTAATCCACATAACATTCAAATTCCCCAACCAAGATTACATATATGACATGCACCCTCATAATACACTAACATGCTCTCAGTTCATATAGCAATTCCATATTTAATTGCATGAAAGCCATAAATGAACAGAGAAAAGCCGTAGCCCATTTATACATTTCATATACACGTAAAATGTACTCACATAAGAGCACCCAATGAATAAGCGTGTATCTGATATATAAAACACTCTACCGGATACCGTTACTGGTACTTCCATCCTGGAAGCACCTCCCAAGCACAACTCGATCTCAACTCTGGATCTGTGTACTTATTCAACCAGTTCTGGTACCTCGATCCTGGAAGTACCTCCAATCAACAGCCCGAGCTCAACTCCAAAGATGCTACTACACCTGTATCACCCGCCCCAACAGAGACAGCCCCCACACGGGGTGAGCATACCAATACCACAAACCCAATAATCATAATATTGCAGTTCATAATTTACAGAATGTAAATGCCATGAATTTAAATGATACTCCCTGGATGGTATCATCCTCATCCGGGATCCTCTGTATTGTCCCTGTTCTCAAAATAACCAAACCATTAATGTAAGACCCCGTTACGAATTAATAAGGGTAATTACCGATTAAGCAAACCCGAGTGACAAAAGATGAGTTTTCGAGTTAAGGTGTACAAGATCACAACACCTTATTTTTAAACAAGATAAAATACATCAAACAAATTAATTTTTGGGGCATAATTTTCGGCCATTCCAGATTATACCACACCATCAACTCATGTTGGACACATGTGTTGGAATATGCCCTAAGACAAATCATTAGATGATTGTTTTGACATACAATGTTTATGATTTTATGAATGGCAATTCATTATTATATATTGTTCTTTTAACTGTGCAATGTGAATTAATATATATGTTAATGTCCTTAGAATAATATTGTATTATTCTTAAAGATGTCCCTAGTCAAGTATTATCATGAATAGGGATAATGATAATACGTAGAGACTAGTATGTGTTGATTGATGAATTGTTCATTGATATGAGATATCAAATCAACACATGGGTACATGTTAGAGAACGATGTACTGGACAGACCCACCATGAGAATGCAACATGGATAGTTATATGATCGTCATATGCAATTCTCATAGTGATAATAATGTATGTAATCCTTACGACTTGTGATCATCATAGATCCCAACATAAGGAGTTATGTATCTTGATATTGTCAAACGTTACCCGTAACAGGGTAAACTATAAAGGCGACTATTGGATACACTACGAATTATGTAGAGGGATGTTGACTGATCGAGATAGGATTTGTCCCTCCTATATAACAGGAGATGTGTTTGGCCCTTGATCAAGTGAGAACTAAAAAGCATGGCCATGCTCGAATGAGTCGATATGAGATATCGAGCTTATTCGTTTATTCTAGTTCTACTTGGGGATCAAGAAATAAAGATTGGATATACGAGTATGACTATTCCATGACTCGTGTTCAATCTAAACACAAAGGACAAAGGGATTAAGTTACATGGTTAATATTATCACAAGTTCTAAAGGTTATGTCGAGTCATTGACATTCTTGTAATTTGGGTAGCATTGATGTGTTGCTAGATACCGCTCAATGCTCTGCCAACATTACAAGATCCTATCGGGTCGCACAAAAGATTAAATCGAGAAGGGAAATTAAATTCATTGGATGAATTAATTAATTAAGAAGAGTCTTAATTAAAAGATTATAAAGATTTAATTAAATCATGGGTTTGGGCCCATGAGGCTTTAAGAAAGCCTTAAACCTTAATTAAATCTTATACTATAAATACAAGGTTATGATTAATTGTTTAATACATAATTCATATCATACTAACCTAAACTAGAAGCCACACGGCCGCCGACCATATTGTGCTCTCGGTTTTTCTTGATAACCGAAGGGTGCTTGTGGTGTTTTGTGCCATTAATCGATTTGGAATCGAGTGTGCTTCTTGTTCCGGTTTAAGAACTTGTCTAGCAACTTGTTCTTAAACTATCCCTTCACCCGATTTGATCGTGTGGATACCGTTGAGGCAAAACTTGTTAAGTTTTGCTAGTGACTCGGAGGAGACGTTGGACGTGGTGCTGCTCCGTGGAATCTGCTCAAACACGCTACAAGGGTGAGACCTTCGTATATCCTTTATCCAATATGATAACCTTAGTATAGATCCGCGGTTTAGTAATCCAAAAATGTTATTCCGCTGTGTTGTATGCTTTGAGGATTACTTACAGTGGTATCAGAGCCAGGTTCAAGGCTCATATCGGATTTTGTGATTAAATTGTGTTAATCATATTAGAACTTATATTGCATGCTATTTAAAACTGTATGAACATATATGATATGTTAATATCGAGTTTTTGAAAATCATCGTAAAAATTATATTTGATATAAATTGGCGAAATTCGAACCATATAACACATGTGTTCGACCATCTCTATCACAAATGACATACGGCTAGCCACATGAGGGCTAGGGTTTTCGAACCCTTGGCTCGAGATGGTTTAGCCGTTATGGCTAATAATTGTGCATGGAAGTGTCGAAACTTGATTAGGGTTTAGAACCCGATGGCTCGTGACGGCTAGCTCATGACGGCTAGGGTTTCGAACCCTAGTAGCCGTGCATGGGCTCGGCCATCGTCGCCCCCTTTGCTAAGGTTTTGAACTATTTGGCTCGATAATGGTTCAAACATGCAAGGATAAGTGGCTTCACCACATGAGAGCTAGGGTTTTTCGAACCTTTGGCTCGAGATGGTTGAGCCACCACCGTGCATGAGCTGACCATGATTCGTGGCTCAAGAATTCCGGCGTTTCAAACAAGTTGGCTCGATGAAGAACAAAAGTTGTGCACGGTGGCTAGGGTTTGGAACCCTAGCGCCGCCGCCGCTAGCACAAGGCTCGGCCATGGGCTAGGGTTTCGAACCCTAGGCCCATGCCATGGTCCAGCCGTGGGGCAAGGTTGGTTCGAACCATGGTGGTTTGTAGCTAAGTCGAAATTAGTTCGTGGCATGTGATGTCCCGAGCGTACGATAATTTTTCAAAAATTCTATTTTACAGTTTTAATTAGAATTAAATTTAAAATGTTTAGAATTTAATTAATTAATTGTTAAAGCATGCTTTATGTGTTGTTTGAGCATGGTGCATGGTTATAGCCCTTTGACCTATTAGATAGGATTTGTGAATGTTTGTAATTTATAATACGACCTGCGAGTCGTGCCTTCTCTATTTCATTCTAAATTTAATCCCTCCCCTATGTTCCCCTCGAATGTGAATCGAGGAATTCTATATCTTGTAAATAGTATAGTTTAATTGTTGATGGTGATCAATGCAGATGGAGCATCGTGCCGGGATGAGGAGGTCATTCACAAATTGGAGCCAAAGGAAGGTGCTTGTGAAGTTACCTTAGGTTTACTCTTAGGATTTTCACGTTGGCTTGAGAAAATCATTAGTAGGGGCTATAACCATGCCACGTTTAATTATGTATGTTGATGCATGATTTATCTTATGTTTTAGATTGATAATTGTATTACACATATATGTAAATATGTATACAACTATATGTAGTGGACATATTTTAAATTATCAAACTAATCATGAGATCAATAAATCCCTCTAAAATATTAAGTTTTAGATGCCTTCCAAAATTAAAAGTATTCGTCAAAAACTTCGATTGTACATGTGTGGGTTTGCCAAAGCAAAGCACCGTGGCAATCTTAGTAAGGCGCGAAAGGATAAAAGTGATATCCGTTATACTTTAAATTGGGTACGACTTAACTAGGTTATCTCAATAGGATTGGGAACTTAGAGGCATGGGTTGGATTATAATTCATTTGATGAATTGAACAAAGTGTTGTTCGTCCAACTATCCAAGAATTACATGTGATGTAATTGACAAAGTGTTGTCTACCTAAATAACCGAGTCTTGGGCGATTAGCCAAAGCTAACTCAAGATTAGGTGAAATATGGCTCTTGGCCCACTAAAGGTTTCGAGGGTTGATATTTTTTAAAACAAATAGTGGGAGCATCATTTAATGTAAGACCATGTTAAATGATTAAATCATAAACTTATTTTGCATATTTATATTGTAGATGTCCATGGCAACTAACAACGTAACAAGCACTTTATCACTGCGATCGGTCCTTGAGAAGGACAAATTAAATGGGACAAACTTCCTAGACTGGCATAGGAACTTGAGGATAGTCCTCAAACAAGAAAAGAAACAATATGTCCTAGAGGAACCCTTGCCCGCTGAGGAACCTCCTCTAACAGCTACAAGAGCTGATAAAGATGCTTACAAGAAGCATCAAAGTGACGCACTTGATGTTGGGTGCCTTATGCTTGCCACCATGAACTCTGAGCTTCAGAAGCAACATGAGGAATGGAGGCGTTCGATATAATCGAACACTTAAAGCAATTGTACCAACAGCAAGCTAGACAAGAGAGGTATGACGTCTCTAAAGCGTTGTTCCAGTGCAGGATGGTAGAGGGAAGCCTAGTTGGAACTCATGTTCTCAAGATGATTGGGTACATTGAGAATCTGGAGAAGCTGGGTTTTCCACTGGACCAAGAGTTGCCACCGATGTGATCTTGCAATCGTTGCCTGAGAGCTTCAGTCAATTCGTAGTAAATTACAATATGACTGACATGGAAAAGACTCTACCACAATTGCTTGGTATGTTGAGAACATATGAAGCAAATACAAAGAAGACTAAGGCCACAAATGTTCTTATTGTGAATAAGGGCAAAGGAAAGGGCAAAGGAAAGGCCAAAGCTAAAGGCAATAAGAAAGCAAAGAAGGTCTTTGTTAAATCTAAGCCAAAGTCTTATGCACTGAAACCAAAGGGAGTGATAGCGAAGGAAGGGAACTGTTTCCATTGCGGTGAGACCGGCCATTGGAAAATAAACTGCAAAGTATATCTGGAGGATCTAAAGAAAGGAAGTGTGACTTCCACTTCAGGTATTTTTGTTATAGAAGTCAATTTATCTACTTCTTCATCATGGGTATTAGATACTGGATGTGGATCTCACATTTGTGTAAATGTGCAGGACCTCAAAAAGAGTAGATTGTTGGCGAAAGGCGAAGTTGATCTCCGAGTTGGAAATGGAGCAAGAGTTGCTCCATTAGCTATAGGGGATTATCATTTATCTTTGCCTTCTGGTTTATCGTTGATTTTAAAAGATTGTTATTTTGTGCCTTCAATTACCAAAAACATTATTTCTATTTCTTGTTTGGACAAGTATGGATTCTCATTTATTATAAAGGACAACTGTTGTTCCATTTATTTAAATGTATGTTTTATGCTAATGCACAAATGGTGAATGGTCTTTATTTATTAAATCTTGATATACCTGTCTATAACATAAATACTAAAAGGATTAAAAATAATGATTGTAATCCGACTTATCTCTGGCATTGTCGCTTGGGCCACATAAACGAAAACCGCATATCTAAACTTCATAAGGATGGAGTATTAGATTCATTTGATTTTGAATCATATGAAACATGCGAATCTTGTTTAATGGGCAAGATGACTAAAGCCCCTTTCAAGGGACATGTTGAAAGGGCAAATGTTTTATTGGGACTAATACATAGTGATGTATGTGGACCAATAAGTAGACAAGTTAGAGGTGGTTTTCAATACTTCGTTACATTTACTGATGACCTCAGTAGATATGGGTATGTGTACCTAATGAAGCATAAGCATGAAACCATTGAAAAGTTCAAAGATTTCAAGAATGAAGTACAAAACCAACTTGGCAAAAGTATCAAAATCCTTCAATCAGATCGAGGAGGTGAACACTTAAGCCAAGAGTTTCATGACTATCTAAAGGAGTGTGGGATAGTCCCACAACTCACTCCTCCGTATACTCCACAATGGAATGGTGTATCCGAGAGGAGAAATCGAACCTTGTTAGACATGGTTAGATCAATGATGAGTCATGCAGATCTTCCGATATCGTTTTGGGGACACGCTCTAGAAACAGTGATTTTCTTACTGAACCGTGTTCCATCTAAATCAGTGGAAAAGACACCATATGAGATATGGACTGGGAAGCGTCCTAGTATGTCTTTTATGAAGATTTGGGGTTGTGAGGCTTTCGTTAGACGTCACGCCACTAACAAACTTGGACCCAAATATGATAAGTGTTTATTTGTGGGGTATCCTAAGGAAACGAAAGGATAATATTTCTATTATCCCACCGAGAACAAAGTAGTTGTTTATCGGACTGGTGTATTTCTTGAAAGAGAATTTATTTCTAGAAAAACCAGTGGGAGAAAAATAGAACTTAGTGAAGTTCAACCACAAGAAAACACTGAACCTGAGATTGAGATGGAAACAGAGCAGGCACCGCAAACTGTTGTGGAAGAAGTACCTGATCAAGAGACACAAGCCCAGCGTAGGTCTGTAAGAGAACACCGGGAGCCACAGAGTATGGATTTCTTGTGACTCAACAAGGTGACTTACTACTTATTGATGAGGATGAGCCGTCATCTTATCAACAAGCTATAATGGGCACTGATCTGTGAAATGGCAAGAGGCCATGAAATCTGAGATGGAATCCATGTATGCAAACCAAGTATGGACTTTGGTTGATCCACCTGAAGGGGTACGACCCATAGGGTGCAAATGGATTTTCAAGAAAAAGACCGATATGGATGGTAATGTACAAACCTATAAAGGTCGGCTGGTAGCAAAAGGATTCAAACAAATTCATGGTATTGACTATGATGAAACCTTTTCACCAGTGGCCATGGTTAAATCCATAAGGATCTTACTTGCAATAGCTGCATTTCATGATTATGAAATCTGGCAGATGGATGTCAAAACAGCTTTCCTTAATGGAAATCTGCTCGAGGATGTGTACATGACACAGCCCGAGGGTTTTGTCAATCCAAAGGATGCTGGAATGATATGCAAGCTACAACGATCCATTTATGGATTGAAGCAAGCTTCTGGGAGTTGGAATCTTTGTTTTGATGATGCAATCAAAGAGTTTGGTTTTATCAAAAACGAGGATGAACCTTGTGTCTACAAGAAGGTCAGTGGGAGCGTAATCATTTTCCTAGTGTTGTATGTAGATGACATACTTCTCATTGGGAATGATATCCCTGCCTTACAATCTGTAAAGATTTGGCTAGGGAATTGCTTTTCGATGAAAGACTTGGGGGAAGCCACCTATGTATTAGGAATCAAGATCTATAGAGATAGATCAAGAAGAATTCTCGGCCTAAGTCAAAGTACATACATAGACAAAGTGCTTAAAAGGTTTAGCATGCAAGAATCAAAGAAAAGATTCGTGCCTATGACGCATGGCATTTATCTCTCGAAGGAACAGTGTCCTTCAACACTAGATGAGAGACAACGCATGAGTAAGATTCCATATGCGTCAGCTATTGGATCTATCATGTATGCCATGATATGTACTCGTCCCGATGTATCATATGCTTTGAGCATGACGAACAGAGATCAAGTTGATCCAGGTGAAGGTCACTGGATTGCTGTCAAGAATATCCTGAAGTACTTGAGAAGAACTAAGGATACATTCTTGATTTATGGAGGTGAGGAAGAGCTCAATGTAATTGGTTACACTGATGCAAGCTTCCAAACTGACAAAGATGATTTTCGATCGCAATCTAGATATGTGTATTGCCTAAATGGAGGTGCTGTGAGCTGGAAGAGTTCAAAGCAAGAAACAGTAGCCGATTCTACAATGGAAGCTGAGTATATTGCTGCCTCGGATGCAGCAAAGGAAGCTGTTTGGATGAGGAAGTTCATTTCTGAACTTGGAGTGGTGCCTAGCATTAAAGATCCGATAGAACTCTATTGTGACAACAATGGAGCGATCGCATTGGCTAAGGAACCAAGATCTCACCAAAGATCCAAGCACGTACTTAGGCGTTTCCATTTCATTCGAGAAATCGTTGAAAGGGGAGATGTTAAAATATTCAAAGTACCAACAGATGATAATTTATCTGACCCATTGACGAAGCCACTGTCACAGCAGAAGCATGGTCGTCATACTAGATCTCTAGGCATTAGGTATATGTCTGAGTGGTCTTAGTGCAAGTGGGAGATTTGTTGGAATATGCCCTAAGACAAATCATTAGATGATTGTTTTGACATACAATGTTTATGATTTTATGAATGGCAATTCATTATTATATATTATTCTTTTAACTGTGCAATGTGAATTAATATATATGTTAATGTCCTTAGAATAATATTGTATTATTCTTAAAGATGTCCCTAGTCAAGTATTATCATGAATAGGGATAATGATAATACGTAGAGACTAGTATGTGTTGATTGATGAATTGTTCATTGATATGAGATATCAAATCAACACATGGGTACATGTTAGAGAACGATGTACTGGACAGACCCACCATGAGAATGCAACATGGATAGTTATATGATCGTCATATGCAATTCTCATAGTGATAATAATGTATGTAATCCTTACGACTTGTGATCATCAGAGATCCCAACATAAGGAGTTATGTATCTTGATATTGTCAAACGTTACCCGTAACAGGGTAAACTATAAAGGCGACTATTGGATACACTACGAATTATGTAGAGGAATGTTGACTGATCGAGATAGGATTTGTCCCTCCTATATAACAGGAGATGTGTTTGGCCCTTGATCAAGTGAGAACTAAAAAGCATGGCCATGCTCGAATGAGTCGATATGAGATATCGAGCTTATTCGTTTATTCTAGTTCTACTTGGGGATCAAGAAATAAAGATTGGATATACGAGTATGACTATTCCATGACTCGTGTTCAATCTAAACACAAAGGACAAAGGGATTAAGTTACATGGTTAATATTATCACAAGTTCTAAAGGTTATGTCGAGTCATTGACATTCTTGTAATTTGGGTAGCATTGATGTGTTGCTAGATACCGCTCAATGCTCTGCCAACATTACAAGATCCTATCGGGTCGCACAAAAGATTAAATCGAGAAGGGAAATTAAATTCATTGGATGAATTAATTAATTAAGAAGAGTCTTAATTAAAAGATTATAAAGATTTAATTAAATCATGGGTTTGGGCCCATGAGGCTTTAAGAAAGCCTTAAACCTTAATTAAATCTTATACTATAAATACAAGGTTATGATTAATTGTTTAATACATAATTCATATCATACTAACCTAAACTAGAAGCCACACGGCCGCCGACCATATCGTGCTCTCGGTTTTTCTTGATAACCGAAGGGTGCTTGTGGTGTTTTGTGCCATTAATCGATTTGGAATCGAGTGTGCTTCTTGTTCCGGTTTAAGAACTTGTCTAGCAACTTGTTCTTAAACTACCCCTTCACCCGATTTGATCGTGTGGATACCGTTGAGGCAAAACTTGTTAAGTTTTGCTAGTGACTCGGAGGAGACGTTGGACGTGGTGCTGCTCCGTGGAATCTGGTCAAACACGCTACAAGGGTGAGACCTTCGTATATCCTTTATCCGATATGATAACCTTAGTATAGATCCGTGGTTTAGTAATCCAAAAATTTTATTCCGCTGCGTTGTATGCTTTGAGGATTACTTACAACATGGAGCAAAGTTGGCACAAAATTGATTAAAAAATCTCACTCCCAACCTAGGTTCCATCGCCCCTCACCTATATCAAGGCATGGGGATTGCCTTTTATTTTAACAATCTGATATTCCCTTTCATCTTCCTCACTCCAACAAGCAACCTTTTTCTCTCTTTCCCCTCCTCTAAAAATCGAGAGCTTCTCCTCCCTTTTCCTCCATCAAAACATGCTCAAATCTTGCATGCAAGCTAGGAATCGGATAGGATTTTAGAAGAGCTTCAAGGTTTTGGGTGTTTAAAAGCTTGGGAGGTATATCTTTCCCTTTATATTGTTAATCTTCGATTTTATTCTGGTTGGGTCGATTTTTAGAGTTATGTTTATGAATAAAGAGGTGAAACTCATGCTGCCATGAGTTTCAGCAGAAACTATTGTTGCATGCAGTATATGGCTCTGTATTTTCGACTACCTTAACCTCGGAATCCTACTGTGAGCCTCAAACCAAAGTTGTATATATATGAGTTGTTGTTCTGTGGCTGAAATTTGGGATCATTTGGAATTGATTTGAGTGAGATACTCCCATTTTACTAAAGTATGCCAGATTCAACTCTGCATGTGCTGGAAATGCACATGCAGTGTGGAATTTCGAACTTTTGACAAAGTTTAATTTTGATTTTGTTGTCGATTTTTATATGAACTTGTATATCTTTTCATTCTCTTGAATTTAAAAAAACGAATGACTTATGTTGGACTTATTTTCAATTAAATATGAATTTTATACTTTAAGTGTGCAAATCATGTTATGCCTGTGGGCGAACATGTCATGCAGAGTGTTGTCCGAGTTCCTGAGCATTTTCGGCTAGGAATTTAAAAAACTCTCCAGAAATAAGTATTTTAGTAGTTTGAGTTTTCTGTCGTTTGCCACTAGAATTACCCATTTTGGTTTTAAAATGAAAAAGGTATGGCAAGTTTACAAAAACTGCTCGAGATTGAAAACAGAATTTCAAAAGCTACGTATTTAGGGTTTTAACTACTTTTAATGGAAGAATTAGCCCGACATCATTAGAAAAGAAAATGAAGTCCTTTGAGTTTTTGAACTTTGAGCACTGGATTCGGGTCATTCGGAAGTTATATGATTTTATTATGAATTTTCTACTAAATTTGCTCAGTCTGAAATTAAGGGAAAAATCAGTAGGAATCACCCTTAAAAACTTGTTTTAGCTTTTGTGCCTAAATAAGCACTTAGTGATAATTTTGTAGTATATATGACCAGGTTAAATATTTTCGGGACTATTGTGGAGCACTCGGTAAAATTATTACTGGTCCGAGGTACGTAGAAAACGGGTTTTATCACAATGTCTGGCAAAGACATGTGATGTTCCCGGGTATGATTTACTTGTCATTATTTGCTCCTTATATGACTATGTGATAAGTTGATCTGCAGTATATAAATTACATGGTACATTGACTACATGATATATGATGGCATGAGATTTTAAAGAGACAATTTATGTTGGCCAATCATCCAGGTTCAATGTATCCCCTGATGGTTCGGTACAGATGAATGGCAGATTGGTGGTACCAAACCTTATAAACTTGAAGGAAGCATTATGTCAGGAGGCGCACTGCAGTCGCCATAGTGTTCATCCAGGGAGTCGTAAGATGTACCTTATGTTGAAACCCCACTTCTGGTGGGAAGGTATGAAAAAGGACATTGCTGAATTTGTGGCAAGATGTTTGACTTGCCAACAGGTTAAAGCTGAAAGAATGAGACCGGGCGGTATGCTACAGAGTTTAGAAGTGCCACAATGGAACTGGGAACATATCGCTATGGATTTTGTGACACATTTGCCCAGATTGAACAACGGTTGTGATGCAATTTGGTTCGTGGTTGACCGATTATCCAAGTCAGCGCATTTCATACCATATGAGCGTACTTACTCGTACAAGAAGATGGCGCGATTGTATGTGGATAATGTAGTTCGGATGCATGGAGTGCCAGTTTCTATTGTCTCCGACAGGGATCCGAGATTTACTTCAAAGTTTTGGATTAGCTTTCAGAATGCCATGGGTACAAAATTAGAGATGAGTACTGCCTACCACCCACAAACAGATGGACAAACAGAGAGAACCATCCAAATTTGAGGACATGTTACGGTTGGTAGTGATGGATTTTGGAGGAAATTAACAAGAATCATTATCATTGGTCGAATTCTCCTATAACAATAGTTTCCAAATTACTATCGGGATGGCACCATTCGAGGCCTTATATGGAAAGAAATGTCGATCCCCGGTATGCTGGGACGAGATCGGTGAAAAGCAACTGACCCGACCTGATTTTGTAGAAGAAATGCAAGGAAAGATTGAACTAATACGAAAAAGGATGAAAGCTGCTCAGGACAGACATGCCAGTTATGCAAATAAAAGGAGAATACCATTGGAATTCCAAGTTGAAGATAGAGTATTTTTGAAAGTATCGCCTTTCCGAGGGACAATGCGTTTTGGGCGCCGAGGTAAGTTATCACCTCGTTACATCGGTCCCTACCAAATCGTAGAAAAGATTGGAGCAGTGGCATACCGTTTAACTTTGCCACAACAGTTGTCACTGATACATGATGTCTTTCATGTATCCATGCTGAGAAAGTATGAACCAGACCCATCTCATGTCTTACAACCTGAAGAGATTGAGGTAGACAGTTCTTTGTCGTATGTAGAACACCCGATCAGGGTATTGGATAGAAAAGAGAAAGTGTTAAGGAACAAGACTATTCCCTTAGTACTAATACAGTGGAGTAGACATGGCACAGAAGAATCTACGTGGGAATTGGAGGCCAAAATGCGACAAGAATGGCCACATCTATTTGAGGATACTCCTTTGCATTCCATGCTTTGTACTTATGATTATCCGATGTATCTGTAAGAATCTAAGTGGAATAAATTCGTATCTTTCCGATTTCGAGGACGAAATCTTTTAAGAGGGGAAGAAATGTAAGACCCCGTTACGAATTAATAAGGGTAATTACTGATTAAGCAAACCCGAGTGACAAAAGATGAGTTTTCGAGTTAAGGTGTACAAGATCACAACACCTTCTTTTTAAACAAGATAAAATACATCAAACAAATTAATTTTTGGGGCATAATTTTCGGCCATTCCAGATTATACCACACCATCAACTCATGTTGGACACATGGAGCAAAGTTGGCACAAAATTGATTAAAAAATCTCACTCCCAACCTAGGTTCCATTGCCCCTCACCTATATCAAGGCATGGGGATTGCCTTTTATTTTAACAATCTGATATTCCCTTTCATCTTCCTCACTCCAACAAGCAACCTTTTTCTCTCTTTCCCCTCCTCTAAAAATCGAGAGCTTCACCTCCCTTTTCCTCCATCAAAACATGCTCAAATCTTGCATGCAAGCTAGGAATCGGATAGGATTTTAGAAGAGCTTCAAGGTTTTGGGTGTTTAAAAGCTTGGGAGGTATATCTTTCCCTTTATATTGTTAATCTTCGATTTTATTCTGGTTGTGTCGATTTTTAGAGTTATGTTTATGAATAAAGAGGTGAAACTCATGCTGCCATGAGTTTCAGCAGAAACTATTGTTGCATGCAGTATATGGCTCTGTATTTTCGACTACCTTAACCTCGGAATCCTACTGTGAGCCTCAAACCAAAGTTGTATATATATGAGTTGTTGTTCTGTGGCTGAAATTTGGGATCATTTGGAATTGATTTGAGTGAGATACTCCCATTTTACTAAAGTATGCCAGATTCAACTCTGCATGTGCTGGAAATGCACATGCAGTGTGGAATTTCGAACTTTTGACAAAGTTTAATTTTGATTTTGTTGTCGATTTTTATATGAACTTGTATATCTTTTCATTCTCTTGAATTTAAAAAAAACGAATGACTTATGTTGGACTTATTTTCAATTAAATATGAATTTTATACTTTAAGTGTGCAAATCATGTTATGCCTGTGGGCGAACATGTCATGCAGAGTGTTGTCCGAGTTCCTGAGCATTTTCGGCTAGGAATTTAAAAAACTCTCCAGAAATAAGTATTTTAGTAGTTTGAGTTTTCTGTCGTTTGCCACTAGAATTACCCATTTTGGTTTTAAAATGAAAAAGGTATGGCAAGTTTACAAAAACTGCTCGAGATTGAAAACAGAATTTCAAAAGCTACGTATTTAGGGTTTTAACTACTTTTAATGGAAGAATTAGCCCGACATCATTAGACAAGAAAATGAAGTCCTTTGAGTTTTTGAACTTTGAGCACTGGATTCGGGTCATTCGGAAGTTATATGATTTTATTATGAATTTTCTACTAAATTTGCTCAGTCTGAAATTAAGGGAAAAATCAGTAGGAATCACCCTTAAAAACTTGTTTTAGCTTTTGTGCCTAAATAAGCACTTAGTGATAATTTTGTAGTATATATGACCAGGTTAAATATTTTCGGGACTATTGTGGAGCACTCGGTAAAATTATTACTGGTCCGAGGTACGTAGAAAACGGGTTTTATCACAATGTCTGGCAAAGACATGTGATGTTCCCGGGTATGATTTACTTGTCATTATTTGCTCCTTATATGACTATGTGATAAGTTGATCTGCAGTATATAAATTACATGGTACATTGACTACATGATATATGATGGCATGAGATTTTAAAGAGACAATTTATGTTGGCCAATCATCCAGGTTCAATGTATCCCCTGATGGTTCGGTACAGATGAATGGCAGATTGGTGGTACCAAACCTTATAAACTTGAAGGAAGCATTATGTCAGGAGGCGCACTGCAGTCGCCATAGTGTTCATCCAGGGAGTCGTAAGATGTACCTTATGTTGAAACCCCACTTCTGGTGGGAAGGTATGAAAAAGGACATTGCTGAATTTGTGGCAAGATGTTTGACTTGCCAACAGGTTAAAGCTGAAAGAATGAGACCGGGCGGTATGCTACAGAGTTTAGAAGTGCCACAATGGAACTGGGAACATATCGCTATGGATTTTGTGACACATTTGCCCAGATTGAACAACGGTTGTGATGCAATTTGGTTCGTGGTTGACCGATTATCCAAGTCAGCGCATTTCTACCATATGAGCGTACTTACTCGTACAAGAAGATGGCGCGATTGTATGTGGATAATGTAGTTCGGATGCATGGAGTGCCAGTTTCTATTGTCTCCGATAGGGATCCGAGATTTACTTCAAAGTTTTGGATTAGCTTTCAGAATGCCATGGGTACAAAATTAGCGATGAGTACTGCCTACCACCCACAAACAGATGGACAAACAGAGAGAACCATCCAAACACTTGAGGACATGTTACGGTTGGTAGTGATGGATTTTGGAGGAAATTAACAAGAATCATTATCATTGGTCGAATTCTCCTATAACAATAGTTTCCAAATTACTATCGGGATGGCACCATTCGAGGCCTTATATGGAAAGAAATGTCGATCCCCGGTATGCTGGGACGAGATCGGTGAAAAGCAACTGACCCGACCTGATTTTGTAGAAGAAATGCAAGGAAAGATTGAACTAATACGAAAAAGGATGAAAGCTGCTCAGGACAGACATGCCAGTTATGCAAATAAAAGGAGAATACCATTGGAATTCCAAGTTGAAGATAGAGTATTTTTGAAAGTATCGCCTTTCCGAGGGACAATGCGTTTTGGGCGCCGAGGTAAGTTATCACCTCGTTACATCGGTCCTTACCAAATCGTAGAAAAGATTGGAGCAGTGGCATACCGTTTAGCTTTGCCACAACAGTTGTCACTGATACATGATGTCTTTCATGTATCCATGCTGAGAAAGTATGAACCAGACCCATCTCATGTCTTACAACCTGAAGAGATTGAGGTAGACAGTTCTTTGTCGTATGTAGAACACCCGATCAGGGTATTGGATAGAAAAGAGAAAGTGTTAAGGAACAAGACTATTCCCTTAGTACTAATACAGTGGAGTAGACATGGCACAGAAGAATCTACGTGGGAATTGGAGGCCAAAATGCGACAAGAATGGCCACATCTATTTGAGGATACTCCTTTGCATTCCATGCTTTGTACTTATGATTATCCGATGTATCTGTAAGAATCTAAGTGGAATAAATTCGTATCTTTCCGATTTCGAGGACGAAATCTTTTAAGAGGGGAAGAAATGTAAGACCCCGTTACGAATTAATAAGGGTAATTACGGATTAAGCAAACCCGAGTGACAAAAGATGAGTTTTCGAGTTAAGGTGTACAAGATCACAACACCTTATTTTTTCAAGATAAAATACATCAAACAAATTAATTTTTGGGGCATAATTTTCGGCCATTCCAGATTATACCACACCATCAACTCATGTTGGACACATGGAGCAAAGTTGGCACAAAATTGATTAAAAAATCTCACTCCCAACCTAGGTTCCATTGCCCCTCACCTATATCAAGGCATGGGGATTGCCTTTTATTTTAACAATCTGATATTCCCTTTCATCTTCCTCACTCCAACAAGCAACCTTTTTCTCTCTTTCCCCTCCTCTAAAAATCGAGAGCTTCACCTCCCTTTTACTCCATCAAAACATGCTCAAATCTTGCATGCAAGCTAGGAATCGGATAGGATTTTAGAAGAGCTTCAAGGTTTTGGGTGTTTAAAAGCTTGGGAGGTATATCTTTCCCTTTATATTGTTAATCTTCGATTTTATTCTGGTTGGGTCGATTTTTAGAGTTATGTTTATGAATAAAGAGGTGAAACTCATGCTGCCATGAGTTTCAGCAGAAACTATGGTTGCATGCAGTATATGGCTCTGTATTTTCGACTATCTTAACTTCGGAATCCTACTGTGAGCCTCAAACAAAAGTTGTAGATATATGAGTTTTGGTTCTGTGTCTGAAATTTGGGATCATTTGGAATTGATTTGAGTGAGATACTTCCATTTTACTAAAGTATGCCAGATTCAACTCTGCATGTGCTGGAAATGCAAATGCAGTGTGGAATTTCGAACTTTTGACAAAGTTTAATTTTGATTTTGTTGTCGATTTTTATATAACCTTGTAGATCTTTTCATTCTCTTGAATTTAAAAAAACGAATGACTTATTTTGGACTTATTTTCAATTAAATATGAATTTTATACTTTAAGTGTGCAAATCATGTTCTGCCTGTGGGCGAAAATGTCATGCAGAGTGTTGTCCGAGTTCCTGAGCATTTTCGGCTAGGAATTTCGAAAACTCTCCAGAAATACGTATTTTAGTAGTTTGAGTTTTCTGTCGTTTGCCACTGGAATTACCCATTTTGGTTTTAAAATGAAAACGTTATGGCTACAAAAACTGCTCGAGATGGAAAATAGAATTTCAAAAGCTACTATTTAGGGTTTTAACTACTTTTAATGGAAGAATTAGCCCGACATCATTAGACAAGAAAATGAAGTCCTTTGAGTTTTTGAACTTTGAGCACTGGATTCGGGTCATTCGGAAATTATATGATTTTATTATGAATTTTCTACTAAATTTGCTCAGTCTGAAATTAAGGGAAAAATCAGTAGGAATCACCCTTAAAAACTTGTTTTAGCTTTTGTGCCTAAATAAGCACTTAGTGATAATTTTGTAGTATATATGACCAGGTTAAATATTTTCGGGACTATTGTGGAGCACTCGGTAAAATTATTACTGGTCCGAGGTACGTAGAAAACGGGTTTTATCACAATGTCTGGCAAAGACATGTGATGTTCCCGGGTATGATTTACTTGTCATTATTTGCTCCTTATATGACTATGTGATAAGTTGATCTGCAGTATATAAATTACATGGTACATTGACTGCATGATATATGATGGCATGAGATTTGAGATGCATCACATGAGGTTATGATATTGCATGATGCATTAACACGCATGGACATTGAGCATGTCATGTTGAGCCTATTGATTCGTTCTTGGTACCTATATCTTTTCTTGGTATGAGTGATGCGTGTCTGGGGATGATGGGTAGCCGTTGGCTCGGCAGGAGAGAGAGTGAGCTGAGTGATGCCGGAGCGACGAGCGTGCCGACGTCGCCCAGACACGAGGATGATGGACCGCCGATGGCTCGACTGAGAGATAGATCGGAGCGCGGAGCGTGTCACATCCTGCTTGAGCACTGATGAGTGATTGTTGATCTTCCTTTGGACTCTTGAGACATTGATATGCGAGATTTGATACCCTTCATATGCATTTGCATTCATGCACGGCATGCATCGCATGTTATTTATCATACACTGTGATTTTATCTGTTTCTCGTACTGGGGTTCTGACCCCCTTCGCGGGGGGCTGTCATGTCTTTGTTGGATGGACATGACAGGTATTGCAGGTGGACTAATGCCGGATGCTCAGGAGGAAGCATCCAGGAGTGCTAGGGCTCCGTGAGCACGAGTTCTTGTCATTTTTGTTGAGTCATTTTTCCCAGCATGGTATTGACGAACTTTTTAAAAACTATACTATTCTCCGGGGGATGCCCCGAGTATTTTGTATGCTAACATATTTTCGTATTTTCTAAACTTTATTGATGGTCGTGTGTGGGATGCAAAATCCCAAATTAGAAATACATATTTTGAGTATTTACTTACTATATGTATCAAAGAAAAAATTTGGGCCACATTTTGATAACTTAAATAATCTTCCACTGTGTACGTTAAATATAAAAATCGTGTGATAATTAAACGTATGATTAGGACCGGGCCCTCACAGTTGGTATCATAGCATAATCTGGGATATGCTCGCATTAGAGTTAGGACACTAAGTCTAGACACAAATAAATTGTTGCGTATGTGTTTGACTACATGCTTTAATTGCTATTGCCTGTTATGTTTCGTATTATCGTTATACATTGAGACATCAAACAGAATTAGACTTTTGAGTATAACACGTTATCTGTACATTTTTCCATGTTGGATTGACTTTAATCAAAAAATATTTAGAAATTATATTTCCTCTCAAAAATTTTTCCCGTACTTCCTTTAGAATGGCACCTACAAATCGTGGTCGTAAAGGCAAGGGAGTTGTGCAAGAAGCTGCGTTGGAGCAGAACGCAAGCCATGATGACAATGTAGAGGAACTGGTGCAGCGAGTTGAGAAACTAGATATGGGAGAAGTTGTGGCAAGATTTCAGAGTATGCGGCCACCAAAGTTCCATGGTACTGATACTGGGGAACGAGCCGAATCATGGATCCGAGAGATTGAATATCTATTCGATCTAGTTGACTATGCACCTACCGTGAGATTAAAGCTAGCGATTTTCAGCTTAAGGACAGAGCGCAGCTTTGGTGGGAAGCAACCAGGACAGGATTGCGCGAATCAGGGATAATTATCACATGGGATATTTTCAAGACCCAATTCCTGGAGCACTACTCACCTCCATCTTACTACATTGCCAAGGAAACTGAATTCAACAATCTAGTGCAAGGGAGTATGACTGTTACCGAATATGCATCTCAATTTTTAGCACTTATGAGTTATGTTACTTACATAGCTGCGAATCCTAAAGCACAGTACACGCGATTTTTGAATGGTTTGCACCCATCTATTTTCACTCTTGTTATCCCTGGAGATGCCACTTCTGTCATTGAAGCAATTGAGAGAGCTAAGCGGGCTGAGGCCGGATTGATGAGGGCTGGTGTTCAGTTTGCCCCACAAAGTGCTCCATATCCTTTTATGGGAACTAATCAACAAGTGCAACCTCCACAGCAACAGCAACAAAGGCCCCAACAATTTTTGAATTCACAAAGGTTTAAACCGAAGGGCAGGAAGTTCAAGAGAAGTCAGTCAGGGTCATCCAGCTCTAGTGGTTCCAGGGGTTCTATAGGAGGACCATTTGTCAAAGCTTGCGCACATTGTGGAGGTAAACACCCTACAGAGCAATGTGGAGGAGTGCCAGGGAGTTGTTTTAATTGTGGTCAGACAGGGCACTATGCGAGAGCATGTCCATCTCGTGCCCAAGGATTCATGCAGTCTCAGCAGCCTCGATTCCATGCTAGGGGTGGTTTTCAGGGAGGCCATCAGACTCGGCCTACTCAATCCCAGCAGCAATCGAACTACCCACAGATCAGAGGGAACACTCCGCAGTCCTATCCTGGACCACAGCAGGCTAGGGTGTACGCACTGACTGAAGATCAAGCACGGGAGGCCCCAGGTAGTGTGATCGCAGGTACATGTCTTATTTTTGGTCACACTGCATGAGTATTATTTGATACAGGAGCATCTCATTCATTCATTGCATTCAATTTTGTTGATGAGTATGGGTTAGAGTCTACATCTCTTCAGGAGACTTCTACTGTATCCACTCCAGCTGGTAAACTAATTTTAGCCAGTTCTATCGTGCTAAATTGTATACTACAATTTGATGATAGTATTATGATCACAAAATTAATGGTTTTGCCAATGTATGATTTTGATTGTATTGTGGGCATGGATACTCTGACAAATTACCGAGCTACAGTGGATTGTTTCCATGGTATTATCCGATTCAGACCACATTATGGTCCTAAATGGAATTTCTATGGCAGAGGGTCTCTTGCAAAAATCCCTATAGTATCTGCAATGGAAATGTTTAGACTTCTATCCTTAGGAAATGAGGGATATCTAATCTATGCGGTGGACGCCACAAAGAAAGGGCCGGAATTGTCCAACATTCCAGTTGTGAAAGATTTTGCAGATGTATTTCCGGAAGAAATTCCAGGGTTTCCGCCTAATCGTGAGATCGATTTCAGTATTGAATTGATGCCAGATACAACACCGATTTCTAAAGCTCCGTATCGAATGGCACCAGCGTAATTGAAGGAATTGAAAGAACAATTGCAGGATCTTCTTGAAAAAGGCTATATACGTCCTAGTATGTCACCTTGGGGTGCGCCGGTACTGTTCGTGAAAAAGAAAGATGGCACAATGAGAATGTGTATTGACTACAGGCAACTCAATCGAGTTACAGTGAAAAACAAATACCCATTGCCAAGAATCGATGATCTATTCGATCAACTCCAAGGAACATCGGTATATTCAAAAATTGATCTTCGTTCAGGCTACCATCAGCTCCGAGTTAGGGAAAGTGATGTCCCAAAGACAGCTTTCAGGACCAGATATGGCCACTTTGAGTTCTTGGTGATGCCTTTTGGACTGACTAATGCACCAGCAGTGTTCATGGACTTAATGAACAGAGTGTTCAGAAACTTTCTGGACAAATTTGTGATAGTATTCATTGATGACATTTTGGTGTACTCAAGGTCCCGGAAGGATCACAAGGAGCATTTATGATTGGTATTACAGACTCTTCGAGAGGCCCAACTATATGCAAAATTATCTAAGTGTGAATTCTGGTTGGACCAAGTAATGTTCTTGGGTCATGTGATATCAGCACAAGGGATATCTGTGGATCCCAGTAAAGTGGAAGCAGTAATCAATTGGCCTAGACCAACTAACATACATGAAGTTCGAAGTTTTATGGGCTTGGCCGGCTATTACAGGCGATTTATTGAAGGTTTCTCTCTGATAGCCCGACCCATCACACAATTGACCAAGAAGAACCAGAGTTTTATTTGGTCAGACGACTGTGACGATAGTTTTCAAGAGTTGAAAAAGAGATTAACCACGGCCCCAGTTTTAGCTCTACCATCTGGATCAGGAGGATTTGTGGTATGTGCTGATGCGTCAGCCAGAGGATTGGGGTGTGTTCTTATGCAGCATGGAAAGGTCATTGCTTATGCTTCGAGACAACTTAAGCCCCATGAGTCTCGATACCCCGTCCATGACCTTGAATTAGCAACCATTGTTTTTGCTTTGAAAATTTGGAGGCACTACCTCTATGGTGAGAAATTCATTATTTACTCGGATCATAAGAGTTTGAAGTACTTGTTCACTCAGTCGGAACCGAAGATGAGACAACGGCGATGGATGGATTTACTCGATGGATGGATTTACTAAAGGATTTTGACTGTGAAATCCAATACCAACCAGGGAAGGTGAACTTGGTAGCCGATGCTCTGAGCCGGAAAGTTCAAGATGCCGTGGTAGCATCGATTCATGTCTGGCAGAATTACGATGAGCTGTGCACTTCTGGGTGGACTTACCAGCCGCA
This sequence comes from Haberlea rhodopensis, assembly GCA_907163345.1. Lineage (NCBI taxonomy): Eukaryota > Viridiplantae > Streptophyta > Magnoliopsida > Lamiales > Gesneriaceae > Haberlea > Haberlea rhodopensis. The sequence continues at coordinate 25,339 of CAJQUN010000477.1, read as the reverse complement.
TGGAAAATGTTTCATTGTCTCCGCGATACAATTCGAGCCACAGATTATTTCGTCAATCAAACAGGCTCAAGAGATGGATCCATACATTCACAAGTTGAAAGAGACAATTTCTGTTGGCCAATCATCCAGGTTCAATGTATCCCCTGATGGTTCGGTACAGATGAATGGCAGATTGGTGGTACCAAACCTTATAAACTTGAAGGAAGCATTATGTCAGGAGGCGCACTGCAATCGCCATAGTGTTCATCCAGGGAGTCGTAAGATGTACCTTATGTTGAAACCCCACTTCTGGTGGGAAGGTATGAAAAAGGACATTGCTGAATTTGTGGCAAGATGTTTGACTTGCCAACAGGTTAAAGCTGAAAGAATGAGACCGGGCGGTATGCTACAGAGTTTAGAAGTGCGACAATGGAACTGGGAACATATCGCTATGGATTTTGTGACACATTTTCCCAGATCGAACAAGGGTTGTGATGCAATCTGGTTCGTGGTTGACCGATTATCCAAGTCAGCGCATTTCATACCATATGAGCGTACTTACTCGTACAAGAAGATGGCGCGATTGTATGTGGATAATGTAGTTCGGATGCATGGAGTGCCAGTTTCTATTGTCTCCGACAGGGATCCGAGATTTACTTCAAAGTTTTGGATTAGCTTTCAGAATGCCATGGGTACAAAATTAGCGATGAGTACTGCCTACCACCCACAAACAGATGGACAAACAGAGAGAACCATCCAAACACTTGAGGACATGTTACGGTTGGTAGTGATGGATTTTGGAGGAAATTAACAAGAATCATTATCATTGGTCGAATTCTCCTATAACAATAGTTTCCAAATTACTATCGGGATGGCACCATTCGAGGCCTTATATGGAAAGAAATGTCGATCCCCGGTATGCTGGGACGAGATCGGTGAAAAGCAACTGACCCGACCTGAGTTTGTAGAAGAAATGCAAGGAAAGATTGAACTAATACGAAAAAGGATGAAAGCTGCTCAGGACAGACATGCCAGTTATGCAAATAAAAGGAGAATACCATTGGAATTCCAAGTTGAAGATAGAGTATTTTTGAAAGTATCGCCTTTCCGAGGGACAATGCGTTTTGGGTGCCGAGGTAAGTTATCACTTCGTTACATCGGTCCCTACCAAATCGTAGAAAAGATTGGAGCAGTGGCATACCGTTTAGCTTTGCCACAACAATTGTCACTGATACATGATGTCTTTCATGTATCCATGCTGAGAAAGTATGAACCAGACCCATCTCATGTCTTACAACCTGAAGAGATTGAGGTAGACAGTTCTTTGTCGTATGTAGAACACCCGATCAGGGTATTGGATAGAAAAGAGAAAGTGTTAAGGAACAAGACTATTCCCTTAGTACTAATACAGTGGAGTAGACATGGCACAGAAGAATCTACGTGGGAATTGGAGGCCAAAATGCGACAAGAATGGCCACATCTATTTGAGGATACTCCTTTGCATTCCATGCTTTGTACTTATGATATCCGATGTATCTGTAAGAATCTAAGTGGAATAAATTCGTATCTTTCCGATTTCGAGGACGAAATATTTTAAGAGGGGAAGAAATGTAAGACCCCGTTACGAATTAATAAGGGTAATTACCGATTAAGCAAACCCGAGTGACAAAAGATGAGTTTTCGAGTTAAGGTGTACAAGATCACAACACCTTATTTTTAAACAAGATAAAATACATCAAACAAATTAATTTTTGGGGCATAATTTTCGGCCATTCCAGATTATACCACACCATCAACTCATGTTGGACACATGGAGCAAAGTTGGCACAAAATTGATTAAAAAATCTCACTCCCAACCTAAGTTCCATTGCCCCTCACCTATATCAAGGCATGGGGATTGTCTTTTATTTTAACAATCTGATATTCCCTTTCATCTTCCTCACTCCAACAAGCAACCTTTTTCTCTCTTTCCCCTCCTCTAAAAATCGAGAGCTTCACCTCCCTTTTCCTCCATCAAAACATGCTCAAAGCTTGCATGCAAGCTAGGAATCGGATAGGATTTTAGAAGAGCGTCAAGGTTTTGGGTGTTTAAAAGCTTGGGAGGTATATCTTTCCCTTTATATTGTTAATCTTCGATTTTATTCTGGTTGGGTCGATTTTTAGAGTTATGTTTATGAATAAAGAGGTGAAACTCATGCTGCCATGAGTTTCAGCAGAAACTATGGTTGCATGCAGTATATGGCTCTGTATTTTCGACTACCTTAACGTCGGAATCCTACTGTGAACCTCAAACAAAAGTTGTAGATATATGAGTTTTGGTTCTGGGGCTGAATTTTGGGATCATTTGGAATTGATTTAGTGAGATACTCCCATTTTACTAAAGTATGCCAGATTCAACTCTGCATGTGCTGGAAATGCACATGCATTGTGGAATTTCGAACTTTTGACAAAGTTTAATTTTGATTTTGTTGTCGATTTTTATATGACCTTGTAGATATTTTCATTCTCTTGAATTTAAAAAAAACGAATGACTTATTTTGGACTTATTTTCAATTAAATATGAATTTTATACTTTAAGTGTGCAATCATGTTATGCCTGTGGCGAAAATGTCATGCAGAGTGTTGTCCAAGTTCCTGAGCATTTTCGGCTAGGAATTTCGAAAACTCTCCAGAAATACGTATTTTAGTAGTTTGAGTTTTCTATCGTTTGCCACTGGAATTACCCATTTTGGTTTTAAAATGAAAACGTTATGGCTACAAAAACTGCTCGAGATGGACAATAGAATTTCAAAAGCTACGTATTTAGGGTTTTAACTACTTTTAATGGAAGAATTAGCCCGACATCATTAGACAAGAAAATGAAGTCCTTTGAGTTTTTGAACTTTGAGCACTGGATTCGGGTCATTCGGAAGTTATATGATTTATTATGAATTTTCTACTAAATTTGCTCAGTCTGAAATTAAGGGAAAAATCAGTAGGAATCACCCTTAAAAACTTGTTTTAGCTTTTTTGCCTAAATAAGCACTTAGTGATAATTTTGTAGTATATATGACCAGGTTAAATATTTTCGGGACTATTGTGGAGCACTCGGTAAAATTATTACTGGTCCGAGGTACGTAGAAAACGGGTTTTATCACAATGTCTGGCAAAGACGTGATGTTCCCGGGTATGATTTACTTGTCATTATTTGCTCCTTATATGACTATGTGATAAGTTGATCTACAGTATATAAATTACATGGTACATTGACTGCATGATATATGATGGCATGAGATTTGAGATGCATCACATGAGGTTATGATATTGCATGATGCATTAACACGCATGGACATTGAGCATGTCATGTTGAGCCTATTGATTCGTTCTTGGTACCTATATCTTTTCTTGGTATGAGTATTGCGTGTCTGGGGATGATGGGCAGCCGTTGGCTCGGCAGGAGAGAGAGTGAGCTGAGTGATGCCGGAGCGACGAGCGTGCCGACGTCGCCCAGACACGAGGATGATGGACCGCCGATGGCTCGACTGAGAGATAGATCGGAGCGCGGAGCGTGTCACATCCCGCTCGAGCACTGATGAGTGATTGTTGATCTTCCTTTGGACTCTTGAGACATTGATATGCGAGATTTGATACCCTTCATATGCATTTGCATTCATGCACGGCATGCATCGCATGTTATTTATCATACACTGTGATTTTATCTATTTCTCGTACCGGGGTTCTGACCCCCTTCGCGGGGGGCTGTCATGTCTTTGTTGGATGGACATGACAGGTATTGCAGGTGGACTAATGCCGGATGCTCAGGAGGAAGCATCCAAGAGTGCTAGGGCTCCGTGAGCACGAGTTCTTGTCCTTTTTGTTGAGTCATTTTCCCAGTATGGCATTGACGAACTTTTTAAAAACTATACTATTCTCCGGGGGATGCCCCGAGTATTTTGTATGCTAATGTATTTTCGTATTTTCTAAACTTTATTGATGGTCGTGTGTGGGATGCAAAATCCCAAATTAGAAATACATATTTTGAGTATTTACTTACTATATGTATCAAAGAAAAAATTTGGGCCACGTTTTGATAACTTAAAAGCTGTGTACGTTAAATATAAAAATCGTGTGATAATTAAACGTATGATTAGGACCGGGCCCTCACAATTAAATTCTCAAAAGCCAGTTGATCATTTCATTGATCAACTAAAACCATTCCTGTTACCCAGTTCTATAATCAAAAGGATTAAATCATCCATAGGGTACCATATAGATCACATGTATCTAGCCAATGATTCCATAGTTCTATATCATAGCTCGCTCTGCAATAGCGGCATATTGATCCCACGCACGCTCAACAATAGCGACGTTATAACCGATGGTTAATCAACGACGACAACATCCCACTCATCGCTCGCTCAAAAGCGGCACCACATGATTTCCCATGTATTCCCATTTATCACGATTGTCATAACCCATGCACTTCAATACCCTTTTATTGTAAATACCCCATACCATGCATTTCAATGCTCATTTCTTACAAATATCATAGATCGTGCATTTCAATGCTCATTTATTTCAAATACCATACATCATGCATTTCACAGTTGTAATATCGTAACAGGCTATGCTCGTACGTTATACGTACCTTATACTTCCGTAGTTCGAGTCCGACCTCGCCTGAGTCCCACGACCCGATGAATTATGTGCTAACACATAAATAGTTCACAATTAAACATAAGCATACAACCACGTGCCCAAGCACGTTCATAACCCCCAAACATATCGTCAATCCATGACGATTACCAAAATAAAAGCCCCTCGGCTAAGCATGCATAATACCCAAACTATACCATTTAACAAGTTTAAATGATAGCCAAGAATTCAACCGAGTATTCCGTTTTATCAAACTTTGGATCCAACCAATCCATTTTAAAAGTATAGCATTCCCATTTTAATGTAGACATTGCCCCGGAAACGGCCCCTTTAAACATCGATTCCAAAATCCCGACATTTTCCAAAAAATTTCAAAGAACTAAAAATCCACGGGCGGCGATCGATCGCCACTTTCAGTGCGATCGATCGCCCCTGTCCAGTGGGTAAAAATAGCCTTCTCGCGATCGATCGCCTATCCTCACGATCGATCGCCAAGCTGCTCGCGATCGATCGCCTAAACCACGCGATCGATCGCCTACACTGTTCATCGTCATCAAATAAATTGAACTGCTCGTTGCGATCGATCGCCTCTCCTCAGCGGTCGATCGCCACCTGCGATTTTTAGAAAAATTCGAGCTTCCATGGTGTTTTTCACATCCAAACTCAAAACCAACACCCCATACACCTTCAACACCTCAAATATACCCTTAAAACTCAATAAAAACTCCCACAACAAACTTTAAGATTTTTACCCAAAATCCACAAACCCAAATCTAACATTAATAATCAACCAAAAACAACAATACTACTACCAAATCGAAGACAATGACGAGGGGAAGACTAATACCTGATATCTTCGAGAAAACCGGCTCCCGAGCCAAGCTACCATCGATTTCCCATCAAGGGAGAAGATGGGAAATGGGGGGAGAAGGGTTTGAGCGATGAGAGAGGGGAGAGAGGGAAAGGTTCCGTGCCAAATGACGGAATACCGAGTCCACTTGGTATATATATAGTACCAAAACTCCAAAATACCAATCCCTCCACAAATACATCATGACTCATAAAAAATCATCTATTTTCAAAAATCACCTCCCAATCTCTATTTCCATAGACAGCCCCAGTACAAAGTACTCCGGATCCCAGATCCCACCAAAGACCAAATTCCAAGGTTATCACCACGATGAGAATACAATCTCATCCCTTGGATCCAACGACTCCAAAAATCGGATTTATAATCCCCGAGAGTCCCAAAACCGCAATTAATTCATAATTGTCACAAACAAAATCCATTAAGGATTATTACCACACCGGGATTAACATCATTAATCCCCGGACATTACAATTATCCCCCACTAATAAAATTTCATCCTCGAAATTTGCACGGCGTACTCCACGTATCGCCGAGAACACGCAATCCAAACGGATCCACGATGTCGAATCATGAACATAACATGAACGACACACCAACCGCGAGGATACCGACCTCGCACCAAACCTGGAATGGAGTAACCTCTCCAACCGACACAAATCCACGGAAGACATCGGCATTCCCCGATGCTAACCATCCCAAGAGCAGTCAGCCAAACTTAACTGCAAATCAAACGAATCATACGCGATTCCAAAATAGATATCGTCTCGATGATATCCTTATGATCTAGCCTACGATGTTAATCATACATCGTTACTAAGGAAACCACCAGTACACTACAATGTACTTATACCATGCCCTCCATCAAGGAGTAGTTGCACCACATCGCAATACCGATTGGGCCACAACACGGCCCCGATCAGCACGAAACACATCTACAAAGATGTCTACAACCGCGTGTTCCAAGAAATCACATCTTGGTCCGAACATACCATCGAGACTCCACAAGGTCTCAATTTCCGAAAGGACATGCAAGACAATCAATCGCATTCCACCCCACGTGTCAACCACGACACTGAGCCAATCCAAAATCTGGCCATTCCTCGTTTACCCTAGGATTCAACAATCCTAACACAAGGAAGCTATCGAATTAACCAACAAGAATTACCATGGTCCCTAACACGACAATCCGTCCTCAAGGGAAGTCAACCGGACCTCATGATTAACCCTCAGAATACATCGTGCCATCGAGATTACCAATCTCAAGTTCTACAATCTCTCACCGGAGATTCGCCAACCCCAAGTATACTAATCCGACGTTCAACAAGGAATAAAATAGAGTTGGCATTCGTATACACACACGGCATACAAGCCTAAGTACTAACGCAACATGCATACACAATGCAATAGACTCGGGTATCTCCAAATGTAAGGCCCCGATGCTAATTAATCCGGATTAACGATGATTAAGCAAACCCGGATAATTAAAAGTGCAAATTTGAAATAAGGAATTTTGGACTACGATGAGTCGACCAACTAGTGGAACATGTTTAGTGCATGAGCATGTGCATGATCACATGGCACTTGGAGAACACATGCCACTAATTAATTTAACTCATGTTTAATACATGATTTTGGACCATTAATCTTGCAAGAGGGTGATGTATTGACACATGGATTCCATAATACATCAAATATATTATAAAAATCACACATTTTGGCATAGAAGCTCACGCCACTCCATTTCAGATTTGGCTTGTTATTTTAGTGCTAGACTTTCTCTCCCTCCTCATTTCCCCACCAAAAATCACACTCCACCTTCTCTCTTCTACAATTTTCGAAAATTGCAGCTCAACTCCTACCAAATTCCTCTTGATTTTGCAAGTGCATGTCACATGCAAAGATATATTTGAATGCTACTAAGCTTGAGGAACAAGATGCACCAAGAATTTTCAAGTTTGGAGAAAGTATATGCAAGATTTTCGAGTAGCAGCAGATTTGGGGTAGGATTTTCGAACTTGGCCTGGTTTTGTGGATGATCAAGCTTCAAATCTTGAAGATAAATGAAGGTATATCATCATCCTTGAGTTTTATCAACATGCATGTATGATTGAGGGTCGAACCATGGTGTTCATTTACGAAGAAGTTGCTGTCAACTATAGTCTGCTAAGAACAGTGCATGAACAGTCTGGTGTTTCGCGTTTTTAGCATAGTTACGTTTCGAATTGGAAAATAATGCTCCAATGAAAAGTTGTATTATTTTGTGTTATCTTTAAATGGCCACCGAAATCAGCTATTTTAGATTTAAGATGAAAAAGTTATGGTCGTTTTACCAACATGTGTCAAATCTGGAAATCCACTGCATCCGAGTTTCATTCTTTATGTTCTTTGTATTTCTGGGAATAAATGGCTACGAATATGAAGTTTTAGGCTCTAATAAGTGTTGTAGTATTCGAGGTTAGCTTGCATGTGGAATTGTCCTCACTCAATTTGGAGCTCATATGAAATAATTATGATAATTTTACCAGCAACTATACAATCTGGAAGCAGGGGATATACGAGTTTTCTAGGCTTGTACGTTTTTCACATAATGTACCTCAAGATGAACTCTTTTGCTTGACACTAATAAGAGATGTATTGTATAATATGGAGTTGTCTTGCATTACAAACTGGACTTACATGATTTGGAGTTGACGTGTGTAAGATATGCACGTTTCCCTAGAACCGCTCACTCTGTCAAAACAGAATATGAGTATTTTTAAATCTGGCATACTTTGCTTTGCATGTGCCTCAAGATGAGTGAACTAGCTTCTGGACTTCAAATATGAACTGTAGTACTTTGAGTTTTCGTGATTTCCCCACTAGCCTCAAGTCATTTGGACATCATATAAATTTAATATGAATTTTATACAAAAATGGGTCAGGCTGGAATTTTGTGAGTTGTCCTGTTTTTCTAGCAGATTGTTCTTGGCCATTTTACCTAGGCTAAATGAACGAATTTGAAGATGAGTTGAACTGATGAAATGTTCATTTTTGAGTTAGCTTTGAAAATAAATTGGACCCATGTGATTTTATTAAGTATCGAACAAGTTATGAGCCGATCTCTACGGTTGCGCAGGCTGAAATTTAGAGAATTGGTTTTGGGTCTAAGTTTGAGTTTTAGTTTGATATGTTTTAAGGCTAGTATGTGACTTTATGTTGTATTTGGAACTATTATGACCAGGTTAACAGATCTTGAGGTTTATTCGAGGAGTACTCGGTAGATATAGCATTGGTCCGAGGTACGTAGAAAACGGGTTTTATCACAATGTCTGGCAAAGACATGTGATGTTCCCGGGTATGATTTACTTGTCATTACTTGCTCCTTATGTGACTATGTGATAAGTTGATTTGCAGTATGTGAATTACATGGTACATTGACTGCATGATATATGATGACATGAGATTTGAGGTGCATCACATGAGATTATGATATTGCATGATGCATTGACACGCATGGACATTGAGCATGTCATGTTGAGCCTATTGATTCGTTCTTGGTACCTATATCTTTTCTTGGTATGAGTGATGCGTGTCTGGGGATAATGGGCAGTCGTTGGCTCGGCAGGAGTGAGAGTGAGCTAAGGGATGCCGGAGCGACGAGCGTGCCGACGTCGCCCAGACACGAGGATGATGGACCGCCGATGGCTCGACTGAGAGATAGATCGGAGCGCGGAGCGTGTCACATCCTGCTCGAGCACTGATGAGTGATTGATGAATTCCTTTGGACCCTTGAGACAGGGATATTCGAGATTTGATACCCTTCATGTGCATTTGCATTCATGCACGGCATACATCGCATGTTATTTGTCATACACTGTGATTTTATCTGTTTCTCGTACTGGGGTTCTGACCCCCGTCGCGGGGGCTGTCATGTCTTTGTTGGATGGACATGACAGGTGGTACAGGTGGACGTACTGTGGATGCTCGAGACGAAGCATCGATAAATACCAGAGCTCCTTGAGAGCGAGCTCAGGTATATGGTTTATGATTTGAGTCCCAGTAGTTGTTTAGTATTTTTACTTATGTTTTAAATTACTGGGGTATGCCCTGAGTATCTGTATTTTTAAGTATTACTTTACTGAGAATTGATATGTAATGCTTATGCGATGAATATCATGTTAGATGTAAAATTGGAAATACATATTTTCACTATTCGAAAATGTTTTAGAAACAAAATGCGAAAAATTTTGAGGGTCACTTTTTATAAGTTTTTAACTAAATCTTCCGCTGTTTACGTTAATATAACAATCGTGTGTTAATTAAACCTCTGATTAGGACCAGGCCCTCACACCAAACATACCCAAAGTTCCAAAACCCACTGTCAATTCCCAGCCATTCTCCCCTCACGGAGAACAATGATTGACAGACCAACGACCAATGGTGTGACCCCAACATCAACACCACACAAACCGACTCATCGAATCTCCCAAAGATTCCCAATCGGTAGCTATAACAACACCGTATTCCTCACAAGGAAAGTGTCATGAATTCATGACCCTCCAACCTCGAACCACTGTTCGGAAAAACCTGGATATATTTATCAAAACATATCACGGAACCAAAAATACACAACAGGTTCAGGATAGTGCATCAAAGTAACTATTACCAAATCGAAACCCGTATACGCCATGTATACTCATCCTAGAGATGCTCTGTACTAATACCATAGTACTACACAATTTCGAGCATTTCTCCGGAGACGTCTCCTCGAACGTCTCACTAGAAGTACGAAGCCATCACATAGTCCAACACTAGTAGAGCTTACCCTGGTTGATTCACAATCAACCCTCAACCAATATCAGCTGTCTCCATGACAGTACAATCCAAATCTCTCCAAGAGATAAGATTAATATAGTAGTGTTACCCCACTAGCTATATCCCACAATTCCAATTGTGACTGCCGTTGCATTCCATATGCAAGGATGCTCAACCAGAGCTAACAACGACTTGTCGACACTCACGTTGGTACTACCAACAAAATTGAGCTGTCCCAGAACAAGTCCCTCAAAACAATGGGCGTATAAACGTCCCCGTGAGGTATTTCATGCCTCACTCATCATGCCACATAGAGACTACAAGAGTCTACCATAAGTCCTCATCGTATCATCATACGATTCACCGAACTCGAATCCAACGAGCAGTATAATGGCTATCACAAGCACGCTAAAGCACTGCAACAATACCTGGCTAGCGATTCGCTGGCCCCATTGGCTCATACCAACCTATCAACGCGACACACGTCTCATCCCGGTATACCATACCGTACAGACCATTAGAGTTGTGGGTCATCACCCAACATATCTCTAAAACACCAAGCATAATGGACATCCAGGTGTCTTTGCTCAATTACTATGCAATCCTAATCCATTAGGACTCATTCCACACCCTCAGGGTGGGTGTGATCATGCCTACACCACATCACAACAACAAGCGAGCAGTTTCCTCAATGACTACTCTTACCACCAGTCACTTGGCCTAAGCCATCCCAGCGAGTATACCCAAAGGTACCACTACTCGTACAATGTATACTTCAAATATGTGATGCGGTACAATTCCTGTACGGCGTACCCAATAATTCTTCGAGCAACCTGCTCGGCATAATGGTATCGCCAACTAGTGACCCAGACACTACCATGTGCTCACCATCGGCACTCAAACCATACGACTAAATACGTACACACAGACGTATTGTTCATCAAAACGACGCTACAACGTCTACATAGACATCCACTATGTCATCGTCATCCGGTGACGGCATATGTCAACATATGAAATCCAATTAACATCGTCAAACATATGACGGTACATGTTGATACACGACTTCCATAATCTCATCGTCAAACACATGACGGTATATAACAACACATAGTATCCACAATAATGCTAACAAAAGTAATATGCCATACCTCATCGCTATCAAGATAGCGGAATACCTGTATCCATCGTCCACCAGCGGTACACAAGCAGCACCCATCGCTCGTAGGCGGCATAATCCAGCGCTACGCACATAGCGGTATAACCCATCGCTATGAATCAACGGCATGATCCCTCGTCATAGAGTCAGCGGCATAAAACATCGCTACAGATGTAGCGGAATGTACCATCACTATATGTACCCGGCGGTATAAAGCCATCGCCATAGATGTAGCGGAACGACCCGTCGCTATGTAATACCTGGCGGTATGAACCATCACCAACAGAATACCCGGCGGCATGAACCATCGCCAATAGAATAGCGGAATAAGCCATCGCTAATAAATACCCTACGGCATGAACCATCGCCAATAGAATACCCGGCGGCATGAACCATCGCCAATAGTATAGCGGAATAACCATCGCTAATAGAATACCCGGCGGCATGAACCATCGCCAATAGAATAGCGGAATAAGCCATCGCTAATAGAATACCCGGCGGCATGAACCATCGCCAATAGAATACCCGGCGGCATGAACCATCGCCAATAGAATAGCGGAATAAACATCGCCAATAGAATAGTGGAATAAGCCATTGCTAATAGAATACCCGGCGGCATGACCATCGCCAATAGAATAGCGTCATGATATCCCTCGCTAAGAAGCGGCAAAGATCCCTCTTCGCTACTTCGCTTCGACATACCAGCGGCATAATATCCCTCGCTTAAGCGGCAAATATCCTCCGTCGCTATCATATGACAGCGGAAAGCTCATCGCTACGCCATATTAGCGATATATATCCCTCGCTTAAGCGGAAAATATTATTCATCGCGGTGTAGTCAAGCGGCGCCACTACACCTCATTTTATCATGACAGCGGAAATACCCCTCGCCTTACATGACAGCGGAAATACCCCTCGCTTCGACAATACCAGCGGAAAATAATATCCCTCGCTATGATATGACAGCGGCCGTGTTCTTTGCTTCATATCAGCGGCAAATATTCTCTCATCGCTACGGTATGACAGCGGCAAGTATTCACATCGCTACGCCATGAAGCGGCAGGTATTCACATCGCTACGCCATGTATGCAACCGCAATGCATAACCCATATCTCAATAAATATCGCCATGAGTGTATTCTAATGCACCTCGCTTCAAATGTGACATGCGGAATTTTACCATCGCTTCAACATTTAGGGGGCAAAGCATTAAAATCATCACTCTGATATATATCTATGCAATCGTAATGCATAGTCCATGTCTCATATGACCCTGCAACCACCATGGTTAGCAACAACATATTCTAATTATGAACACATATCATAAACGCACATAAGCAATATAGTTGTGCCACGCAACACTAACTACCATCATGCATAAGTATGTGCTTCTCATTCCCATTAACATGTTCCAAGGCCCTCAACAGCCCCAAAGAGCTAACCACTGCTCTGATACCACTAATGTAAGGACCCATGTGCCCTTAACCCGTTATTAGTGTATTAATCCATACCATTAGTGCATATAATCATACTATCATGGGGAAAAGCCATATGCAAGTACTACACCATATGCTATCCAAAAATTTCTTGCATTTAATCCACATAACATTCAAATTCCCCAACCAAGATTACATATATGACATGCACCCTCATAATACACTAACATGCTCTCAGTTCATTTAGCAATTCCATATTTAATTGCATGCAAGCCATAAATGAACAGAGAAAAGCCGTAGCCCATTTATACAATCCATATACACGTAAAATGTACTCACATAAGAGCACCCAATGAATAAGCGTGTATCTGATATATAAAACACTCTACCGGATACCGTTACTGGTACTTCCATCCTGGAAGCACCTCCCAAGCACAACTCGATCTCAACTCTGGATCTGTGTACTTATTCAACCAGTTCTGGTACCTCGATCCTGGAAGTACCTCCAATCAACAGCCCGAGCTCAACTCCAAAGCTGCTACTACACACCTGTATCACCTGCCCCAACAGAGACAGCCCCCACACGGGGTAAGCATACCAATACCACAAACCCAATAATCATAATATTGTAGTTCATAATTTACAGAATGTAAATGCCATGAATTTAAATGATACTCCCTGGATGGTATCATCCTCATCCGGGATCCTCTGTATTGTCCCTGTTCTCAAAATAACCAAACCATTAAATTCTCAAAAGCCAGTTGATCATTTCATTGATCAACTAAAACCATTCCTGTTACCCAGTTCTATAACCAAAAGGATTAAATCATCAATAGGGTACCATATAGATCACATGTATCTACCCAATGATTCCATAGTTCTATATCATAGCTCGCTCTACAATAGCGGCATATTGATCCCACGCACGCTCAACAATAGCGGCGTTATAACCGATGGTCGCTCAACGACGACAACATCCCACTCATCGCTCGCTCAAAAGAGGCACCACATGATTTCCCATGTATTCCCATTTATCACGATTGTCATAACCCATGCACTTCAATACCCTTTTATTGTAAATACCCCATACCATGCATTTCAATGCTCATTTCTTACAAATATCATAGATCGTGCATTTCAATGCTCATTTATTTCAAATACCATACATCATGCATTTCACAGTTGCAATATCGTAACAGGCTATGCTCGTACGTTATACGTACCTTATACTTCTGTAGTTCGAGTCCGACCTCGCCTGAGTCCCACGACCCGATGAATTATGTGCTAACACATAAATAGTTCACAATTAAACATAAGCATGCAACCACATGCCCAAGCACGTTCATACCCCCAAACATATCGTCAATCCATGACGATTACCAAAATAAAAGCCCCCCGACTAAGCATGCATAATACCCAAAGTATACCATTTAACAAGTTTAAAAGATAGCCAAGAATTCAACCGAGAATTCCGTTTTATCAAACTTTGGCTCCAACCAATCCATTTTAAAAGTATAGCATTCCCATTGGAATGTAGACATTGCCCCGGAAACGGCCCCTTTAAACCTCGATTCCAAAATCCCGACATTTTCCAAAAAATTTCAAAGAACCAAAAATCCACGGGCGGCCACTTTCAGTGCGATCGATCGCCCCTGTCCAGTGGGCAAAAATCGCCTAATCGCAATCGATCGCCTATCCTCGCGATCAATCGCCAAGCTGCTCGCGATCGATCGCCTAAACCACGTGATCGATCGCTTGCACTGTTCATCGTCATCAAATAAATTGAACTGCTCGTCGCGATCGATCGCCTCTCCTCAGCGATCGATCGCCACCTATGATTTTCAGAAAAATTCGTGCTTCCATGGTGTTTTTCACATCCAAACTCAAAACCAACACCCCCCATACACCTTCAACACCTCAAATACACCCTTAAAACTCAATAAAAACTCCCACAACAAACTTTAAGATTTTTACCCAAAATCCACAAACCCAAATCTAACATTAATACTCAACCAAAAACAACAATACTACTACCAAATCGAAGACAATGACGAGGGGAAGACTAATACCTGATTATCTTCGAGAAAACCGGCTCCCGAGCCAAGCTACCATCGATTTCCCATCAAGGGAGAAGAGGGGAAATTGTGGGAGAAGGGTTTGAGCGATGAGAGAGGGAGAGAGGGAAAGGTTCCGTGCCAAATGACGGAATACCGAGTCCACTTGGTATATATATAGTACCAAAACTCCAAAATACCAATCCCTCCACAAATACATCATGACTCATAAAAAATCATCTGTTTTCAAAATCACCTCCCAATCTCTATTTCCATAGACAGCCCCAGTACAAAGTACTCGGACCCCAGATCCCACCAAAGACCAAATTCCAAGGTTATCACACGATGAGAATACAATCTCATCCCTTGGATCCACCGACTCCAAAAATTGGATTTAAAATCCCCGAGAGTCCCAAAACCGCAATTAATTCATAATTGCCACAAACAAAATCCATTAAGGATTATTACCACACCGGGATTAACATCATTAATCCCAGGACATTACAATACCTCCTTGATGTTTAATGGTGTTTGGGTTGGATTTGTAATGGTATTTGTTGTTTTGAAATGGGTTTGTTTTGGGTTGGTATTGTTTTTGGTTGGGTGTTGGATTTTTGGTAGTTTTGTGGTGTATGTTGAAGGTTTATGGTGTTTTTATGTTATTGGTTTGATGAAATATGTGTTGGTGTAGTTGGGGAAGAAAATGTGGTGCAAAAAGGAGATTTTTGAAGTCCAGGCAGCAGCGATAGATCACCCAAAGCGAGCGATCGATCGCGCGCAACCAATGCGCTCCAGTAGCGCTTGGCGATCGATCGCCACATTTGGGCGATCGATCGGCGGGGCTGGCGATCGATTGTGCCAATTGTGGCGATCAATCGCCGAGTGCAGAAAATTTTATACTCGGGCAGTGTGATCTCGCGATCGATCGGGGCCTTGGGGCGATCGATCACGAGACACCAAAAAGTGTGTTTTTGGTTATTTTTGTGGGATTTTTGGTATTGGACTATTATTGGGTTCTAATATTGGTTTGTGTGAATGTGTAGAACCATCCCAGGTGGCAACATAGCCAAGGAAGTGAAGTCCTACCACATCCTACTTTGGAAAGGTACGTAGAGAGACGTACGGGCAACCAACGGTACATGTATCTTATATACTCATTTGAATATGCATTGTGGATGCAAGTATATATGGAATTGTGCATTGTGGATGCAAATACATGTTGAATTATGCATTATGATTGCATATGTATATGATGATTGTTTGGTGCACATCCCATGAGTCATGGTTATATAGAGTGATGATTTTAATTTGCTTGCCGCTGTCACTTGAAGCGATGATAGAATACTTGCCGCTATCATATTGTAGCAAGGAAAGAATATTTGCCGCCAAATGTTGAAGAGAGGGTATTGCCGCATGTCGCATTTGCGCGAGGTTATTCGATGCCGCTAATCTATCGAAGCAAGGGGTATTAGTGCCGTTGTCATGACAAGCGAGGTGCATTAAATACACTATTATAACAGACTAGGGATTGGTGATTGGTGATAATGAAATGGTGTTATGTCATGACATGTGTAGAACCATTAAATAATCTATTGATTATACTCATGAGTTATGGTACATGGACAACCAAAAAGGGAGCGTTTAAAATGCATGGGAAAAACAGGAAGTGTTTTATTACGGTTTATTCATTTACACCTTATATTCATATTGTGTTGAATATAGATTATTATATGCTCATGTTTTGGGGGTTGTCCTTGTAGGTACATTTTGGCATGAAAAAGGGGCTAAGGACGGGTTGAGGGGGTGAGATTGTGAAGAATGCTTTTGATAAGGAAGACATGATTATTTTTGTATAGTGTCTACTCTAGAAGTAATGTAAAGCTATAGTGAATAACATTCATTTGTTAGAGAATGTAATTAATCCATTTGAAAGTCCTTAACTTGTCATGTAATTCTTAAGGCTCAAAGTCTCAACACGAACTTTTATACTCTGATAATGCATGTTAGCTCTAATTATGCCTTTAATCCGCACTTAAGGAACTAGGGTCCTTACACCAGATGTCTGCCTCTGGTGTCAACTGAGTCTTCTTGCAATGCTTGATCTGCCCCTCCGAATTCAGAATCCCTTCCGCCCCTTCCCCACATATGGTTTCAATGACTTCATTGTAGTCAAGGTGGTGATGCACATAAGTAGAGTATTCATGTCTCCTATATTCGGCATCTCATATATGCGATTGATTCGTTCGCTATCAAAAAGAAACTTCTTCCGCCAAATAGTTAGATACGGTCCATTCACTGCGACCTTAAAGTTTGCATAGAATTCCTTGACTACGGGGATGACTGCATGGCAAGGGGGGTTCACAAAGCGCAACCAACCACGGCGTTCCGCCTCTCGGAGGATGGCTGAATCTGGTGTGTCCATGTCCATTCCCCTCTCTCTTACCAAGGGCCTAGCATGCCATTTTTCATAGAATTCAGATGCGGCATGGTTAGCAAAGCGGGTCGTGTCATATGTCGGGGTGGAGGATGAAGAGGAAGCCCCTCCTCTTGGCTTCTTTCTTGGTGCCATGATATGATATGTATGGAAACGACAATCAACTCCTCAATAATTTCCAACGTCCAACTTGTCTCACACCACTTTCAAGAATTCACTTAGCACCACCAAGCCTCAACAACATCAATAATAGCAGGCTTCTTACACTAATATCAAAAATTAACTTTCCTACCAACAAAGAATTTAATCCTTTCCAACATTCCCCAAATATCTAGCAATTAAGCATGACCCTGAAATCTCAAGCCAATTTACCTCTAAATTTCGAAACTTTGATGGTGTGTGGTCATTGGCTTGGAGTAATATTCACTTTGTGCTTGAATGTCCACACTAGCTTGTAATCTGTAGAAACAATTTGCACAACTTAGCTAATTGTAGTAGAGAGGAGAAGAATTTACTCTTGTATGAAGATTTGAGGAGAGATTGGAAGGAAATTGGGGATTTGGGGATTTAGGGATGAGAGAATTAGGGATTTGAGAAGAGGAGGTTGATGAATTTGTGCTGAGTGAGTGAATCGAGGCTTTTAAAAACAAAAAATCACGACAGGCGATCGATCGCCTCATATGATGCGATCGATCGCATGTGTCCAGTAGCCATTTTTAAAAAAAAATTGTGTTGAGACGATCGATCGCCTAATATTAAGCGATCGATCGCCTGCCTCTAGTGGTTTTTTTAAAAAATTTTATGTTCGAGGTGATCGATCGCCTCATATGATGTGATCGATCCCCAGACTCCAGTAGCATTGGGCGATTTTTGCTTAGCGAGGCGATCGATCGCCTCACAATAAGCGATCGATCGCCTGCCTCCAGTAAATTTTTTTTTTTTTAGCAAGCTAGTTCCTGCAAAGAAAACAAGTTAAAGAGTCAATACCAAACCAAAATCATGAAACTATCTACGAAATTCAAAAACGAAGGCGAAAGAAGAAAAATTAGTTCTTAATTTATAGTCCCAAGATGGACTTCTTGCGTCTGTTACTTCATTCAACAAAATGAACAGTGGTGCACTCCGGTATACTAAAATCATGCCCGTGGTAGTGCTTCAATCGCTATGCATTCACTGTGAACGTTCCCTTGGTTGGATCATAGAGCTCGATTGCACCCGAGGGAAACACCTTGGAAATGCGGAATGGTCCGGACCAACGAGATTTAAGCTTGCCTAGAAACAGCCGTAATTTGGAGTTAATAATAACACAATATCTTCTTCCTTGAAATCACGTTGATTGATCCTTGCATCATGCCATTTTTTTGTCTTTTCTTTGTAGATCTTGGAATTCTCGTATGCTTGGTTCCGAAACTCTTCCATTTCGTTCACTTGGAGGAGACGGTGATCACCTGCAGCAGTTAAGTCTAAGTTTAGATTCTTTATTGCCCAATATGCTTTAGGTTCTAGTTCAACTCGAAGATGACATGCTTTTCCAAAAACCAACCTGTATGGTGTGGTGCCAATATGTGTTTATATGCAGTTCTATATGCCCATAAAACACATCATCTAACCGTAAGGACCAGTCCTTTCGAGATGTATTGACAGTTTTTTTCTAAAATGCGTTTTACTTCCCTATTCAACACTTCCACTTGCCCACAATTTGTGGATGGTAAGGTGTTGCAACTTTGTGGGTGACTCCATATTTGCTTAAGAGTTTGTCGAAAAGTTTGTTGCAAAAATGTGACCCACCATCACTAATGATTGCTCGAGGGGTGCCAAATCGAGTAAAAATATGTTTTTTTCAAAAACTGCACCACCACTCTAGCATCATTAGTGCGAGAAGCTGCAGCCTCAACCCACTTTGACACATAATCGACCACAACTAGTATATAGTAGTGTGAACATGAAACTGGAAATGGTTCCATAAAATCTATGCCCCAAACATCGAACAATTCACATTCAAGAATGTTGTTCAAAGGCATCTCCTGTCTCCTAGAAATGTTACAAGTTCTTTGACATCTATCGAAAGCTGAAACATACCTGTATGCATCTTTAAATAATGTAGGCCAATAAAAACCAGATTCCAGTACCTTTGCAGCAGTTTTGGTTGGACCCATGTGTCCCCCTACCTCGCGATCATGACAATGGCTCAAGATAGATGACATCTCCTCCTTTGGAACACACCTCCTGATCATGTTGTCTGCACAAACCTTGAACAACAATGGTTCCTCCCACATGTAGTGTTTAACATCAGATAAGAATTTCTTCTTTTGATAAAAGGTCACTTGTGGGAGGATACCGCTAACCAAATAATTTGCAAAATCGGCATACCACGGTAGTGCAAGAACTTGAAAGAGCTGTTCATCGGGAATTTTTCATTGATTTCTTCCACTTCATTATCATGTTTCAATCTCAAAATCAATCCTAGATAAATGATCCGCCACTACGTTCTCTACCCCCTCTTATCCTTAATTTCTAAGTCAAATTCTTGCAATAAGAGAATCCAGCGGATTAAACGTGGTTTAGCGTCTTTTTTAGCAAGAAGATGTTTAAGTGCCGAGTGATCAGTGTACACAATTACTTTTGATAAACAAAGATAAGAGTGAAACTTATCGAAAGCAAATACTACTGCTAGAAGTTCTTTCTCAGTGGTGGCATAGTTTTGTTGTGCCTCATTTAAAGTTCTACTAGCATAGTAAATAGTATGAAATACCTTATTCCTTCTTTGTCCCAATACTGCTCCGACAGCTATGTCACTAGCATCACACATCAACTCAAATGGTATATCCCAGTCAGGTGCTATCAAAATAGGTGATGTTACAAATCTCTCCTTTTTTGTCTCAAATGCCTGCAAGCAATCAGCATTAAAATCAAATGGTGCTTCTTTAGTCAACAAATGAGATAAAGGTTTTGAAATTTTAGAAAAGTCCTTTATAAATCGTCTATAGAACCCATCGTGGCCTAAGAAACTACGAATTCCCTTCACTGATACTGGTGGAGGTAGTTCCTGTATCACTTGTACCTTTGCTCGATCCACTTCAATACCCTTTTTGGATATTTTATGGCCCAAGACTATACCTTCTTGTACCATGAAGTGACCCTTCTCCCAGTTTAATACTAAGCTGTTCTCCTCACACCTTGTCAATACGAGATCAAGATTATGCAGACATGCATCAAATGAATTCCAAACACAGAAAAATCATCCATGAACACTTCTAAAAACATTCCTACCATATCATGGAATATCGACATCATGCATCTTTGAAACGTAGCAGGTGCATTACATAACCCATATGGCATTCTCCTAAATGCAAATGTACCATAAGGACAAGTGAATGTGGTCTTCTCTTGGTCCTCGGGTGCAATTGCTATCTGATTATATCCCGAATAACCATCTAGGAAGCAATAATAATCAAACCTAGCTAGTCTCTCTATCATTTGATCAATGTGGGGAAGGGGGAAGTGATCCTTACGTGTAGCTTCATTAAGTTTTCTATAGTCAATACAGACTCTCCAACCAGTGACTGTTCTAGTAGGTATTAATTCATTATTTTCATTGTAATAATAGTCATACCTCCTTTCTTTGGTACACATTGCACCGGACTTACCCATGCACTATCTGAGATAGGATAGATAATACCTGCATCGAGTAGCTTAATCACTTCTGCCTTGACTACTTCTTGCATCTTTGGATTCAAACGGCGCTGTGGTTGCACCAACGGCTTGTAAGTGTCTTCCATCAAAATTTTATGCATGCACATCGATGGGCTTATTCCTTTTATGTCCGCCACTTTCCATGCAAAGGCTTGCTTGTGCTCCCTCAAAATCCTAAGGAGCTTCTCCTCGTCAATACCTGTCACAGATGAAGACACAATTACTGGTAGAGAATTATTATTGCCCAAATAAACATACTTGAGGTGAGTTGGTAGGGTCTTGAGTTCAAGAGTGGTGGTTCTTCAATGGAAGATTTCTGTGGCTTGATATCCCTTTCTCCCAACTCTCCTACATTATTTCTTTGACGTCTATGTAAGGAGGGTTAGCTCGCATCTGAGCAACAATCTCTTGTTCTTCTTCATCCTCAAGCATGTCCTTATCATTAGTGAGATAAGCTTCCACCGCATCTTGCATTCTGTTCGAACACCTTGTCAGATAACACATCAACATGGTCAATACTAAAACACATATGCTCGTCATGTGGGTGTTTCATAGCCTTAAAAACATTAAAAGTAACTTGATCCTCCCCTACACGGAGGATCAACTTCCCTTGATGCACATCTATGAGTGCTTTGCCCAGTGGCTAAGAATGGTCTTCCCAAGATCAAGGGCATTTCGGCATCTTCTTCCATATCTAACACGAGAAATTCCACCGGGAAAATGAATTTATCCACTTTGACAAGTACATCCTCGATGAGTCTCGAGGGTAGGTGATAGATCTATCCGCCAGTTGAAGTGACACTGTAGTGGTTTAGGTTTGCCTAATCCCAACTTCCTGAAAATTGACAGTGGCATTAAATTAATACTTGCACCCAAATCACACAAAGATTTAGGAAATGAAATAGAGCCGATGGTGCAGGGTATAGAGAAACTCCCTGGATCTTTTAACTTAGGAGGCAATTTGTTTTGCACAATCGCTGAACACTCCTCCGTTAAACTTACCGTCTCATGCTCTCCTAATTTTCGCTTATTTGATAAAATTTCCTTCAAAAACTTAGCATAACTAGGCATTTGAAGTAAAGCATCAGCAAATGGTATATTGATATGTAATTTCTTAAAAATTTCAAGAAATTTTGCAAAACTTGCATCTACTTAGCTCTTTTTAATGCAGCGGGAAAAGGAGGTGGGATTTGTACCTGCATTGGTAGTGTGATGGGTGTCTTGATAGAAGACTTACCTTTCTCGGCAACGTCTGCTTCAGTCTGTTCACTTTCCTCTATTTGCATGTCCTCGCTTCCTCTTTCTCCTCAATAGGTGATCCAGTTTGCTTACACTTCTCAATGATATAGCCTTTACTTGCTCCTTCGGATTTTTCTCGGTATCGCTAGGCAAGGTTCCTTGCATTCTTCCTGACAAAATATTCGCCAACTGTCCCACTTGAGTTTCCAAGTTCTTTATTGATGCATCCTGGTTCTGCATTCTATTCTCCGTTGATGTAATAAACTTGGTCAGCAACTCGTCCATACTCGGCTTTGATGGATAACCCGGTTGAGGTTGTGGATTCAAAAAATTCTTTTGGTTAGACCAAGAAGAATGGATGATTCCCCCACGGTTGGTTATAGTTATTGGAGTAAGAGTTACCCTGTTGTGGCCTGTTTCCTACAAAGTTAGCATTTTCAGTAGATTGCACAAAAGGATTACCTGCCTGGCATTCCGTGCTCTGATGGTTGCCTCCACATAAATCACATATGACCACTTGAGCTTGCATTGCTGTCATGCTCAAGCTATCCATTTCTTATTCAACGCCTCCAACTGAGCTTGTATCGACGTCACCTCATCAACTTGATGCACCCCAATCGGTCTTTTGGGCACATTGCTTTCGGACTGCCACTGGTAACTGTTGGATGCCATCTCTTCCAAGAGTAGTGTAGGCTTCCTCAGGTGACTTTCTCATAATGGTACCTTCTGTTGCTGCATCAATCATGGATCTATTAGCAGAAAACAAACCATTATAAATGTTTGTACCTGAAGCCAAATCGGAAGGCCATGATGTGGGCATCTTCCAAGTAGATCCTTGAAGCGCTCCCAAGCTTCATACAATGTCTCCGGATCATGTTGCATGAATGTGGTGATATCATTGCGCATCTTAGCTGTCTTGGAAGGGGGGAAGTTTTTGATAGGAAGGCTTGAGCCATCCCCTCCCACGTAGTGATCGACCCTGCAGGCAATGAATTCAACCAGCTCTTAGCTTTATCATTTAGAGAAAAGGGAAAGAGTTGTAACCTGATGGCGTCGTCAGTGACACCATTGTGATTGAACGTATCACATATCTCCAAAAAGTTGGAGATATGAGCATTAGGATCATCAATAGGCGATCCTCCAAATTGCACAGAATGTTGAATCATCTGAATTATGGCAGGCTTGATTTCAAAGTTATTAGCCTGAACCCTTGGTCTAGTGATGCTAGACATGGTGCCTTGAAAAGTTGGTTGTGCATAGTCCATCATAGATCTTATAATTGGCACTTCATCGTTGTGTTGTCCACCATTCACTCTCGATTATTCTCGGTCATCTCTCTAGTTTCTTTCCGAAGTCTTCTGCAAGTTCGTTCAATCTCTAAGTCGAGTGGCTCTAATATAGGTCTGTCACTTCGTAGCATGCACTAAAAGAGAACTCCCTGCAAAATTCAACACAACGAAGGAAAAACAGTAGTGAAATCGTATAAATCGTAATAAAATAATTAAAAGAAAAATGGCTAAATTATAGTCAACTAATCTCTCTATGATATTTTTAAACTAGTCCCCGGTAACGGCGCCAAAACTTGATCGCTTTTATTTAAACAGTTATTTCTCAGAGTAGCGATTCTATACCGCAAGTGCACGGTGTCAAGTTTTAGTATAATGGTCTAAAAGTAAGGATTGTCGTACCCACAGGGACTAGCAGTAATTACCAAATTTAACTAGCGTTCTATATTAACTATGAAATTGTTTGAAAGATTAACTACTTTACTCAACTCCAAGATTCAACCACACCACAAAGTATTAAGATTTAAACAGTAGATAATATCGAGACTTCGGTTCACTTGAGTAATCCCCCACAATTTACCTACTAGTTCTAATTAAAATTAATGCATCTAAGGTGACAAGTTTCCCAGTTATATCTATATACTCGATCGAGCTATATTAAACCTAACACCGAATTACAGTAAGTAACTCTCGTTCACTTATTTAACAATTCAATGTTGCATACGTTCTATGAAAACCCTTAGCTTTCGATTACTAGATATCTATAGCTATCACTCGTGTATTTGACGTCATCTCTCGATCTCGGTCTGAAAATCCACGATTTATGTTATTGGTTTCCGTATTACATTATCATTTCTCGATCTCAATTGTAAACTAACAACATTCAAAGAGTAGCTATCCTTTAAAAGCATTAAAAGCATAACATAAACTCAAAAATAACAATAACTCAATCAAAAACTAGAATTAAAATTGTGGGTTCATACACAAGATCCCCTTGTCTCGATAACAAACTTAGCGTAGCATATTAACGAAAAAACACACGTTTTATAACATCTAACAACATTATAAACATTGGAATTCGAAAATAAAGCTAAACAAAGGTCAGAAATACTAATAAACACTCGATGTGAAATCGTGCGTCGATCCGATGTTTCCGTCTCTAGCTGTGTTGCTTTGAATCGTCTTGAAGGTGGTCCTCTTCCAATGGTAGGCTGCCTATTTCAGAGCTGAAAGAAACCTCCTCTTAGACCTAAAAACTCAAATTTATAAGCTCCTTCACGAGCCCAAGATCCTGGTACCAAAATAGCCCAAAAACTTAATTAAGGAATTTTCTTGTTTGGGACTCTGCGTACGATCGATCTCTTCGTTGTGTGCGATCGATCGCCTTCAACTTTTTCCCCTCGGCGATCAGTCTCTTGTGATAGGCGATCGATCACCCTATGTGTTCTGCCCCGAGGCGATCGATCGCATGGGTTGTTGGCGATCGATCGCTTAAGGTTCAAATTCCTTCATCTTTCTGGCTTCAGGCGATCGATCTCTTGTGATAGGCGATCGATGGCCTGTTGCTTTTATCATCTTTTTAGTCTTTTTCACACTCTTTTCCCATGGCTTGCCTCGTCCTTGTCACTGTTCCACCTTCTAGTCCATAAAACGGAGTTTTTCCAGTATTTCTTTGCCCTACTTCTACTGGATTCCTGAAATATAACAAAACACAACCAAAAGTATAAAATTTCCAAGAATCACTATAAAAATCTCAAGAA